>MU968493.1:600000-963990 GCA_034641835.2 Pinus albicaulis | reverse complement strand
TGGCTAGAGTTAGAAGTAAGTATAGCAAAACCTCTTCTCTTTCATGTTCTTTACCTTCTTCTTATATATAAGATTCCTAGTCATAAGCATGTTTTCAATGGGATAAATGATTTCTTTAGTCATGAAGATAGGACTTTGAACATGTGTTTTCATTGTTGTTAAAGGAATTGTGGTCATTGGTGTAGGTCAATGTTTGATCATGTGTTATTAGAGCTAAAGGGAAGATAAATGAAGACCAAATGTGTCTGTGTGAAGATGAGTTCTAGCATGATCATGTATAACTTTTCATAAATGAAATTTATCTATCTAGATTGTTTGAATATAATATCCTTAATGTCCTTATTATCACCCAAAAAGTGATCACCTAACCATTTCCCACTAGGATGATCAAACCACAGCATGTAGTATAAGTTTTACACATTAAAACACACTTTCACCCTGAGAAATAATTTAGTGAACCACTTTTCACAAATTATTTCCTTTTAATCTACCCACATGAAAATAACCTAGGAAATTATTTAATTAATTGCATGCTACTTTAACATATTTACCCATTTATGTGAAATAAATTAATTTCATTTTCACCAACTTTTACCATTTCTACATGAATAATTAAATATATCATTATTTATCTATTATTCCTTAGTCATTTCACTTTTTTCCCATGAAATAAGTATTAAATTGGTATTCAATAATTGTTTCTAACTTATTTTTACCATACTCCTAGAAATAATTAATAAAACATTTTCATTTATTAATTATTTGGCCACTTTTCTTAATGAACTTAATTTATCATTATTTTTAGAGTTATTTAATTAAATAAATATTATTGATAATTTTAGTAATATTTTCTCCCAAAAATATTAAAATACTCATAGCGATTACATCATGATATTGTCAACCAAATATTTATTATTTCACTAGATCTAGTCGAATATAACATTTTATTATAAATATAGAGGTTCCCCCCCACCATTTACACATGGTCATTATCATCTTTGTCATTTTGATCTTACAACATTTGAGCTCTCCATCTTGATTTCTCCCATTTACTCTTTCATAATTCCATTTCCCACTTGCACATGGATAAAAGAGAGAAGAAGTGATTTGATGTGTAAGGGACGTCAAAAGAACCCTCCCACATAAGTGTACAATATTGACCCAACTCATTTATGTTTCACTCCTAAGGTGTCATTTCATTATTTTGATTAATAAAAAACTTTGTATCTCTATTGGGTTAAATTTATGAGGTGCTTAATGTCTATTTTTAGCTTTTGTATTTTTTGTTGCAGGGATTTCCACTAACATTTTTAGGCAGATCTAAAGACAATTTTTGAGAATTGAAGGTTGTTTCTTAGAGTTCATTTTGACACTTTCTTTGTTGTTAGGTTGTTTAGTCACCAATGGTAAAAAGTGATATTTTGGAACACTTATCCATAATTTCTCTCCTAACAAATGGTGACTCCACTACGTTAACTCAATATTCATGGTGACTTCATTGTTTTTCTCACATTTCTTCTCTTTTCTCTTTTCTATTTTTAATTTTTGATGATTTTTTGCAAAAAAACTTGTTTTTTTCAACAAAAAAAAATTGTGTTTTGAACATATAGGTACCAGTTATAGTACTTATAGGTGGTGGCCCAATGCATGAAATAGGAAATTACCTACACTGCAACATTGAAAAAGGTGAGTTATTTGTCACTTTCTAGAAATTTGTAGTTTTTAAATTGTTTTCTTAGTTTCGTTTTTGGGTATCCATTAGGGGTTTTTAGTACTCATCCTCTAGTAAGAATTAGGGATCAATCTCTTCAATTTTCCCACTTCTAAGAGGAAGGAAAAATCCCTTCTAGGATTTGAAGTGCACCTCCACCAAATAAAGAGGGGTTTTATAATTTGGTAGTCTAGTGTTCAAAGATGCATACCGTTTTTATTCCAACAAGTTAAACCTTTTAATTTAACCTCTTTTTAAACTTTAAAAATACAATTGTGCCCCATATAGGCCCTTTATTTCATTACCATTCAAATTTCATCTTAGTTGCATCATCATAACTTGGTTTTTTTGTTGTAATTTTAGCTAGAAAGTCAATTTTTATTTGTTGGTTTTTTTCCATAAAGTAGGCATCTTAACCATATATATGAGCCCTTTAAGTTGTAGAAATATTTGTCTCCATCTCATTGCCCATTTTTTTCCACTTTTGTGATGTTTTTGCCTCCTTGGATGGGAAGTATAGTGTTGTTCAAGTATGTTTACTTTCTTTTTAATTTTAGTTAAGTTTTTAGTTTATCATTTTACTTGACATCAACATATAAACATTTTATGCAAACTAGTATCATCATACACATATTGTTGCCAAGGAGGGGATAGAATTGGATCTACAAAATATTAAGGCTATCATGGAGTGGTCAGCTCCAAATAATGTGAATTAGGTTAGATAATTCATGGGACTAGGGGGTTATTACAAGTGGTTCATCAGGAACTTCTCCAATATTGGCCATCCTATTACATATTTACATAGGAAAGGAAAGAAGTTTGAATGAATCATTGAGTGTGTAGCCAACTTTGATCATTTCAAGCAGTTTCTTACCAATACTCTAGTTTTGAGGATTGCAGATCCTAATAAGGACTTTGTGGTCTGTAAAAATTCTTGTAAGGGAGGAATTAGTGGATTCTTGATGCGAGAAGTGCAAGTCATTTGCTATGAATCACAAAAGATAAATGAGCATGGGTATAATTATGCGACTTGTGATCTTAATTTGGCAGTTATTATTCATGCATTGTAAATGTTGAGACATTATCTCCTTGGCAGGAAGTTCATTTTGATGAGTGATCATAGTGGATTGAAGTACTTATTTGACTACCCCAATTTGAATGCAAGACAATATATATGGTTAGCTATTCTTAATGAGTTTGAATTTGAGCTATGTGAAACCATCAATGGTTTCAACACACACATAATAAATTATACCACTTTGAACTCAGGATACAAAATACAAGCTAAGCCCAATAATATAACAGTAACAAATCATCCTCTACGATCCAATAGTCACCAATTTTAATATCACACACTAGATTTGCTCAAATATTCTTTAGACCACAATTGACCTGCACATCTAGATTTTACATGAACTACTAACCATTTTAATCAATTTACATGGCTCAGGTTTTGGAGGATGCATTCCATGTTTTAGACTGGAACCTAAAGTAAAGAATTATCAAATGCAAGTGTTCCTTGTCAAATGATTGGTATATGGCTTCCCATCAAACACTGACCCACGAGATGGAGCCATGAATTATCTGTGAAGAAAATAATATAGTGAACTTGGATTCATCGATCGATTCAATTCTTGTAGGATACATTCCACGTTCTAGACGGGGAGCTATAGGAAGTCATTGGAGGGTTCTTAAGCACAAGGATTCCTTGCCAAATGACTTCTCTATGACTTGTCGTTGAGAATTGACCTTAGAGATCAAGCCATGTATTGTCTCTGGAGCCACATGGACTGAACCTCCCCCTCATCCCACACTTACACCATGAGCATTGAGCATGGTCAACATAATGTCAAAAATTTTAGCAACCTTTATGAGCTCTTCTTTAGCAGGCCACCCACTAGCATCCTTTACAACATCAGACAAGTAGCCAATCCTGAGATTTTTCTTTCCATCAATTATGTTTCCATACCATTTCATGGAAAACAATGTATCCAATGCAGTCCCTACATCTTCCTTTTCAAATAATGATAGTACAAGATGTAAGGGATCTCTCACACGACATTCCTCTTGTAATATCTCAATGATCAAAACATCGGGTGTTGTAGTTTTAATGAAATATGACATAACATAAGCATCAAAAATGTTGGAAATGGAATGAAATGTGTCTACATTATCTGGAATCTCATCTGTCACAATTGAAATAAGAGAAAGTAAAAATATTGAAATGCAGGACCACTGAGAGCAATTAGTAAAATTGTTCAAGGAAGAAAGAATTAAATTAATGGTTGAAGAGCATAAAAATGAAATACTAAGAAAAAACATTTTTAGGGAAAGAAATCTATGAGAAATATAGAGCACATAGTACCTTTTATAACATTCATAAAGGCATGTGTCTCTTGCGGTTGTCTCTTCCACTCATCCATAATGTCTGATTCTCCACCGTGCTCCCAATGCTCCATATTTATGTTGCCCGCAATTTGCAACAAGTTGTTGACTTTTATGTCTTCTTTCATTTGATCCAAAATATTCCTAAGTGTCTGTGATCCCTTCTTGAGTATTTGTAGCTCCACGATCTTCGTCAGTCTCCTTATGAATAGCTTCCCCATTTTGAAAATTTTGGCAAGGAGTTCTAAATACGACTCAAGTTTTAAGATATGATTATACTTGAACATGGTCAGAGAATCTACACTAGATACAAAAAATCCCTCTTTGACCTTCACATACAAACAATACTCACCATAGCTCGAATCTGTTGAGTGTATGATACCATCATTGATTTTAAATCCTTAAGATTTTATGCAAGGCTTTTCTCTCTTATCCATTTTTTCTTCTTTTGTGGTGTAATAAGCATAGTCATACCTCCTATCACAAATTTTCCATCTCGTGCTAAACTAGTTGAAGAAAATGTAAGCAATATTTCACTTTGTGAATATCCACAATTTCAATGTTTTGGTTAAATAATACATGAAAATCTCATACAAAAACATCAAAGGGGTCCTTACAATATCTACAATAATCAAAATGAGCATGTAAAGAACTAATGGATTAGCCAATTCCTTGGCCTATAATATTAGGGGTATGGTCACTAGGAAGGGAGAAAGCCTCACATTCCATGAGATGTTATTTTGTTTTCTGAATATACAGGGTGCATACAACTCATTTATGTGGTATTCTTTGGAGAGAATTGTTTCAAACATTTCTTCTTTGGTGATAAATTCCCACGTCCTTTAACATAATCATATCATCCTTAATATCATACATCGCCACTCAAAAAGTATGTCTTTATGGGAGAAGTAAAATCTTTCATTGAATTGAACGGTATAACAATACTAGTTAAAATCAATCAAATTAACACCATTGATATTTCGGTTACTCTTCACATTGAAATAGCATGCCTTAAATTATTCCCATGTTTTTTATTGTATCCATGATTTCCTAAGGCTATATTTCTTTGATATGTGTATAACATTCAGTTTCATGTTTCCATTTTCGTCTTTAACATCCCATTTCTCATTTCCATCTTCCATTTCAGTGTAAGGCACACCATAAGCGTCTTTATTAATATGTTTGTTCCTTCCTAATACAAATTTAAGGTGGCCCTTTATTGCCATTTGATAGAGATAATAGAGGAAATTTACTAAGGTGGTGTCCCTAACAATTTTTCAAATTGTATAGAGCCATTGTATGAGAATGAAAACTTACCCATTTAATAAGTCACTAAAACTCATTTTATTTCACATGTTCAAGAAGTGGTTGAAAATTTGAATCTTTGTAGCTCTTCTATAAATACAAAGAGATCACCCATATTATAATACATTTGGGAAAGAATGGAAATAGAGATGATTTGTTGGGTATTTCACTTAGCATATGTATGCTACTACCCAAGTTTCCTTGACTTTTCCCATATGTTGTACAACAAATAATACCTAGCACACAGATGGGTGGTTATATATTTTATAAGTGTAATAATTATTTCACATGGTATATGTACAAAAAGAAACCTAGTATTAAATATAGTAGTTAGATATTTCATAAACAACAATTTTTTCACATGGTATATGTACTACAACAAATAATATAGTTGGGAGAACTTAAATAATATATTAAAGAGGGATTTTATAATATAGTTGGAGGAACTTAAAATAATGTAGTGAGGAGGCTCTCGACATTAATGAGAGTAATTATATATTTTCTTATAATCTTGTGTAGAGATTCACATGATGGTGTAAAGAGACCAAGAGATATTGTTTTGTAATGCTACATAAAAAATAAATAAATAAATACTCACAATCCTTTATTATTATCTATAAATAAAATACTTCAATTTCCACTTTAATTTTACATAGATAAAATAATCGAAAATAAATAAATAAATATTATTATTTTGTAATTGTTTTCTATTGGAGAGATTTTTTTATTTTATTGATATTCCTTTTAGATAAAGGTACTATGAAATATTTGTAAATTTTCCAATCCTTAAAATTTACTTGACATGCAACAATTTGAAAATATCAATAACAAAAAGGGTCAATGTATATATATATATATATATATATATATATAGAGAGAGAGAGAGAGAGAGAGAGAGAGAGAGAGAGAGAGAGACTATGTACATATTATATAAAACAAATGGATATATATATATGTTAAAAAAAATTATTGGTGTTCCTAAAGATAAAGTCCATGTGTAATTCCTTCATTCCCAACAAGCGCACATACACACATATTCCTTCCATGCTTATCATGGAGTTGACACATAGCACGCATCGCATAAAGTGGGGAATTGGGTATTTGTGAGACTACAAACGTATAAATATATGTCTCTAAAGCAACAAAAAAATTACAATAAATTATCTTTGATGTATTATGGACTGTGTAAGGTGTTGCAAAGGACTGGAAGTATGGCTTAAAAATTGGAGTATCCTTCATCTTCACATATACATCCAATCTTGCTTAAAGCATGTAATTTGTGATAAGATTCTAATCCAAACTAGTCTACCATCCATTAATTAAAAAGGGAACCTAATTCTAGTCAAACCATAAATTTTTTTGGAAATAAGGACTAAGTAGTTGAGAAATCAAGTAAAAATTGAGTACTTCATCAAATGGAAGAACCTATCACTGGAATAAGCAATATGGGAAGATAATTTGTTCATGCAAAATCACCCATGTATAGTTAGTTGTTGAGGACAACACCACTTTGAAGGGGGGGAGGGGGCATTGTTAAGCCCTATATAAGCCTCATGTATACCCAAAAACCCCTTTTTAAGCCCTAAGTATTGAGTGATTAATTTCCATTATATTTTTATGTGGGCTAGAACACCCCAAGGTCCCATTTTATTATAATTGTACCATTTATCTTATATTTATATACTAAAGAGACATAGTCTTAGGATCATCAAATATTTTCTTGTTTATGTGTGTGTGTGTGTAAAACACCAACATAAACTCATATTAACTCTAGATCTATCAAGCACTAAGAGGGATCAAATATATAAAAGTGTAAATTTTCTTCAACTTTTGCACTCTAAAAGAGGTTTTCACATCAAGGGACTTGATCCCTCTTAAGACTTAATACATTTAGGATTAACATGAATTTATGCTATTGTATACAAAATAATAAATAATGTTCTTGGATAGTATTAAGCATATTATTTTAGATAGTTAGATGAATAACTCACTAATAATTAATCAATTTTATGATATATATATATATGTATGTATGTATATATTCACAAAGAGATTACTTATATCTATAATACATTTGAAGGAGCCTAGCATTAAAGATGGCTAGCACTAGAGATGAGTCAATTATGAAAAATTATGACATCGATCACATAAGTGAGCCTAGCATGAGATAAAGGGCATTCTTTACCTCTCATTTTTCCTACATGATGTATGTATAATAAGAAATAATATATTTTCAAAAACTTAGTATTAAAAATAATTGGTTGGGTGGTTCATTAATAATAACTAACATAAATAAATATTAAACCTCACTTATCAAGCATCAAGATGGATCAAATTTCTTAAAGTGTAGAAAGTCAAAAGTTAGTAAATTTGATTCCTCTTGACACTGGATAGATCCCAATTTAATATGCATCTAGATAGGGTTCTTTTGAAGATGTTGTCATGTACATATGTACATTAATAATGGTCTATCAAATTTTAAAAGGTAAGAGATTACTTGGAATTCCTTAGCATTTTATTTTTATGCTCGAAAAGCATTTAGAGAAGGACTCCAATATATAAAAATAATTACTATCTTACAAGGTCTTGAATGTTGGTTATGTGGAAAATATTTTGTAATTTAGCTAGAATATGAGTATAATGTAGACAATCTCGAAAAAATTGTTTTCGTCATCTTCAACCCTCTTAGTGTGACCAATGTGATAGAATATTTCATTAATGTTTTGGGAATTGGCTAACATTGAGCTTCATTTTGAAGCTCGTGAGAATTCATCCTTGTTTAACAAAGTTTATTTTCTTCTTTACAATAGTTAAGACAAAGATATATTTTTGAATTTTGGGATTGAGGTTGATGACCTACCTTACAATAATTTAGTTTCCTCTTCCCCTATAACTCTTTATCACCCAAAAATAAAATATCCTTAATAAAAAAAAATGATTTGAACTCCTTTATCCCTAAATGGTCTAGCTAATATTGAGAATCCTTATTCCATCCTTTCTTGAGTTGAAAGTGATTATTTTGGCTAGTTAGAAGCAAGTATAGGAAACCACTTTCCTTTCATGTTGTTTACTTTCTTCTTATACATAAGATAGCTAGCCATAACCATTCTTTCAAAGGGGTAAATTCTTTCTTCAATCACAAGGATAGGACTTTGAATAGGTGTTGTCATTGATTTCAAAGGAATTATGCTCAATGATGTACGTTAGTGTTTGATCATGTGTTATTAGAGTTAAAGAGAAAATAAATGAAGACTAAACATATGCTTGTGTAGTCTAGCATGATGATGTGCAAATTTTCATAAATGAAATATGTTTATCTATTTTGTTTGAAGATAATATCTCTATTGTCCATAATATCACCCAAAAAGTGATAACCTAGCCATTTTCCACTAGGATGATGGAAATACACCATATAGTATGAGTTTTACACATTAAACCCACTTTTACCATAAGAAATAATTTAGTGAATCACTTTTCCTAAATTATTTCCATTTAATTTACCCACATGATATAACTAACATAAATAAATATTATACCTCGCTTATCAGGTATCAAGATGGATCAAAATTCTTACAGTGTAGAAAGTCACAACTTAGTAAATTGGATTTCTCGTGATCTTTGATAGATATTAATTTAATATGTATCTAGATAGGGTTGTTTTGAAGATGTTTTCATGTACATATGTACATATATAATGTTCTATCAAACTTTAAGAGGGTAAGATATTACTTGGAATTCTTCAACATTTTATTTTTATGCTGGAAAGTCATTTAGAGAATGAATCCAATATAAACATTTTTTTACTAACCTACAAGGTCAAGAATGTTGGTTGTATGGAAAATATTTTGTAATTTAGATAGAATATGAGTATAAGCTAGAAAATCTTGAAAAATATATTTTTCATTTTCAACCGTGTTAGTGTCACCAATGTGATGGAATCTTTCATCTGTATTTTAGGAATTGGCTGACATTGAGCTTCAGTGTGAAGCTCCTCGGAATTCATCATTATTTTACAATGTTTATTTGCTTCTTTACACTAGTCAAGACAAAGAGATATTTTTTAATTTTGATATTGAGGTTGATGACCTACCTTACAATACTTTAGTTTCCTCATCCCCTCTAAATCTTTATCACCCCACAATAAATTATCCTTACTCAACAGAATGACGTGAACTCCTTTATCCCCAAATGGTCTAGCTAAGACTGGGAATCCTTATTCCCTCATTGATTTACTCAAAGGTGATTTTTTTGGCTAGTTAGAAGAAAGTATAGGAAACCACTTAAGTTTCATGTTGTTCACCTTCTTCTTATACATAAGATACCTAGCCATAACCATGTTTTCAATGGGGTAAATAATTTCTTTAATCACAAGGATAAGACTTTGAACATGTGTTGTCATTGATGTCAAAGGAATTATGGCCAGTGATGTAAGTCAGTGTTTGATTATGTGTTATTAAAGTTAAAGAGAAAATAAATGAAGACCAAAAATGTGCTTGTGAATATGAGCTCTAACATGAATATGTATAACTTGTCGTAAATGAAAGATGTTTATTTAGCTTGTTTGAAGATAATAACTCTATTGTCCATATTATCACCCAAAAATGGATAACCTAGCCATTTTCCACTAGGATGATGGAAATACACCATGCAGTATGGTTTTGACACATTAAAACCCACTTTTATTGTAAGAAATAATTTAGTGAATCGTTTTTCCTAAATTATTTCCATTTAATTTAACCACACGAAAAAAACCCTGAAAATAATTTAATTAATCTCATGTTATTTTCATATATTATCCACTTATCTGAAAATAATTAATTTTATTTTCACCCACTTTTACCATTTCTATAGGACTAATTAAATAAATCATTATTTAATAAATGCTTCTAACTTATTTTGACCATATATCCTAGAAATAATTAATAAATCATTTTCATTTATTATTAGTATTATTATTATTATTATTTAACTAGAGGAATCGATAACATGATGGTGCATGTACTCGCGTTACACAGGGTCAATTGTTCTCGGCTACCTATATAACCTCTAGGTACAACCACATCTCCCCTAAGCACGATGCATGGGTAAGACGAGGTTTGAATGTGTGACTTGCACAATGCGGCGAATGCCTTAGCAATACATTCATTGGCCAACATGCCAAGCCCATAGGGGTTCATTTTCATTTATTAATTATTTCAACCAGTTTTCTTAATTAACTCAATTAGTCATTATTTTTTGAGTTAGTTAACTAGATAAACATTATTCATCATTTCTCTAATTATTTCCCTTCCCAAAAATAATAATATACTTAAATCAGTTAGATCTTGATATTGTCAACCAAATATTTTATTATTTGACTAGAATTTGTCTAATCTAGCATTTTATCATAAACCCAAAGGTTTTTCCCTTTCCATTTACGCATGATCACTATCATCATCATCATTTTGATCCTACAAAGTTCGAGGTCTCGAGTTCTCCCATTTCATCTTTCATAATTTCATTGCCCACTTTCATATGGAGAAGAGAGAGAAGAAACCATTAGAAACATAAGGGACATCAAAAAAACCCTCCCACAAAAGTGGATGGTATTGACGCAAATCATTTATGTTTCGCTCCTCAGGTGTTATTTCATTATTTTGATTAATAAAAAACAATTTCTTTCTATTGGGTTCATTTTGTGTGGTATTTAATATTCATTTTCGTATTTTTCTTTTTTTATTGTAGGGATTTCCATAAATTTTTTTATGTAAATCTGAAGACAATTGTTGAGTATTGTAGGTTTTTTCATGGAGTTCATTTTGGACTTTCTTTGTCGTTTAGTTGTTTAGTCACCAACTGTTAACAGTTATATTTTTGTACACTTATCCAAAATTTATTTCCTGAAAAATGGAGACCCCATTGTGCTAAACTCAAGAACCCTGGTGACTTCATTTCTTTTCCCAAATTTCTTATCTTTTTCAGTTATTTATTTATATTTTATGGTGTTTTTTTGCACAAAAATCTATTTTTGTGTTTTTGTTGATGTCAAGTTCTATTGGAACATGCAGAAGGACCCAATGTAGGAAATAGGCCAGAATTTCACTATAATGCAGGAAAAGGTCAGGTATTTACTACTATCCAGAAATTTGTAGTGTTACAATTTTTTGTGTAGTTTTGATTTTAGGTATATGATAGGTGTTAGCGTAAATTCTTAACGCAAGTGTACGAAAAGAGCTCACTTTAGCTGCGCGTGAAAAACAACCCTAACAACAAAGATGGCTGCTTAAATTCCTTAGATCTACAATAGATAGCCGAAACAAATGTTGATAGAAACCCGATCTATGCAGTAAAAGTAGCTAAACAGTAAAAATAAATAAGAAATGATCCATACATCCAATAGAAAAGACAAGATTTAAATAATTTTATATGTATTATAACACGTGGGAAGTGAACAAAGAATGATGTTACCAAACCCCCTCAATGGGATAGGTTCTTGGTTATCCTGAATGCTTCAGATCCATAAGTTTCTCTCTCTCAATGGTGTAGAAAACCCAACACGTGTTGAACTCTATGGAAGCTCAAGAAGCAAGAAAATAGTAGCAGCAATGAGAATGATCAAAGCGCGACAATGAAAGTGATCAAAGTGAATAATGAATGGAAAACCCTCCTATTTATAACAAAATATTGAGTTATCCTCGATAATGGAAAATAATAAAATATTATTAACCAAAATCTAGATATAACTCCTTGGAATATTTTATTATGTTTTGTTGGGGGGGAAAGGAATTTAAATTGGTTAAATACCTTTATTTAGAAATAATAAACAAGTAAATGATTTATTTATCATTTCAAGAATGGGGTTAAGGAACAAATAATGATTTTTTAAATTATTTCTAGGTGATTTAGTCAAATTTAACAAGGAATAATAACTAAATAATGATAAATAATTAATTATTCCTAGAGAAAAATAAGAAAAATAATGATTTATCTAATTATTTCTCATAATTGGGTTCAATATGACTAAGAATATTATTAAAAGTAGTTTAATTAATTATTCCTATAAGAAAATCAAATAAATAAGGATTTAATTAATTATTCCTCATGGGGTTTCTTGTTTGAACCATAAATAACTTAATAAAATTTGGTTTATTAAATTATTTCTTATAGTGAGAGAAATTTTACTATGGTAAAATTGGTCTTACATGGTGTACTTCGATCTATCTAATTATAAATGATTAGATGACCAAAAATTGGTGTAACATATTTCCCCCCAACGTGTGAGCGTTAAGAGCTAATCATATGACCAAAGTACATTGTAAGAACACAATCACTAGACATCGAAGGGGATTCAGAGAGAGAGAGAGAGATACATAGATAGAGTGAAGCGAGAGAGGATAATAATCCAGGGGGAGAAACCTAAAAATGATATAAGTCTCCTTTAATGTTTGGGTACATGTTCTCAGTGAGGCAGGGGAAGCATACCTATGCCCGTCGAGATGACAAAGTACAAAGAATAATGGTGCACCTAGTAAAATGAGACTAAGCTATAAAGTACATGATATGCTAGCATAAAATGAGCCAGAAAAAAATATAATGGATCCCACATACATATTGCGACTAGGAAAATAGTCAGGACTGAATAGAATAATATCTAAATACATGAGACATGATAAAAACCAAAGAAGCCTTGATAAATAGGAAAGGCTCTGAAAATATGAATGGATCATCTGAGCGATACATGCATGCTATGGGCACTACAAGTGGTTGGAACTAAACCCATCAAATATACGGAGCTGCATCATAGGCTGTAGCATAATATGAGGTCATTCGGGCATGTGGGGGGCTACCTGAAGGGCCACCCCCCAATGAGGTCTGAAACATCTCACACACACCCAGGAATTACTGGGATAATCTATTGGATCACCGACCCATCAAGTATACGAATCTCGATCATGTTAAAGCTGAGCCGATGAGAAAAAATCAAGTCAAAGGGCCATGAGGAGTCCTTTTTCCTGGTCCGAGGCACCAAATAGGAATGGAATTTGGAACCAAGGTACATCACCCTCTAGACCTGTCTTCTGGAATGAATGTGTTGATGTCAACAGAAGGAGGTTCGCCATAGGTGAGGCAATGAGGAATCCTAAACCAAGACATGAGGTATCATAATAAAGTGACTAATGGACTGACACCAGGGATGATGATGGAATGGGGGATACTAAATAGCGGATGGACAAATTCCCTTTTCGGGGCATAAAAAGCATGGATGACCTAGAAGTGAATGACTCGACTTTGGAGGAGAAGGGGGATAGTATGACTAGAGGCCAAAATGGGCGACACGAGAGAGGTACAAGGAAAAAATGGATGGAATATTGTAACAGGAGGAAAAGGGACTCAACACAAACTCCATCAATGTGATGGTGACTCAACTCAGATGCTCTGAACAAGGGTGACTCGATGAGGCTGCCACACAGAATAGGCTCGGTGGGGACCATAAAAGCATGAGAAAAAGATGGTTACTCATGACAAAAATTGACATACGCGTTGACAAGTATGAAGGAAAAGTGGTGCCCCAGGTACAAGCAATGCAAGTGAATAAATCCGATTTTGAGAGGCGACAAAGTGACCATTCTTGGAAAAATGGCTTCCAGGTGAAGTATCAAATCACCAAAAACAAAAGGATACCCATTTTAGAGCTCGGTGAGAGATTTACAATGGTGCTGATGGTTCATCAAATTGAGCTATGATTTCGTCACAATTGGCGAAAGAAAAATTAGGGTTTTTCTTTTAATAGGGCGATTTCCCTCCAATTTGATTCATTTTCTAGTGGAGTTATGGTGAATTTGGAGAGGAGGAGAAGGCCCTAAATATTGTGGCAATCAGAGCGGACAAACCAACTATTGGAATCGAGATTCGCCAGTTGCAAGTTGGTGGCCTGACCCTACTTTACTTTTTAATGGTTCAATTTTTCAGATTAGGTGCTCGGAGCCCAGGAACAACACTCTTCCCATCCTCACGGTCAGCTCGCACTTCTGAGGCCCTATGATGCGAGTTGGCTCATAGTTTCTAGAGGGGAAAATTGTGAGCTCACATGTACAGGGCTGGAAAAGTGTGAGTTGGCAGAAAAAGTGGGTTTTGTCCTATTTTTTGGCTGGGAACTAGGACTTGATGATTTGGATGCAGTTTTTCTTTCTCTGAGCTAAAAAATAGGTTGGGTTTGTGTAGGTATGGCATAGCTAAAGATCAACTGGAGAGAGAGGAATTTGGATGCACTTTGTACCGATATCCAGGGGGATCAGGTGGTCTGGGGCGCACTTGTGAGGTACGGGGTTCTCAAGTTGGTTGAGAACCCATTGATGAGGGAAGGGGAGCCCTTATTGTCCAAGATAGTCAGCTAGTAGGATCCAGACTAAGAGGCATTTTTAGTGTAGGGGCACCAGATTGAGTTGACCATACATGATGTATATTTCTTGACCAGACTCTTGCCACTAGGGATGGTGGGAAGTATACATATGGTGTTATCGAGAGGGTGAAACATATCAGAGTTCGTGGAATGCCAATGTAGACCAGATGCTCATGCTAAGGGCACAACCATATCAATCAGTGATCTAGTGAGGCTAGAGACATGGGCTGTCGTCGCAGCAGTACTGCGGATCCTGAGCAACCAGGCGTTCCACCACATCACTGGAGGGTAGATGATGTTATTTGAGAGTGTAATGAGTGGGACCTACTATGGGTCGGCCCAGAAGATTTTGTCGTCAGTGAAACAAAAATTGTCGCTATGCAAGCGATAAGTGAACCATGACTGTGCTTTCGATACAATGTTGTGATCGTTCTTCTTTGATAAGATCCCCATACTTCGGCCTCATGTACAAATCTAGAATGGGGGCCCATGAGAACTTAGGATGTGTTGCTTGCGGTAGCTACTGTGGAGAGGAGGAGGCGAGGGAGTCAGACGGGTGTTCTGACCCGAGTTCTTCACATATTGGGATCAGAAGCTGCTATATATAGACGACTATCCATACAGTGGTATGAACTTTCAGGAGGACCCTGACTTGCCACTTCCGTCGGGTCGAAAATGGGGACCAGATGGTAAGTGAAAGTTGTTATATATCATGATGCATTGTAATTTTTTTAGAATATGTATGTGTGCTACTGATTCGTTACTTTTGGTATTCATATATAGCATCAGTGAATCCAACAGGGTATATGGGACGACTTGCATCGCCAGGGGCTGCAGAGTCTAATGGAGCGAGAGGAGACTAGGGACCTGACTATCAGGATCGACTCGAGGATTTCTGTCGTAGGTGTAAACTGATGCTGACTGGAATAACTAAGCGTGGATGGCACAAAATTGAGGACTAGTACATCGAGGGATGTATAGGGTTACCCTCTGAGTGGTGAGGGGTCATGCGGCGCATGGCGATGACCAGACAGACTGTGCAGGATCTGCGGGCTACAGGCTTCAATGCTCCCTTATTTTTGGAAGACTCTATAAAAATTGGAATTAGAGGCTTCAATGCTCCATTACTGTTATGGTTGAGCAATAGTAGGCCCAACAATGTTATGTTTCAAAGCAACTTTAGAAACAAAGGACCAAAAATGTCACTCTACCATTTGATTGGTGAAAAAAAGTGAAACATATGCATCAATTAGGTTGGTTTGTTCATGTTTGATCATTTCATATTTAATCAGAACCTCAAAAGTAGTCAAGAATGTGTCTAGGTTCAATTTGATAATTCCTGAGAACAATTTACATAAACAAGCTCTCCACAAGTCACAAAGTAGAAAAAAACATCATAATGTTGGAATGATGCTAAAATACTTCCACAATAAGCATGCATCCATAAGTCCATGTACTAGTGAATGTAGGTGAGGAGGTTCCACAAGGAAAGGCTACAACATACTCAACATTCTACATTCCATTGATATTAATTCAAAGTAAAAGACTTTCCCCATTCCATCTATGTTTTATTTCTATATGTTGCATGCTTGATTTCAATTTTGTGTACTAATCTTATTGTTGCAGGAAAGTAGAAATTTTTTTCTCATTTATGTGCAGGTATCTAAGAGAGGAGTAGGAGCTCATATATTATGGGAGGTATCCTCTCAAGTTATCAGTGCTAAATAGAGATAGGTTTTTGTGAAAAAATGGTAACTTCCTTTACTTTTCTTGTTTCTTCTTGTTTGCATGATTGGGATTTTTCTTCATGCATTGTATCACACTTTTCACATGCCCTTCCTCTGAGAAGACCTTGGGTAGGTATGCTGGTGTTAAATTAATCTATTACTATAGGTGAAATTTGTCCCATAATAGGATTTGTTGGAGTTGGGATCCCCTGTGAAGAGAAGACTCTGTAGATCGAGGCACAAAGTGTGAGGCATATTTTTGGTCTTAGTGGCTTTGGGGTGGGTAAAAGCCCCTTATTATGTAACAGAATGAGAATTTTTGTGAACGTTGGACTGTGCCCATGGTATTATAAAAGCCAAATCTATAGAAGGAGTCTAGATAGAAGCCATACGTAGGTTATTATTGAGGATATGAAATGCATTTGGATGTAAGACTGAGTTAGAGTATGTGTTTTTGGTTAGAGGAAAAGGCTTCTGCAGCTGTGTGCGCGAAGATCTTAGGAAAGATTGCAACTGTCTCCGCAGACCCTTGCAGCTGTGTGCACAGGGTGGAAAGTGGATGTATGAGATAGATCTTGATGTTAATGAATGAAATGTTCCAAAAATCTGAGTTATAATGATGTGTTTGATTTTTTCTTACTGTTTATGAATGTCTATGCTGAATAAGGGTTTTTTTTTTTGTAACTGAATAACACCATTTGTTTTATGGTTAATTACGGTGTTTAATGCATGAATAAGTAAGATGTAGAGATCGACTCTATAATTTATTAGATAAGCGCTAGGCTTTAAATATTATTATTTTTTAACACAGTGAATAGGAAATGAAACCATAATCACACAAGTTTAAACTCAGTAAAATTAAATCACGTATATCAAGTTCATCGATTTAACTTCTTATCACATATATATATTTAACTTGATTATAGGCACAATGAAGTCATAATTAAAAACAATCTAACTAACACATGTACCGTTCACCCTTGGACGAGAACTAAACTTGACTTGCCGGGCCGCTGAGCTCCTCGTCGTCATCTACCTCCAAGTCCTAATGTTGTCATGCTTAATCTAAACCATTCCGCCCACCCGCTGACCTCCCGAAGTCACTTCCTTGGGTACTCTCTTACTCTCCTTCCCCGCGGACGCCCGAGCTACAATGGGGTTGTACAACGAAGGAATGTGCTAGTTGAAAGAGGTGAGCCCCTCTTGGCTCAAGAGTCCTGTCTCTATAACACTCTATCCCACCAAACTCAACTATAGCTCGTAACCACTCCAAATGACATAATCTTCTCCATCCAACAATAGGGTAAACCAAAAGGGCCTTTTCCCTTCCATTTCCCTTTCTTTTATAGAAGGCTTCATATGTGACACTTGGAATTTCATGCATAAATAATTAATTTTTATTAACCCAAAATTTGATTATTCACCTACCCATGTGTCACCCTCTCATCAAGACTCTCCAAAAATAATTTACTTAATTATTCATTTAAAAATAGTATTTCCCTCAACCCAACAAAGCTTCCTATTTCTTCTCCTAGTTGTCTCTTGATTCCCCCTTTTTACTCCTTAATTTGTGTTTATTACTGAAGTTAATTGATAATTCTCCGATTTGGTCCCCTAACTACCTCAATTTTCCCTTTTGATGAATATTCTTATGTTGGCTTTTTCCACATGGAAGTTCTCTAAATTTCTCAAATTTTAATTTATTAATCTTATTTTAATTCACCACCCTCTTCTCTTAATGAAGTTTTTAATAAATCTTTATACTTAACTCTATGTCCCTCTTTCCCCCTTTTGCCTAATTAAGTCTTATGTATTTAATATTTTGTTTTAACATGGAAAGGGTAGAGTTATCATGGTAAATATTTTATCTCTTCCTATTCCTCCCTTACCCTAAGTTTTATTCTTGATTTAATTCTTTTGGTTCTAACATCATATGTCACTTGATATGAATTAGTTGGATTTTCATATATTGATTATATTTATTAGTTTCTTTAATGATGTCGAGGGTGTCAAGTTGGTCATGCCCTTCAAGAACTTCCATTCGAAGTTCCAAGGGTGCCATGCCTAAGAATTTATTTTTGATACCAAGGGTGCCAAGTCGGTCGTGCCCTTCAAGAATTTCTCTTGAGATTCCAAGGGTGCCGCACCACTTGCCCTTCAAGTATCCAATGGTTACAAGGGGAAATTATATGTGCAATGACAGAGACCCCTATCATCTCGTATGTTGCCTACTATAGTGAGACTAATGGTGCTGGGGATCATGGAATCTGCCTTGATGCGCGCCCCCCAAAAAATTCTCGTGAGCGAACCAAATTTGGGACCTGCCCCCACGACATCGTGATCTTCAAGGCGAAGGTATTTCAACCTTTCTAGCCTAAGTCACGGCGGGAGTGCTAGCGGGTGAGATCAAGAACACTGTTCCACCCCTCCCATGTTGTTCCATCCAATTGTACAACCCCATCACCCATATGTGAGTCATTCGGCCAAGCAACTAACATGTTCCAGATGTTGTCAGCTCATCATATGTGAGTGCCTCAGGTGGTTTCCTATCATACTCAATAATCATCAGTAACAAGGTTTCTCATTGTTAGACATTATCATAATAGCAACATCAACATGATCGTCATTCACATCGTTGTTCATTTTGAATCATAACTAATGTAAGTAGCTACCATAGGGGACACATCCATCATGGTTATCATAATCATAACATCAATGGGAAATTAACATATCCATCAAGGCCATCATCATCGTAACATCAATAGAAAACATACCTATCCATCATCATCGTAACATTAATAGAAAACATACCTATCCATCAAGTCTATCATTGTCATGATATCAATAGAGAACATACATATCCATCAATGATGTCATCATCGCAGTATCAATAAAGAACATACATAACCATCAAATTCACTAATAATAGAGTCATGTGTCTGGATCCTCAACCTGAGGTCCTCAAGGAATAAAGTATGAAGGATCAGTGTTCATCAACCAAAGTGGGGCACTACATTCACCCCCTCTTAATAATGGACTTCACCCGAAATCCTTAGATTAGGAAAGGAAATTAAGACAGGGATGCATATCCTTAATATCCTCTATTAAAATATTGCTATCCTCATTGTGACAAGTATCCTCAATTTTTAAATCAAGCAATTTCTCCCTGATTTTTGTCCATTAAGGAATACCGAAATATTTTAGGGTCATACTTAAAACATCTTCCATCTTCTTTATGGTTCCCTTTACGTAAGTAATATAAACATCATATTTACTTGTTAACTTTGATTACCTCCCTTGTATAGTGTGTAAATGGTCTTGGGTGATTATGTGTCGCATGCTTTGACAATCAAGCCCCACAATTATATTTTATCATTCTTGATGCCAATGCTTTTAGGGCTGGATGATTCATTCTAGAAGGAGTCACCTCCAAGTAATTTAGGTTGACACTTCCATCCATATTCTTAGGTTATCATACTCTATTTCCATGGTCTCTAGACTCAATAATTGTTTCAATATTATCTATTGCTATCAATCTATTGGTATTGGATTCCTGCGTGAATGACTATCTTGTTGTATTGACTCTTATCAATTATATAAAGGATCTTGATTCGCTTTCAAAGAGTGAAAAGTTTTCTTCCCATAATTTAGGAAACCAACATTTTTACCCATGTAAACATCAATTTACACTCTAGTACTCATATCTCATAAGGAATTTACTACTTTCGTATTATTATTAAATAACATAACTTATTTATTAAGTATCACAATATGTATGATTTACTAACTTTTAAGGATGCATTTAATATGCATGTACACTCCATTCTAACTTTCAGACATGCATTAACCATGATGCAAATAATGCATTAACCATGATGCAAATATATTAAATTGAAGTATGTGTTTCAATATATCACTTTGTCTAACCCTAGATTTATGGATAGAGTATTATAAGACTATCCACTTTAATTTAAGTGAACCTATAATTACTTTGAAATCCATTTGTATGTTTCATTTTCTTTAAAATTTTACAATATTTACTCTATAACAAATTGTTGCTCCTTGTCATTTAATTTAGAAATTAAGATATGGAAAAAAAAATTGCTTAAAAATTATAACCTATATTGACCAATGTAAAATTAATAATGGTCAATAGTAAAATCCAATGGTTAATAGTTTTGATTTCACATAAAATAATAAATTGATATGTGAAATGGATAGATCAATTAATTTTCTCACATACAAGTACTTGCATAAATTTTGGTGGGTAATGGCACTAGTAAGTTCACAGCATTTCAGTTTTACTCCTATCTGAATATTGGGGAAAACATAAATAATGGAGAGAATTAACTCCTCATCTTGTTGAATGCGAACAGACACACTAGAAGAATTTGAATTGGAAACAGTATTCAGAGCATTATTGGCTTCTTTAAGAGGAAATTAAATCCATGACGCTCTATTGGGGAGAAGGCATGGCCAGTGGGAACCAGCCAGGTGAAAGGGCAACCAGTAATTGCTTTTGCAGTTCTGTGTAAATGCGTAGGATTTCTACTGAAATATGAAAGTCTTCTCTTTGAATGGTACTAGAGAATAAATTCCAATTTTGATCCATAGTCAAGGCTAATTTGACTCTTGCTTAGTCCCTCAACTTGGAAAACTGAGCACTCAGACACACTAGAAGAATTTGAATTGGAAACAGTATTCAGAGCATTATTGGCTTCTTTAAGAGGAAATTAAATCCATGACGCTCTATTGGGGAGAAGGCATGGCCAGTGGGAACCAGCCAGGTGAAAGGGCAACCAGTAATTGCTTTTGCAGTTCTGTGTAAATGCGTAGGATTTCTACTGAAATATGAAAGTCTTCTCTTTGAATGTTGCTAGAGAATAAATTCCAATTTTGATCCATAGTCAAGGCTAATTTGACTCTTGCTTAGTCCCTCAACTTGGAAAACTGAGCACTCATGTTGTGAGTGCATTTCACAATCCAACAGCAAGGGGATCTACTTCCTAATTTGTCTCTACTTTAATCTAGGATAATATACATGCCAATATATAACCGAAATTACATGCCTGGTAGAATGGATAGCTGGTGCAATGGCAGAGATAAAGTGCAGGAATCATCCCTTCTCCACCCAGTGTACATTCTTGTGAATGACCAATGCTACAGTAAAGAAACAGATCACAGCCCAGTCTTCTGATTAAATGGACAAATGACTGTCATGTGTATCACTTTGCATAATTTTTAACTCTCGTACAGTCATAATGTACTTGCATGACATAATCATATTCTCTTAGTGCAACCAGAATAAGTTTTTTTTTTTTTAGAAAGCAAGATGGAGTCAACATGCATGCAAATTGAAAATATAATTATAGTTGTACCAAAGAAATTGGGGGCCACCAATGCTGTGTTGGTTCAATGGCGAGGATGATAGCTTGTAGCGAAATCAACAGGGGTTCCAAAATAGGGAAGGGCAGGTCCCCCTACTCTCAGCAGTGCAGTTGGGGTCAGGTGCATATCCTGGATAATTTTGGCAAAATAGATGCAATTCCATCTTGTCACTTAAAAGATAAAAAGGAAACTGGGAGCTCTGGGATTGGCTATTCCCTTAGAATCAACAAGATTTTTTTGTAAGGAACTCTATTCATTCGTATATACTTGGAGATTCGTTTGAAGAAGACTTAACATAAATTGTGTCTGCGGCCTACTAACTAATTTGCATCCAGAACAACAAGGGTTATTGATTCGTTTTGCGGTTAACAAGGACCTTAAAATTTTCATCACTTCTTTCTTTTGAATATGTGTGGATAAATATTGGAGTAGCAACTAAGTTTCTTCTTTGGCAATGAAGCTACTTGACATATAGTCTGGGTACGGAGACTTGCATTATGCATATGCTATATTTCAGTAAAATCTGTCCCTGGACTGCTGAGTACTGGCAAACTGACTTATGAATCTAAACTGTGGGATTGAAGAGGTTGAAACCAGATTGAAATAAATTTATTAGCGGAAGGCAAAATATTGAGTTGAAACTATCACCTCCATTTCACGCTTAGATTTGTACTATTGCATAGAGAAAATAAGTTAAACAACAGTGTATTAATAGCTGAAGCCTGAGATACACATCTGAACGTTTATGCGAGTTAAGGCACTGCTGGTAGTGGTATCGTTCCAAGTAGGTAAGCACAACAAAAAATCATGGATGAATAATATATATATAACTCAGCTAATAATCGTTATGCATTCAAAGGTACACCTCAGTATCATAAATATTTGAAGTCATACCATGAAAGTTATTATCCAGCAGAAAGTACAGTGAAGATTCACCCTTTAGACATATATATAGAAGTTATACATGGAATTTCTTACCGTTCCAGGGCTTTCTGTAAATATTCTCAAGCTAGCACCCAGCTATAAATAACTTAATGATGCTTATTGATATTGAGAAAGAAATTGGAAAAACACAAAAGGAAAACACAAAAGCCTCCACGTTCCACTTTTTGCAGGATTGTCCTGTCAGGCACGGCCAAAAAAAAGCTCACAAAATTCTAGTGACCAGCCCGAGAAAATTAGGTTCTAGTTAAAAAAATGCTAAAAATGTTCTGCCAATTTGTTCTCTGTTGAGGAGCCCTGGAATTTTTGATTCATATAGATGTTTGAATTGCAATTCCAAAATTATCATTTGTAAACCATTCTTCTTTTTGGGAATCTGCCCCAAGTCTTTGTTGGAAACTGCTCTGTGCCAGGAACTGTCTTTTTCAGATGATTTTAATTCTTAGAAGTGGAACTATGTTTCTCTCTAGATGAATATTGATTTGTTCAGTCCAAATAAGTGTTTGTTACTGTAATATAATGTGGCCTTTAAATTTCATGGTTCATGATACTAATGGCAATATTTTGGTTCATCTTGGACAAACGTATTATCTGAAGCAGCCTTGAGGAGAATAAAGAAAACCTTAATTACAAAGTTGAAATATCTCTGTGGTTTTGTTCATGTCATCTTGCTGCCTAAAAGAAGGGTAAATCGAAATTTGCCAGATAAGATAATTCTGCAACCTTGCTTGAATCTAGCTTATTATCACTATTGCGGACTTCTGTGTATAGTAATCACAACTACGGCTCAGTTTCATACCCACAGTAATGTATTTTTGGTTTGGAACGGTTTCGGTTGAGTTGAAAACCTTGCCAAGGTTGAGTTGGAAATCTGGACCTTTGGTTTTTCTGTGCAATGTGTTGAAGTAATGATTTCCTTGAACTGGTGTATTGCCCAGGTTGAATTGATATACCAAAATTACTTTGTTCATAATTTCACATGTGATTCTGATTCAGTGTAATCTTTTTCTTTCTTGTGACCCAATCACTGCACTAGGATCATTTCTATGACCACTTAATATTCACTTTTGACTTCCTTGTGTGGTAATCTGTTTGTGTGATCTTGGATTTTCTTCTGTTGTGAAACTCTACCATGTACGCGTAGTTTCCAGGACTGAAGAGTGTCAGAGTATTTTGAAGTGTAGTAAATTATGCCATATTCATAGAAATTGATTATAGAACAACAAACTCTAAATACATCAGAATGCTAATTTGCAATAGCGCTGGTATATTCTATAACACTATCCCGGTTACTATGTAGTGAATTTCTAATGCTAGAGTCACGATGCCAATGCTTCCTGCTTTGTACCCAGGCGAACAAGAGCGCAAGTGTAATAAATAAGGAAATTGTTCAAATTTAAAAACTCATTCCAGGGTTACGTAAGAGTCATGAATATATCCAGTGAACATCTTGGCATTGCTACAGTGTGCCTCTTTATATTATGTCGAATGCTTGATTTGATATGCACTCAATCTTCTATGTCTGTGAATGTTCATATGTGATGTATTTTGTTTGTAATGAATGTAGCTATAGTTCACATCTGCAATGTTTCTGAATTCCTTAATTGTTGCACTGGGCCAAAACAATGTTTGCACAGGAGCCAATCCTTAGATAATAAGTGCATATTATGTTGTGTGTATATAATCTCATTCTTCAATCATCATAGCTGAGAGTCGAGACTGTAAATTTAGTTTAAAGTGTATACTTGTAAATATTTTCAAATGTACCATAAACTGAGGTAGAATGGTGATGGGATTTGATACATTTTAATTTATCTTTTCTTGGATCTATGGGAGAGCAGGATCATCCAACGCTTTGTGATGGGATTGCAGACCATAATTGACAATGACCCATTGAGTTTCCCCCCTACAACAGAGCAACCCACCTGCAGAACCCAGGCCGCGGAGATGGAAGGGGAGGAATCTTAAAGATTGCACATGAACGAATATCTTTGAAACTCTCAAATTTATTTTTTTTCGGCCCTGTGGAGGGATGATAAATCAGACGAGAGGCAAGTAAGGAGTTTTGGTTCTCTTTTACGGTTTGGTTTTGGTCTATCAACGATTTCCATTTGTTTGAAGGGGCAGCATAGCTGTAATAGATTCGCCCTCATCAGGGCATCATATTCTGAAGTCACACATCAATTTTTCAAGAAAAGGATTTTTACATTCTCTGCGGCTTGTTGAAGCAAGAATATGGTCAAGGCCCCTTTTGTTCTCTATCTAGAACACCGAAGTCGGTACTCATTTTATGAAATTCGTCTTTAATCTAAGATATCTACAGCCTTGTTGTCAACTATCTGCAGTCTTCATCCTTGACTCATCACAGTATTAAATTTGTTGAAGACAGTAAGATGCAGCCTATTAACTAATGTCTGTGATCATCCATCTAAAGTGTTCTAATGCTACAATCTCCAAAACAGTGAAGTTACTAAGTCTGGCACCTAATTCATTGTATTGCATTCAGTAGACCTGGACAACAACGAAAGTCGAATTGTAAACGAAAAGGCAGAGGAAAGCCAGATTCAGGTCAGAATTAAAGCTCTGGGATGTTGGCGTGGGATTAAAAGGCAGTGAAGGGACCTGAAAGTTTTCTGGGCAGCTTCTTTTGATTCATATAGAATCAGATGAAATTCTCTCAAATGCCTATGTTACAATCAATGTTTCACCAGAGTTGCTATACTTGCATGCTGAAAGCCCTGTCCACAATGCTCGAAGTTTGTATTATCACACCGGGAGACATGGAGCCCGTGATTGACGTTACGATTTAGACACGCCGGGAGATCTGGAGTCCAAGATTGAAATCAGGAACGAAATCTGATGAGTAGGAGGCCTTAGCCGTTGTCATTAAGAAGACAGTGCAGCATCCCGCAGATTTGGGCCGCGTGTAGGAAGCTGTGTGTGTGGAGAGATTCTGTGGTGCAGTCTGTCGCTGAGTCTTCTTTCATGACGCCAGTTCCTTCACCATCTCCTGTGGTCTATATGCACATAAAATATTTATACAACCTCCTTAAAGATCACCAAAATCCGAATTAATTATAGTTTGTTTCCAATAATTTATTTTGAGTGCCTATTCGAAGAGCTATGTATGGTGCGCACTAGCGGAATTTTGGGTTGGTCTAGTTCGAGTTTTAGATACATTATCCAAACGCAATGTGGGTTTGTGGACTGCCATGATTGCTGCGTTTGCCAGATATGGTTTTGTTCTGGAGGCCTTGGCTCTTTTTCACCAAAAGCAACAAACAGGGATACGACCTGATCACTTCGCTTTCGCCAGTGTGCTATCAGCATGTGCCGACTTGGGAGCTTTGGAAACTGGCAAGGAATTACATGATGTTTTCAGTCTGATGTGTTTGTTGGTAACGCCTTAGTGGACATGTATGGAAAGTGTGGTTGTGTACATGATGCTAGCAAAATGTTTAATAAAATGCCTGAACGAGATGTTGTATCATGGACTGCAATGATTGTCGGATACGCCATGCATGGATATGGCAACGAGGCAGTGCAACTGTTTGACAAAATGCAACACTCTGGAACACTGCCAGACCATGTTGCCTTCCTTGGTGTGTTGTCTGCGTGCTGCCATGCGGGCCTAGTTGAGAATGGCGTGAAATACTTCGTCCAAATGAGGAAAACTTATGGCATAATTCCAACAATTGAACATTATTGTTGCATAGTTGATCTTCTTGGGAGGTCTGGACACTTAAGTGAGGTGCAAGAGTTTATCAACAAAATGCCAATAGAACCTAATGCTGCTATATGGGCGTCATTGCTTGGTGCCTGTAGGATCCATTTGAACATAGAGCTAGCTGAAGGTGCAGCTGAACGTATTTTTGAGATGGAACCTACAATTTCTGCACAATATCTACTGCTGTCAAACCTCTATTCGGCCGCTGGTCAGTGGGATCTCAAAAGAAAGGTGAGAAAACTGATGAAAGGCAAGCAGGTGACAAAGAGGTCAGGCTGGAGTTGGATTGAGGTCAATAACAAGGTTCATGCTTTTAGAGTAAAAGACAGATTCACACCCACAAACTCAGGAAATTTATGCAGAGTTAGAGAAGTTGTCTGTGCAGATGGATGAGGCTGGTTGTGTGCCCAAAAAAACCTTTGTCCTCCATGATGAGGAAGACTAAGGGAAAGAAGAACATGGTCATTGTGTTCTGGACTGTCAACAAATTTTTTTTTTTTTTTTTTGACTTGTTAGGCATTAACCCTTGCTGTGGTCACATTAATTCACTGCTGATATAAAAGTGTGTGTTACTTTGGCCATGGTAATTGAAAGTAAAAATAACAACTTAATCATTACAATGAATAAACAATATGCTTTATACAATATATTGCTTCAGTGACTCATTTATGTATATTAGACATTACGAGAGCTATAAGTATTTTTAAAAGGCGAAATCATATAGTGTGATCTTATTAAAAAAATGCAATAATGCGTTATTTTGTATAATGTGAATTGAAGCGTTGTGGACCACGAAAGAATACATATATATTTTTATGATGAGAATGTCCGAAATCCAATGAATTAAAAGTACCATGCAAGTACACAAAGACAATAAATATTCGTTGCTAAAAACAAAATTCAGTGTCAAATGTTAGGGAGAAAAAATCGTAGGTGTCAGTGTTAAAGGTAACTCTAAAGCCCTTTTTATTTTCTCGCAAGCGCTCTATAAATACTAAGCTCACAAAAATAATACAAGAAAATTTTAATATTTTATGGGCCTATAGGTCTTAGAGGTTGAACCTTTGCTTTGATACCAAGTGTAGAGATCAATCCTATAATTTATTAGATGAGTGCTGGGCTTTAAATCTATATATATATATATGTATATATATATATATTTTTTTAACACAGTGACTAGGAAATGAAACCATAATCACACAAGTTTAAACTCAGTAAAATTAAATCACGTATATCAAGTTCATCGATTTAACTTCTTATCACACACACATATATATATTTAACTTGATTATAGGCACAATGAAGTCATAATAATTAAAAACAATCTAACTAACACATGTACCGTTCACCCTTGGACGAGAACCAAACTTGACTTGTCGCTGCTTGAGCTCTCTTGCTGTCGTCTACCTCCAAGTCTGAATGTTGTCTTGCTTAATTTGAATGTAATCACCCACCGATTGACCTCCCAGACTACTCCTTGGGTACTCTCCTTCTCCGCAGACCCTCGAGCTGCAATGGGGTTGTACAACGAAGTAATATGCTAGCTGATAGAGGTGAGCCCCTCTTGGCTCAAGAGTCCCCTCTCTATAACACTCTATCCCACTAAACTCAACTATAGCTCGTAACCAATCCAATGATATAATCTCCTCCATCCAACAATAGGGTAAACCAAAAGTCCTTTTCCCTTCCATTTCCCTTTCTTTTATAGAAGGTTTCATAGGTGACACTTGGAATTTCATGCATAAATAATTATATTTTTTTATTGTCTCAAAATTTGATTATTCACCCACCCATGTGTCACCCTCTCATCAAGACTCTCCAAAAGTAATTTACTTAATTATTCCTTTAAAAAGAGTATTTTCCTCAACCCAACAAGGTTTCCTATTTCTTCTCCTAGTTGTCTCTAGATTCCCCCTTTTTACTCCTTAATTTGTGTTTATTACTAAAGTTAATTGATGATTATCAGATTTGGTCCCCTAAACAACCTCAATTTTCCCTTTTGATGAATATTATTTTTATGTTGGTTTTTCCACATGGAAGTTCTATAAATTTCTTAAATTTTAATTTATTAATCTTATTTTAACACACCACCCTCTTCTTTTAATGAAGTTTTTAATAAATCTTTATACTTAACTCTATGTCCCTCTTTTCCCCTTTTGCCTAATTAAGTCTTATGTATTTAATATTTTGTTTTAACATGGAAATGGTAGAGTTATCATGGTAAAATATTTTATCTCTTCCGATTCTTCCCTTACCCTAAGTTTTATTCTTGATTTAATTCCTTTGGTTCTAACATCCTATTTCACTTGATATGAACAGTTGAATTTTCATATATTGATTATATTTATTAGTTTATTTAATGATGTCAAGGGTGTCAAGTTGGTCATGCCCTTCAAGAACTTCCATTCGAAGTTCCAAGGGTGTCAAGTCGGTCATGCCCTTCAAGAATTTCTCTTGAAATTTCAAGGGTGCCACACCACTTGCCCTTCAAGCATCCAGTGGTTACGAGGGTAAAATTATATGTGCAACGACAGAGACCCCTATCATCTCGTATGTTGCCTGCTATAGTGAGACTAATGGTGCTGGGGATCAAGGAATCCGCCTTGATGCACGCCCCCCTGAAAATTCTCGTGAGCGAACCAAATTTGGGACCTGCCCCCATGACATCGTGATCTTCAAGGTGAAGGTATTTCGACTTTTCCAGCCTAAGTCACGGCGGGAGTGTTAGCGGGTGAGATTAGGAACACTGTTCCACCCCTCCCATGTTGTTCCATCCAATTATACAACCCCATCACCCATATGTGAGTCATTCGGCCAAGCAACTAACATGTTCCAGATGTTGTCAGCTCATCATATGCGAGTGCCTCAGGTGGTTTCCTGTCATACTCAATAATCATCAGTAACAAGGTTTCTCATTGTTAGTAATTATCATAATAGCAACATCAACATGATCGTCATTCACATCGTTGTTCATTTTGAATCATAACTAATGTAAGTAGCTACCATAGGGGACACATCCATCATGGTTATCATAATCATAACATCAGTGGGAAATTAACATATCCATCAAGGCCATCATCATCGTAACATCAATAGAAAACATACCTATCCATCATCATTGTAACATTAATAGAAAACATACCTATCTATCAAGTCTATCATCGTCATGATATCAATAGAGAACATACATATCCATCAATGATGTCATCATCACAGTGTCATTAAAGAACATACATAACCATAAAATTCACTAATAATAGAGTCATGTGTCTGGATCCTCAACCTGAGGTCCTCAAGGAATAAAGTATGAAGGATCAGTGTTCATTAACCAAAGTGGGGCACTACATAAGATCACAGATTTTATGGGTAAGTTCAAGAGTTTTGTTGAACAACACTTTTGTTATTGATATATCTGACCCGCAAAGCTCTGCTAAGAAGAAAAAGCCCTAAATCCATTGTCCTTTATCCCTATGGATGCGAAAACCTGGTTCTAGCATCCCCCTATATTGCCTCGAGTGAGACTTCGATCTACACAAGCAGATCGTCGCCAAAAGGGATGGTAATAGTGGGTTTTGTTGGACTACGTAGACTATCTAAACCTGGGTCAGTGCTCCATAAAGCCAACAAATGGTTTCATTGTCGAGACCATAATCTGACTGAGGGATAACTAGATATGGCATCCATTTAAGAAATAGATTGAAGATTGGATAGAAATGAAAGAACGTGAGTTTGATGCAAAATAAAACATAGATTTGTGTATATCTACTGAACACTGGTTACAAAAGATATCTATACAACTAAGTACGAGCTCTTCTTTGCATCATTTTCTAGCAAGGTGCATAAGTGGATCTCAAGGCTAGCTACACAAATGGGGTATTTTAATAATATACCTATTGTGTGGACACCATATCTGATTGATAAACTGAAAAAGACTAATAACAAGATCGTGAGAGCTATTAATTACTAGATTAATTGCGTCCTTGGGGGATTCATTACTGAGTTTTTGATTGAGACATATGTGTCTTATAGTGAAGCAGAGTGAAACTTTTTCAAAGGCCTGTGAGGTAATTACCTGAATTCACAGAAGTTCTGGATTAAAATGCTATCGTGTGAAAAGGGTTTACTAGGATTTCACTTAAATTGATGTTTGAAGAAAACGAACCTAGTGCTATGCAAAGTGGAAAAAGGTTTAGGACCAGTTGGGGTACTGTTGAAGGCTGGAAAGTGACTTCCTCAACATTAGGGATTCCACATGGTCAGGAGCTTAAAACAACTCCTTTTTCGTTGAAATGGTGGGTCCGACTGCGGATAAAGGGACCAGTTTCCCGTTTAAAGAGATTTTATATAAAAAAAGAAATGAAATCAACACTAACAGGATGATTTATTCTAATGATAACATAAATTAAAACTAATTTAACTACTTCCCCGGATTGGATTCAAATATATGATTAAGGCAAATAATTTCACAAGCATGAAATAATATAAATCATCACATACTTAATGAATATAAGCACATTTAAGAAACTAAATCAATTTAATTGATTTAGTTGATGAAGAACATTAATCACATAAAATATCTCTAAGTCTCACATCTAACATCATAGCGTTCAATATATTATATCAATAGTAAATATATCACTTCAATGCTTATTAGAATGAAACTAATAGAAAAAATAAGTTTGCTACAATTTCATAAACATAAAACAATCAATACACATATAATAGTACTTGTTGCATCATACTTTTAGATATGAAAATATAGGTTCAAGGTTCATATTTTCAATTAGATAACTTTCGTTCAAACAGTAGTGTAAGTTCCAAAAGCAGTCTTCTCAAAATTTTGGACCCCTTTCTAAATGCATGAAAGGCATTTAAATATTAATTAATGTTACAAAAATAGAAGACTTGTAAAATAAGTCTTCTAATATTACTCTAACTATAAAACTATAAACTAGGAAAATAATATCCATAAGTTTTAACATTCTATGAGTATTTCCTAGATTCATTTTCTAGTTGGTCTTTGAGCTGGTATCCTTTGATCATATGTTCGAGCTGGGGAGATGAATTGGTTGCATTCTCACCTGGCTCATGAATACTGCATCGTTCAGTGTTGGAAGAAGTTGAGTTGTTGCATTGGAGAGGCACCTTAGCGTTATCAATTGGTTATGAGGCTTAATCAACAAGTACTAGCAAATCTCAATATTTAACCCTAGATTTTCTATGTCAAGAGCTTTTCTATTTGATGTCTCTTGCCAGGATCGTTTTAGGAAATTGATTTATGGCAGAATGTCTTTTGATGCTTCATGAATTAGGCTGGCTTGTAGAAGAGAATCTTTTATATACTCAGATATGTTGGAAGATAAAATCTTAGATTTGATAATAGCTAATTCAACACTCTTCATTTTAATATCCCAATCTCCAAATATTATATATTTGATTGATTCTTCAAGATGAGAAAGATCGATCGCTCTACCATGTGCAGTATCCTGCCAATCTATGTATTTTGACACTTTGTCATCAATTTCTCCATAATAAGTTCTTGGATTGGAAATCGGAGTAACTAATTGATTATTGGTCTTAACTTGCTCTTGAATCTGATTATACTTATGATAGAAAAATGCTTGTTGAGTTGCCAGTAATGCTTCCAACTATGTTGATCTTTTATTTACTTCATTGGTTTCGGGCTTTTCTTGGATATTTTCAATCTTCTGCTAGATTTGATGAATTACTTGGTCCTTTTCTTTAATTTCGTTCTCAAGTTTTAGTTTGAGACCTTCAAAATATTGTTGTAGATTATTAATGTTTGACTGAAGCTCTTGCTCGATTCTTTGCGTTTCATCAAAGAAAACTTGCTCCATTTGAGCAATTTTCTAGTCCTTTTCTAAAATATATGATTAAACCTCTATTGCCTTATCAATTATTGCATTTGCATAAGCACCTGCAAATTGAGATAATCTATTAAGCTCTTTCCCTGGATATAATTGAGTTCCTTTCCAAAAGGACTTGCAATAGTGTTGAATCCATAGGCAATTTTGGAATTCTTCAATATTTCATTTCTTCTTTGACCTGTTCATGAAAGCTTTGTGCCTTAGACTATAAAACATGTCCAATGGCAGTATCTCTTCAACTTTTAGGACTATTTCAGTAGTCGTAAAATCCGAAATGATTTCCATATCTTGGGCTAGTGTTTCCTCTAGTTTCTCCTTTGTATCATTGTTTCCTTGGATCTAGATTTGCTCAAGAATAATTTTGGAAACCTCTGCAGTGAATGAGGTTTCTTTGATTTCTTCCTGATTATTGGAGTTATCTATATCAGCAGAAACATGCTGCATACTTGATTCTCCCGTATGATTCATGGAACTTGTAGCACCTACAATAGACATGGTTTCTGAGTGAATGGAATTTTAAATGGAAAGGGTATCAGTCTCTGACAGTGCTTTCTCAAATTCTTCCCAATTTTGGATGAGTCTATCATCATGTTGAACATTAGCGATTTCTTATTCTTGAACTGGTACTGGTACTTGAGAAGCCTTTGCAACTATAACCTGTTCGGCCTTCAGCCTTGGTTTGTGAAACAAATAATCTGGAAAATGAGCATATCTCTGTTCCTGATACACTTTGAATCTTAGAAAATATTCTGTACCGAGAATTTCATCTGCTTTATGCTGAACTATTGAAAATTCCTGAATTGATTCAAACATATCGTCAAATCTGTCAGGCTCACTTGGAAACGCTCGCAACTTGACTGAATTCATTATCTCTCTAGCAATACCGTAGGGATCATAAATTCTATTGGGTAACACTGGAAAGTTGAAAGGTTTTAATCAATTGATTTCAAGGCAGGCATGCTTGAAATTGTCTAGGGCATACGAACCACAGGAAAAAGGAAAATTTGTCCAAATAGAATTTTTGGTATCTTTCAGGATTTTAGTCAAACCATGACCAATTGTTTGATAAGAAATTTATTTGGCTAACAATTTGTCTGGTATATACAAGGGTAGGACACAAGGATTGGGATAAATTCCAAAAATATGGACGCATGTAAAATTCTCTTCACCAAACCACCTCCCTACAGACTTGAGACTCTTATTGGCTTCAGGGGTGACTCTAGGGATTTTTCTTTCGAAAATGAATTGGAAGACTAGGAGAATTATGTCATTGCATATTTTGAACATGTTATAATGATATTTTGACTCCCATAAGAAATCTAACTGTACGTAAATGGGGGTTTCAACTTCTCTGGTCCATTTCCATCCTAATGATGAAAATTCAAAGGAAAACTAAATTGTGTCTAAGATATAGGAACTCATATAAAAAGGAGAGACTGCGTTGGGTGGGTAATTTCTATTTTCTCTATAAGTTGTGATAAATCTGATAAAATTATTAGAAAGAATAGTAGCCCAACATAGAATATAGCCATCAGAAGTTTCTTCTATCAAGGGTTTCCAAATATCTTTAAATTTGGTCGTATTTACAGATCCAAAGAGACAACACATCATTTTAGGTATTTGAGAGAATGTGCTTTTGAGAGACATGACTGAATACATACCCTTATCATCGTGCTTATGTCAGTTAGGATCATTTCTCTCTTCTTTAATTACAGTCGCAGGATGGTCATTCTCACGCATGAACTCTTGAACAAATTGGGTGTCATATCTCTTCTGGGGTTCTGGCAGTTTATACATATTCTTTAAATCTGAAGGCCTCAGAGAGCCAATGACAGTGTGCTTCGAGTAACAAATTTTCTATCTCTGATATCTACATTGTCCAACACCCATTTCACTAATTCAGTGTATGGAAGCATTTTAGGACGAGTAGCAATTCTGTGAAGAAAATAATTAGTAGTGTTCGTCCATGATTCTAAGTCATAGGACAAAGTATCATCGGCCACATATTTTCTGTCCAGAGTTACTTGCGGTTTCTCATTCTCGAACAACTAATAGATCCCTTCCCAGCTTAAAGAACCAATTTCTTGGTTGCATGTAGTATTGGAGATTAGGGGAGCCATTTCGTTGTTTTCCTCTTATTGTGTGACTGACAGTGATGGGGTGGCAGATTTCCTTCATGCTTTAATCAGTCTTGACATCCTTTTATGCCTAAGTGTTTGGATTTACCGTATTGAAAATAAAACCAGAGAGGATAAGCTGAAATCACTTCGAACGATATTAATTGTCCTCATGTCAACTTAACTCATGCATAATGGGAAATCCTTGGTATTAACATTTTAAATAATTTAAAATCAATTAAAAACCTCGAGATCATAAAACACATGAATTAACATCAATTTGACAAGCATAGGTTCGTGTGATTTTGACAGATGTCATTATATCAGTATTAATTGATCGGTGATTTTGATTGTTGGAAATTTATAATGCTCAAAGCCATCTCCGATAAGAAAAGTTTGACATTGTAATGTTTTGAGATAGGATGTAATATCGACATCTGTCAGATGATGGTTTGCGATGTTGAAATCTATTAAGTTACAGATTCACTACTTCACATTTTGGTGTTTCTTAATTTTACATTCACTGCTTGGATTTCGGCAATGTGTTATTTCAGAGATTTGTTGTTCGCGATTTCACTGATGTTTTCCCCCTGGTTATGTGCCTTTTTGGTTTGAGGGTTCCTTTTTAGGTGTTTTTATTTATTTTATAAAGCTTAATCTAATATAAAACCTATATTTAAGTTTTATTTCTAAAACAAACATTAATCTAAAAAGATTTAAAGGGTCCCCATTATCCTTTCTAATCTATTTTACTTATATAATGGGGAGTTGTTGTAATATTACAACAATTGGCGATACACTGGATGAATCAAGAATATCTGATAAATATTAATGCTTAAAGACAATATTCTAGGAAATTTATAAATCTTTGAAATTGGAATTTGATATAGGTAAATTCCAATCTAAATACCCTGGTTTTACTTGAAAATTATCTTCTTTCTTTTGTGAATGAAATTTATCTTTAAATGAATCAAACCTTAATAAGTTGAAAATATAGATATGAATTTAATCAAAGCTTAGCTTATTTGATAAACTTATTAGTCACTAGTAGAGCCATTATTGCTAGCAGGCGTTCATAGCCTCGACAGGGTTACTATTTAACCAAAAATGAACCAGTATCCCATTCAAAATATAATAGAATCTCCAAAGGTAATATAATTACTCATTTTCTTTGTAAAATTTTCTTCTTTTTCCACTTTAAAATCATTATCCTGGTTTGGAAGTGTAATATTCCAAATTTTTCCTTCAATAAATTGGAATATTAACTTTTGCTATTTTCACTTAGGAGTTGAATAATTGGGTGAGAAGGCCCATTCATAATAAAAACATGGCTAAAATCCCTCTAGTATGAAAGGGGATTAGCAATGGAACTAGATTTCACACCCTCATGTGTGAAAGGAGACGTTTGCAAAGAGGCTGGGTCAAGTTTGACCAAGTCAAACAACGCAGAGGTATGAGGTGGAAAACATCTTGTGGGACAACGCAGAGAAAGAGGAGGGAAGATTCTTAGAAGGAGGAAAACCTAAAGAGTGGGACCCATGGAGAGGGAGATCTCATGTGTTTAAAAGGAGGGCAAGGCAGCCATTGTTGCTCATGCATATGATTATTGATTTCTTATCTGCTTAGACTATTTGCAGTTCCAGCTGTTTAGATGAGTTAATGTGCTGCTTAGCACAAGGATTTCCTGTTTAGGAATCCTTATCCTTCCTTGAGAAGCCTCTTGAAGGAATTGTACTGATTTTCCTCACATCCAGGCTTGAGGCCAAGCATCCTCCTCTAGTACAACGTTATTTCTGCAGCAGAGTAATGTTGTGTTGCAAGGTGTTGCAGTGAGGGATCACAACACCACTTCCATCACTTGTTTTTCAGAGGAGGAGTCTCTCTTTCCTTTGTGAAATCAGTTTGGAAGCCATTGGATATTACTGCAGATTTTGGCATTGGGCCAACTCATTCCCTTGCCTCTACAACACAATTTTCTTTAGTAACTGCGTTATTTTCATTGAGCATTTGCTGTGGGGTTTTGCATTGTTGATTGGAGGGTGAGATTTCCAGTGATAGGATCAACCTTCAATTGGAGAATCCCTTGGAGGAGGTATACTTCGGATTATTCATCATATTCAGACTTCTCTATTTCATTTCAAGTTTTGAGTTGCAGCTGCTACCCAGCAACTCCGACATTTTTTCCATTTTGTATATTTCAGCCAATCCTTCTAAGAATTGTTGTATTATTGTCTCCAGGGGTTGAGAGCTTTCTCCCCCTCATTTCTTGAGCCATATATTGTCATATCTTTCTGTTATTACGTATTATGATGCAGTGCCTCTTATAAACTGCGTCCTCTTAGCTTGCAGAAACTCATGTGTAGCAGTGTTTCTCTATTGTGATGTACATATTCTATTGAGGCTCTCATTGCCTAGCTTGAGTGACTAATTCCTCAAAGAATTGTACTCTTTTTACTGCTATACTGTCATTTGTTGGTTATCTATATCTTCATGTGCCCAGGCTTATTAAAATAACACTATTTCTCCATTATTGGCTCCTGCATTTGTTGTAGTCCCTTCATCGGGCACTTTTATGAGGTAACTAGGTGTGGGAGATCTGTTTAACCACCCTAGAAGGATTTATTTTGAGCCACCCCTTGGATTTTGGTCTTAGATACATTGATATAAGGGATCCAGGTCCTGGTTTCAAATCCTGTAGCATCCATTCCTGGAAAATGCATTTTCCAGTCATGCCTTGCTAGCAGATCCCATTTTGGGATATTATAGTGGTATCAAAGCAACTTTCTTGGCTCAGCCTGTGAGTCTCAACCCAAGAAGTTCAGAATGATGAAGAAGATGAGATTACTCTCTTCAATGTTTAGATCCAGAGAGGACCTCTCCAAGGAGGTCCAGAAGATTGAAGAAAGAGAACAGGAAGGACCATGCACTTCCTATTCTCATCAAGAAGAAGACAACGGGCATGAAAGATACTTGGATCATTTGATTCTAAGTAAGTACCTTGTTGAGTACAAATATCAACCTAGAGCCTTCAAGGAGACTCTATCTTTTCCACATTTCATCCAGTTGAAGGAAGAGAAGAGACCCTGCAGCATAAGAGAAATCAGAGGCAATATATTTTTGTTGTCTACCTTTGATGGGTCATCTATAGCAATAGCTTGGGTGAGAAAGTTGGAGGCATTTTTCCTACTACATCCTGTAGCAGGGGAAGAAGCTATTGAAATCTCAGCGCTGCACTTGGAGGGTGGAGCCTATGTTTGGTGGTTCAACCACTTGAGCAATGCAAGGGTGAAAACTTTTGAAAAGTTCACTCAAAGGTTGATCAAAACTTTTGATGGAGAAGAAAAAAAGGAAGGAAAGCTCACACCACCACTTGAGGAGCCTTGCAATAACGCTGTCACACTCATGGAGGAGCAGCCACATGCAACAACAGTTGGGGCAGCCAACACTTTGGAGGAAGGAACTCTTGCAACCCTACAAGAAGTTCCCAAATCTCATCAAGGTATGAAAATATTTCCACAATCTATTGTTGCAGCAAATTCTTTTGATAATTGTGGTGATTTGCTTTTACATGACCAAGGGTCAAATCCCATTGCTGATCTAGAGCAACTTAGTTGCATTGTGCTGTGCAACATGGAAACATTCAAGGAGGAAATAAACCATCATCCTCATGAACCATTGTTGGATTGTACATCACACTTGAGGTTGGGGTTTGAAGACTTGATGGAGGATAGTAGACATCTTGAAGTGAGAAACCCTTTCTACTTTCTAGATGACCCTTTCTCAATGAGCTCCTCTCAGCTCAAAGAGAAACTTCTACTTTCAGAAGATCCAAGACCTCATTGGTTTTGGAGGACTATTGTTGAGAGGGAGGCCTCATGGAGATATTTCATTAGAGGTGCACTTCAACACATCATGAAGTGCAAGGATTTTCTTCCCTTCTCACAAGAGAAAATAGAAGATGGAGGACATCTTAGGATGGATAACATCTCTCATGCTTGTGTTGGACATTCCTTAAGCCATACACATCATGATGGGAGGTTTTTTCCTACCACCTATTTGGGTCCTTATGGGATCAAATTGATCTTTGAGAAGATTGCATTTCAAATTCCCATGAAGTGCAAAGACAGGAATCTCCTTTGGGAGGATGGTAGCCCTCATGGGAGGAGTACCAAGATGAAGAGAATAAGGAGACATCCACAATTTAATGAGTGGATGTGGTTAATGAGCAAGGAGTTGGGAGGCTACTTGCAAATTTATGATACCGGGCAACAGGAGGCTTGGCTACACTGGTTACTCTTGAAAGAGTTTGGTCATCATCCTCTTTCTAAGGGTATGTGGCAGGATACTTGCATCTTTGAGCAGCAGAGGGTATGGATGCATGGTGTTGATATGATCTTCATATCATTCATTGTGTTTTCATCAAATGATTTGTATTATGGAAGTATGGGGAGGCAACAAAATATTTTGTTGCTTTGCTTGTTCTGGAGAGAGCAAGAGCAGATTTACTCTCACACTTTGCATGATGTTGCGGGAGGGGGAGATGGAATTATCTCCTTGGCCATAGATGATGAAGAGGTACTTACACCTTGGGAGGAACTTCTTATTTGTAGCAGCATTACTAGAGGAGCCTTTGACAAGGGGCATGTCAAAGAACAGAGCTTTGTATTGACAGGAGCCTATTTGCATGAGCTCACAGCGCTGTCACCTTGGAGCAGGGATTTATGGATGGAGTGTCCCCAAGATCACTTCACATTGGATGCACTTGGTGAACAAGGAGGAGGTGATGATGATAGAGTAATGGATAGAGACACCTATCACTATGACATATTCTTCTTGACTTGGATTTCCAAGCATAAGGAGGATTATCTTCTTGCAGCATATGGACCATTCTTCTTCATAGCACGCCAAAACACTATGGAGGACTCACTCATGGATCCATGCACCATCTTACTTCTGGCATATGGTAAGAAGTTTGTTTATACATTCATTTATATTCATACTCTTACCATTACTAAGCAGTGCATTGCTTCACAAGAGGGCAAGCTTGTCACATTGCTCCATGATCATTGTTGGGCCAATCTGTATGATGGAGGTAGCCATATTTTATGTGGCCTTGGGAAAATGTTTTCTCATTACATGTATTATCAGTTTTTAAATCCAACTATTTTCCATATGATGACATACATGATTCACTATGTATCAAGAAACATTTTTCCATGTAATTTTCCGAAGCAACAGTTTGGAAAACTGCACTGTCACTATTGGGAAAACTGTTGGTACCTTCTTGCACCACACGAAACCTTCAGAATTTTCCTCACCTTGTTGCTGATCATGACTTCATTTGCTGATATGGATCTGATTTTTATTGGAAGCATGATTATGAGAGAGAGACATGAGTTGGATGTGTCCTTGAAGGGAGGGAATTCCCCCATTTTCTGCACTACATGTTCTAATGGGAGCATGGGAGGAGATATGGCCACCACAACCACCTATTTTTTTTCTTTTGAGGTGACCCATGAGTTTGATAGCCACCCATTGTACAACCATGGGCAAGTATTTGATCATGTATTGTTGACACATTCATCCATTTACTATTCATTAGTAGATGTGATGATTTTTGTATGTTACTTGCCATACTATTTTTTGAAGTTGCAGTGGATGAAACTGTGTTGTATCCTTCTGAGACATTGTTTGTATCATGTATCATCATGTAAAAACTTCAGCAAACTTCTCATTAGGATGTTCTATGATGATCATGTCCTATTCATCATGGATGGAACATTTTGGGCTAGCTTGTTCTTCAATGTTGGAGGAGAACTCTTTGGAGGATTGTTCTTCACTTTACCATTTGAGGGAAATACTTTTGCAGCCCAGGATCAGCACATACTCTACACTTATCATAAGTGGACAGAAGGACAGCATGGGGTAGGCTATGATGCTTACCATGTTCTGATTTTTAGCCCACCTTCATTTCCAGAGCTTGAGGTGGAAGGAGATTTTCAGGAGTTTCCATGTTGGGAGGTGACTCATTTTGTTTGGATGATTGCTTGGGGATGGAGGATCCATTTGGGGAAGATGTTTTCCCAAAAAATTTTAGTCTCCATGCCTTGGGAGAAACTTCTTAGTTCTATCCTTGCAGTTTCTTGAGGGCAAGCAACATTTGAGAGGGGAGGACTGTAATATTCCAAATTTTTCCTTCAATAAATTGGAATATTAACTTTTGCTATTTTCACTTAGGAGTTGAATAATTGGGTGAGAAGGCCCATTCATAATAAAAACATGACTAAAATACCTCTAGTATGAAAGGGGATCAACAATGGAACTAAATTTCACACCCTCATGTGTGAAAGAAGACAGTTGCAAAGAGGCTGGGTCAAGTTTGACCAAGTCAAACAACGCAGAGGTATGAGGTGGAAAGCATCTTGTGGGACAGTGCAGAGATAGAGGAGGGAATATTCCTTGAAGGAGGAAACCCTAAAGAGTGGTACCCATGGAGAGGGAGCTCTCATGTGTTTAAAAGGAGGGCAAGGCAACCATTATTTCTCATGCATATGATTATTGATTTCTTGTCTGCTTAGACTATTTGCAGTTCGAGTTGTTTAGCTGAGTTGCTGTGCTGCTTAACACAAGGATTTCCTATTTAGGAATCCTTCTCCTTCATTGAGAAGCCTCTTGAAGAAGTTGTACTAATTTTCCTCACTTCCAGGCTTGAGGCCAAGCATCCTCCTCCATTACAACGTTATTTCTGCTGCAGAGTAATGTTGTGTTGCAGGTGTTGCAGTGAGGGATCACAACATCACTTCCATCACTTGTTTTTCAGAGGAGGACTCTCTCTTTCCTTTTTGAGATCAGTTTGGAAGCCATTGGAGCTTATTTCAGATTTTTGCATTGGGCCAACTCATTCCCTTGCCCCTACATTGCATTTTGCTTCAGTAACTGCGTTATTTTCATTGAGCATTTGCTATGGGGTTTTGCATTGTTGATTGGAGGGTGAGATTTCCAGTGATAGGATCAACCTTCACTTGGAGAATCCCTTGGATGAGGTCTACTTCAGATTATTCATCATATTCAGCCTTCTCTATTTCATTCTAGTTTTGAGTTGCAGCTGCTACCCAGCAACTTCGACATTTTTTCCATTTTGTATATTTCAGCCAATCCTTCTAAGGATTGTTGTATTATTGTCTCCAAGGGTTGAGAGCTTGCTCCCCCTCATTTCTTGAGCCATATATTGTCATATATTTATGTTATTATGTATTATGATGTAGTGCCTCTTATAACTGTGTGCTCTTAGCCTGCAGAAACTCATGTGTAGCAGTGTTTCTCTATTGTGATGTACATATTCCATTGAGGCTCTCATTGCCTAGCTTGAGTGACTAATTCCTCAAAGAATTGTATTCTTTTTACTGCTATAAAATCATTTTTTGGCTATCTATATCTTCATGTGCCTAGGCTTATTAAAATAACAATGTTGCTCCATTATTGGCTCATGAATTTGCTGTAGTCCCTTCATCGAGCACTTTTATGAGGTAACTAGGTGTGGGAGATCTGTTTAATCACCCTAAAAGGATTTATTTTGAGCCACCTCTTGGATTTTGGTCTTAGATACATTGATCTAAGGGATACAGGTCCTGGTTTCAAATCCTGTAGCAACCATTCCTGGAAAATGCGTTTTCCAGTCATGCCTTGCTAGCAGATCCCATTTTGGGATATTACAAGAAGCCATAAGTGATACTGTCATTCACTGGTTATAATAAATTTGAAAAAGCTGACTCGTGATGAGATCCCTTGTCTCAATGTTTTTAGGCCATGATTCATTATGTTGGTTTGGTAGCTAATTGATAATGTCAAGTTTATTAGTTTCCTATGAACATGATGAGTTGACTCGTGATGAGATCTCTCAACTTTAAATTATTATATATTTTTGAATTACACTTTGAAAAATATATCTAATATATAAATGAATGGGGAGGTTGTCATTTTTCTCTTTGTGAGCTTTTGGATGACCATTTGAATAAAAGATGCAAATACTTCAATAAAAATTTCCCACTTTATAAAAGTAACTTTTCTAACATGATTCATGTCAAAATAATTTTTCAAATTACATAAGTGAGAAGTATTCTTCTTTCTAATCAGCTATTTAAATCAAAATTTTCGAAAGAAATAGAGAATTAAATTTATGATTTATTTCCTTATTTTATATCTTTAAGGATTAACACTTCCATGTTCAAGAAGAATAAAAAACTTTTTGCATAATATTGTAATAACTTAATTTTTTTTAAATTAAACCTATCTACATATTTATACAAAAGAAAAATGGTTCTTTTAAGAAAAATATTCTTTAAGGACAAGTCCATTAACAGGAAGATTTTCCTTCTTTCCTTCTAAATCTTTCAACATAAAAGTTGATGGGCCTATTTTTCGATTATTTGAAAAGGGCCAAGCCAAAGTTTTTGAAATTTTGTATGTTTTCCTTTATCCTCATGCACTTTATCACATTTCAATACCAAATCTCCAATCTCAAACTGTTTATTTTTGACAATATTGGAATTAAATTAAGTTCTGATCAGCTGTTGATGATGATTGTGTACCATATTTGCTTTCACTCTTTCTTCTTCCATTTTAATTATTTCAGACATTCTTAATTGTAATGAAGAGAAAGGTTGTTCATTAATGAATTGAACTAGGGTTGTCGATGGGATAGCTATATTCAAAGGTAAAATTTCCTCTTTCCCATATACCAATCAAAAAGGAGAATCTCCTATTGAAGATTTTCTAGTTGTCATATATACCCATAATGCAAAAGTTAATGATTTATGCTAGATTTTATGGTTTTGATCAATATTTCGTTTAATTATCCTTATGAGGTTTTTGTTTTTTGATTTTGCTAAACCATTTCCTTGAGGATAATAATTTGTAGAGTATTTTAATTTAAAACCTCTTTTCAAAGAAAATTAAGTCATGGCATTACCCAAAAAATAAGAAGCATTGTCAAATACCAGAGCATTAGGAACACCAAAACTTGTAATGATGAATTGATCAATAAACTCAATAATGTTTTCTGAATTAGCCATCTTAAGAGGTATTGCTTCTACCCACTTTGTAAAATACTTTGTAGTAGTCAATCTATATTTGTGATGTTAAGAAGAATGAGGAACAATCTCACCTATTATGTCAAGTCCCCATTGTTCGAAAGGTTGTTCCATATTGACTGGTTGAAGTGGCATGGAAGCTTTTCTTTGTCTTCCTGCTGCAGTTTGAAAAATATTATAATTTCTGACATAATTGTGCACATATTTGAATAAATTTGCCTAATAATATCCTTGATGTAATTTTTTTTGTGTTATGGTGTCTCCACCAAAATGTCCACCTACTGGTCCATCATGAAGTTCCTGGAGCACATTAGGTATTTCAGTTTTCTCTAAGCATCTGAGTAAGACAAAGTCATAACTTTTTTTTGAATAACACATCATTGAATAATTGATAATGATTATCTTTCAATCTTAATGCTAGCTTTCTTTTAAAATCCAAATTTTGTGGAGCATGACCATTCTTTAAATAAAAGAATAAATCAACATATTGATATTGAGGGTTAACATTGAGTACCTCTCTAAAGTGTTCAATACTAGTTGTTACCTCATCCAATGATGTGCCATTCATTCCTATAATCAACTTGGAAAATTCTTGACCTCTTAAAATTTTAGTGAGTTTTATCTTGAAATCGTTTTCTTGCCTTGTTTTCACCCAGTTGGCCCTTTTTTCTCCTAGTTCCTTCTGTATAAGTATTTGTTTGACTGATTAGAAAGATACTATTACCTTGACATGAGTTTTTAAAAGACATGGTCGAAAATATTTGGCCACTTTATAGACTACAAATGCCTATTTTTCAGCTCCTTAATAGTTCAATTCATCTCCATGAAAATTAGAACTGAAAAAAGAAATTGGGGTTTTGATTTTTTATCATCTGGTTGAGTTAAGATCGTTGCATATGATAGTGCTGAGGCAAAGGTATATAAAATTAAATTATTGGAAAAATTAGGAGTTGAAAGAGAAGGAGCTTCAACAATTGCTTGTTTGATGATTTGAAAATCTTCCTTTTCTACTTCTCCCCATTTAAAAAATGTATCTTTCTTGATCATTTTTTGTAGTGGAAGAACTATATGTGAAAAATATGGAATGAATCATTTGAAAAAAATTATCTGTCCTAAAAAGGATTACATTGATTTCTTGTTATGTGGTAGTGGAATTTCTAAAATTATTTTAATCATGTCTGGTCATTACAACTTCCATTCTTTGAGACAATAAAACCTAGAAGTTTACCCTCGCTTAAAGAAAAAATTGATTTCTTTAGATTAAGAGAGATCCCAAATCTCTTGCATCTTTCAAAGATCTACTTTAAGTCATGCAAGTGATTGTTTCTATATTTTAAATATATGGTTATATCATCAAGGTATACTACCACTGTTTTATTTATCAATTCTTTGAATGCAATATCCATGGCTCTCTGGAATGTGGCTCCTATATTCATTAGACTGAAGGGAATCTTATGATATGCATAAGTTCCCCATTTGGTTCGAAATGTTGTTTTCAAACGATCTCCTGGATGAACCAAAATCTGGTTATACCCTGAAAATCCATTTAAAAAATACATTAATTCGGAAACTGCTATTGATTGTAAAACTTGTTCCATTGATGGTAAAGGAAAATTTTCCTTTTGACATGCTTTGTTTAGATTTCTGAAATCAATACAAATCTGAATATCTCCACTCTTTTTCCTAACATGTACTAAATTAGAAACCCATTTTGAATGTCTAACAAGAAAAATGATATTTTCTTTCAATAATTTGTTTAATTCATTTTTTATTTGGGTTTCCAAGTTTGGATGAATTTTCCTCAGCTTTTGTTGAATAGGTTTAACATAAGGTACCATAGGAATAGTATGTTGAATGATTGATGGGTCATATTTTTTAAGCTCTTGGTAATTCCATGCAAAAATATCTTTGTATCTTTTCAATAATGAAATGAGCGCATTTCTTTCTGCCAATGAAAGGCTAAGCCCTAGATTTATATCTTGATGTAAATCAGTAGATCTTAAGTTAGCTAATTCATACCTTAGATTAGAATTCTGTAGTTTAGAATTGTTTACTTTCTTGAATCTATTTTTAAATCATATAAATATTCAAGCTTGACCACGGATTTTGGCAAAATATTTTTATCAATTTGATGTTTGATTTGATTATCATGTTCATCCTCATCCATAATTTGATCATCATATGTTTTCTTAGAAGTAAGAAAACTTAAAATATCACTATCCTCATTAAAAACCCGCCAACTAGTAACATTATCTCGTATAGATGGTCGGAAAATTAATTCAATAGAGAATCTGTCAGGACTAAAATCTTCAGGTGAAATAAGCTTGGAGGCAACATTAGCTAAAAGGCCAGTGTTGGCGTTCTGTGATCTAGGAATAGGAGAGATATTAAATGCAATAAAATGTGATGTGAGGTCCTAAACCAAATATTGGTAATGTTTCAAGTGAATTGAGAGATAGTGAATAGTATTTCACACTTGTCTTTCCAAAATCTCTGAATCTCCAAACACCTTAATGTATTGTATATCAAGACTAATTTATTTTTCGAAGACCTTGAACCAATGCCTCGTATTCAACAATATTGTTAGTGCATTCAAATTCTAGCCTTCAAGTTAGCATATTTTTCTTGCCTTTTGGGCTAATAAGTACGCATCATGCTCCTGCACCATCATTGGATCTTGATCCATCAAAATAAAGTTTCCAAAATAGAGATTGGACTATAGTTTCCTCTTCGAAATTGAATCATCTAATGGAATCATTTTGAGAAAAAAAATCAACTTGTGATTTAACAAATTTTATTGAAAAAGGTGAACTTTGCACATTGAAATTTCCTAAGAATGAATCTATAGAATAATTGCCCAAATATTATTGTTAAATGCTATGGGCTCATTTTCTTCCCCAAGCCCTGTAACTAAGAACTTCATATGTTTTTCACGATCGACTATGATTTGGTTTGGCTTTCCATTATATGGAAGCCACATATGAGACCAGTTTGTTGCAAAATATCCATGTACTTTTTCAGACTAGTCTCGGCTAAGAACTAAACCATACAATTCAGGGATGTCTACAATTAGTATATCAATAATATGAGCAACTTTTGGGTTTGATGGCAATCTAATACTTACCGAGTCAATCTCTCCTAAGAATTTAACCTTTGTTCTATCCAATTGAACTATACTAACTGATGACTTCTGGGGTGCGATATTAATTTTTCGCAAATTGAATATGGCATTATATTAGATGAAGCCCCATAATTAATCAAACAGTTATGAACATTTCTATTGTAGATTTCAACAGTTAAAATAAAAGGAGGAGTATGAGAATTAGATCTATCACCAATAAAAATAGAGTCTGAAGCATTAACATTATTTGAATTGTCAATCTTTTCCTATTCCATTGGTAGCTTTAGCTACAACAGTAGGAGGAAGAGGGGATGTTGTCACCACATTCAACTCTTTAAATAAAATCTTATGTTGTTGTTTTAATTTGATAACTTCATAAAGAGAAATATTGGCTTTAATTTTCTTCATATCCTCGATTATATTATACTCAATAGTATCAGATACTACTAAAGTTTTATATTGAAGATTGGGGTGTAGATTTAATTGGCTGGGAATCTATGATAACATGTTGAGATGATTTGACTAGAGGTTTTTTATTGGCAGGTTTATCTTTATCAATAGAAGTGGGAATTTTTTGTTTCTGAGTTGATTGAGTTGGTTCTACAGAATTCCTACTTCTCGTGCTAATAGGCATGGCTCCAGCTTATGTCTCTTCATCAGAGGAAGGTAAAAAGAAGTCCCATAATACATGTAATTCAACAATTTCTTCATCTTGGGGTTCATCAGCAGAAGTTGTGTTTTCTTCACCTTCTTCTTCTTGATCAGATTCAACATTAGAAATAATGTTGGGAAGCTGAGAGCCAGATGATTGATTTTTTCTAAATGATCCAAAGGGTTTTTTGGTAGAGGTTTCAACAACTTGTTTTTTTTAATTTCAACCATATCATTAGACATCGTTTTGAGAAATTTTTGCAATCCCTCGAGATCAAAAGGATCTTTAGGAGTTTTCTTCTTTGGCTCATCTCTGAATGTTACCTTTTTAGATGTTTTATCTTCAAGCTCAATTTTATTTTCTAAAGATGCAATTATTTTCTCAACGGACAAAGCTTCTTTCATGTTTTCTACAAGAGTGACTTTATTAGCACTATCTAAAAAAATTTCTATATTAGAAGGAAGAGAAGGTATGTACCATTCTATTTGTACATCCAATCCAGGCTTAGAGGCAGCTGGAATTTTATTCAATAAATTTTTAAATATGGATTTGAAGTCTTTGATATTTTCACCTGTATTAGCTTTTAAATTAGAAAGATCATTGATTAATGATGCAATTGTCCTATCATCACAAAATTTGGCAAGAAATTATTCTTGAAAAGTATTCCAATTTCCTATGGAACCTGAAGGGAGGGGAAAATACCAGGATCTTATAGATCCTCGAAAAGTATATGGAAAAAATCTAACTACAACATCTTCATGTTCAACACTGTTAAGACTCATGGCTAACATAAAATTATTTAGATGTTCTTCCGCAGGAAGACCATCATTGGGATTATACTTTGGTAACCATTTTTCTCGATGATCTGGGATAGGATGTAAATTTACCATTTGAACGTCACTCGAATTGACCCATGGTAAGTTGGCCATTGCTTGACTTATTGTTTGTGAAGATGAGCTGGTAGGTCCAAATGCAGATGTGGATGTAGAAGAACTAACTACTGGACTAGTACTACTTACAGCAGCACTAATTATTTAAGAAGAAATGGGTTGATTAGAAGAAAAGGTAGGAGTAAATGGAGATGAAGATGATGTGATATCACTGATACCTGATTGAGATGTTGATGTAGTAGATTTATTACGATGAGATAAAATAGGAAACTTGAAAGGATTTATCCTAAGTTTTTCACTTTTTAATCGGGTTACACACCAGTACCTCGAAATTTGGATGTAACACTTTCTTCAGAAATTTCAGGATTAACAAGCTTATCTGGAGATATAGTTTTTTGTTCTAACTTCTCAATCAAAGACTGAACTTCGGGAGACTCCAGAATATGGCCTGAAGAAGGTCTACGAGGTAATGTTTCAGGAGATGAAAGAAATGGCTCTACAAATTTAGACTTATGACTTTTAGATAATGAACGAGATCTAGAAGTTGTAGGAGCTTTGGAGGGGGATTGACTATTACGTTGGCTTTTCAATTGAAATTAAGCTTTATATGCCATACATAGTTATATTCCCTCCATATAGCACCAAAAATGTTGAAGGTTGGAAAGTGACTTCCTCAACATTAGGGATTCCACCTGGTCGGGAGCTTAAAACAATTCCTTTTCTGTTGAAAATGGTGGGTTTGACTCGGGATAAAGGGACCCGTTTCCTGTTTAAATAGAGTATATATAACAACAAAAATGAAATCAACACTAGCAGGATGATTTATTCTAATGATAACATAAATTAAAACTAATCTAACTACTTCCCGAGATTGGATTCAAATATATGATTATGACATAGAATTTCACAAGCATTAAATAATATAGATCATCGCATACTTAATGAATATAAGCACATTTAAGAAACTAAATCAATTTAATTGATTTATTTGATGAAGAAAATTAATCACATAAAATATATTTAAGTATCACATCTAACAACATATCTTTCAATACATTATATCAATAGTAATACGAACATATATCACTTCAATGCTTATTAGAATGAAACTAATAGAAAAAATAAGTTTGCTACAATTTCATAAACATAAAACAATCAGTACATAGATAATAGTACCTGTTGCATCATACTTTAGATCTGAAAAGGTAGCTTCAAGGTTCAGATTTTCAATTAGATAAATTTTATTCAAATAGTAGTGTAAGTTCCAAAAGCAGTCTTCTCAAAATTCTGGACCCCTTTCTAAATTCATGAAAGGGGTTTAAATACAAATTAATATTACAAAAATAGAATAATTGTAAAAGAAGTCTTCTAATATTACTCTAAACTATAAAACTATAAACTAGGAATATAAATGCATAAGTTGTAACAGTCTATGACTGTTTCTTGGATTCATTCTCTAGTTGGTCTTTGAGCTGGCATGCTTTGATCATATGTTAGATCTAGGGGAGAATGAATTGGTTGCATTCTCATCTGGCCCATGAATACTGCATCATTCAGTGTCAGAAGAAGCTGAGTTTTTGCATTGGAGAGGCACCTCAACATTATCAATTGGTTATGAGGCTCAATCAACAAGTACCAGTAAATATCCATATTTAACCTTGTCAGATTTTCTATGTCAAGAGATTTTATGTTTGATGTCTCTAGCCAAGATTGTTTTAGGAAACTGATTTCTGGAAAAGTGTCTTTTCATTCTTTATGAATCAGGTTGGCTTGTATAAGAGAATATTTTATATACTTAGAGATGCTAGAAGATAAATTCTTAGCTCTGATAATAACTAATTCGGCGTTCTTCATTTTAATATCCCAATCTCCAATTATTATATCTTTAATTGATTCTTCAATATGAGGGAGATCAATCACTCTACCCTGTGCAGTATCTTGACAATCTATGTATTTTGACACTTTGTCATCAATTTCTTCATAATAAGTTCTCAGATTGGAAATCTGAGTAACTAATTGATCACTAGTCTTAAGTTTCTCTTGAATTTGATTATACTTCTCATAGAAAATTTCTTGTTGTGTTTCCAATAATGCTTCCAACTATGTTGCTTCTTTATTTACTTCATTGATTTCGGAATTTTCTTGGAGCTTTTCAATCTTCTGCTGCATTTGATGAATTACATGATCATTTTCTTTAATTTCATTCTCAAGTTTGAGTTTGAGACCTTCAAACTGTTGTTGTAGATTATTAATGTTTGACTTAAGCTCTTGCTCGATTCGTTGCTTTTCATTAGAGAAAACTTGCTCCATTTGAGCAATTTTAAGGTCCTTTTCTAAAATAAATGATTCAACCTCTGCTGCCTTATCAATTGTTTCATTTGCATAAGCACCTGCAAATTGAGATAATCTATTAAGTTATTTCCCTGGAGATGATTGAGTTCCTTTCCAAAGGACTCACATTAGTGTTGAATCTATAGGAAGTTCTGGAGATTCTTCCATATTTTGTTTCTTCTTTGATCCGTTCATGACATATTTGTGCCTTGGACTATAAAATACGTCTAGTGGCAGTATCTCTTCAAATTTCAGGACTATTTCAGTAGTCAGAAAAGCCGGAATGATTTTCATATCTTATGTTGGTGTTTCCTCTGGTTTCTCCTCTGTATCATTGTTTCCTTGGATCTGGCTTTGCTCAAGAATAATTTTGGAAACCTCTACAATGAATGAGGTTTCTATGATTTCTTCCTGATTCTTGGAGTTATCTATATCAGCAGAAAAATGTTTCATACTTGATTCTCCCGTATGATTCATGGAACTTGTAGCATCTAAAATAGGCATCGTTTCTAACTGAATGGCATTTTGAATGGGAGGGGTATCAGTCTCTCACAGTGCTTTCTCAAATTCTTCCCAATTTTGGATGAATCTATCATCCTGTTGAACATTAGCGATTTATTCTTCTTGAACTCGTACTAGTACTTGAGAAGCTATTGCAATTATAACCTGTTCTGCCTTCAACTCTGGTTTGTGAAACTAATAATCTGGAAAATGAGCATTTATCTGTTCCCAATACACTTTGAATCTTGGAAAATCTTATGGACTGATAATTTCATCTTCTTTATGTTGAACTTTTGAAAATTTGTGAATTTATTCAAACATATCGTCAAATCTGTTAGGCTCGCTTGGAAACGCTCGCAGCTTGACTGAATTCATTATCTCTCTAGCAATATTGTAGGGATCATAACTTATATTAGGTAACACTAGAAAGTTGAAAGGTTTTAATCGATCAATTGCAAGACATGCATGCTTGAAATTGTCTAGGGCATATGAACCACAGGAAAAAGGAAAAGTTGGCCAAACAGTCTTTTTGGCATCTTTCAGGATTTTAATCAAACCATGACCAACTGTTTGATAAGCAATTTCTTTTGCTAACAATTTGTCTAGTATATACAAGGGTAGGACACGAGGATTGGCATAACTTCCTAAAATATAGACGTATGTAAAATTCTCTTCACCAAACTACCTACATACAGACATGAGACTCTTATTGGCTTCAGGGGTGACACTAGGGTTTTTTCTTTCAAAAATGACTTGGAAGACCAGGAGAATTATGTCATTGCATATTTTGAACATGTGAGAATGATATTTTGACTCCCATAAGAAATATAACTGTACGTAAATGGGCGTTTCAACTTCTCTGGTCCATTTCCATCCTAACGATGAAAATTCAAAGGAAAAACAGACTACGTCTAAGATATAGGAACCCATATAAAAATGAGAGACTGCATTGGGTGGGGCATTTCTATTTTCTATATAGGCTATGATAAATCTTATTAAATTATCAGAAAGAATAGTAGCCCAATCTAGAATATAGCCATCAGAGGCTTCTTTTATCAAGGGTGTCCAATTCTCTTTAAATTTGGTCCTATTTACAAATCCAAAGAGATGACACATCATTGCAGCTATTTGAGAGAATGGGATTTTGAGAGAGATGATTGAATACATACCCTTATCATCGTGCTTATGATGGTTAGGATCATTTCTCCATTCTTTAATTACATTCATAGGATGGTCATTCTCGTGCATGAACTCTTAAACAAAATGGGCATCATATCTCTTTTGGGGTTCTGGTAGTTTATGCATATTATTTAAATGTGAAGGCCTGAGAGAGCCAATGAAAGTTCTGCTTCGAGTAAAAAATTGTCTATCTCTAATATCTACATTTTCCAACACCCATTTCACTAAGTCAGTGTATGGCATCATTTTAGGATGAGTAGTGATTCTGTGAAGAAAAGAATTAGTAGTGTTCGTCCATGATTCTGAATCATTGGACAAAGTATTGTCGGCCATAGCTTTACTATCCAAAATTATTTGCGGTTTCTCATTCTCGGACAACTGATAGATCCCTTCCCAACTTGAAGAACTAATTTCTGGGTTGCATGTAGTATCCGAGATTAGGGGAGCCATTTCGTTGTTTTCCTCTTGTTGTATGATTGATTGTGATGGGGTGGCGGATTTCATTCGTGCTTTAATCAGCCTTGACATCCTTTTATGCCTAAGTATTTGGATTTACCTTGTTGAAAAGAAAACTAGAGAGGATAAGCTGAAATCACTTCGAATGATATTAATTGTCCTGTCAACTTAACTCATGCATAATGGGAAATCCTTAGTATTAATATTTGAAATAATTAAAAATCAATTACAAACCTTGAGATCATAAAACACATGAATTAACATTAAATTGACAAGCATAGGTTCATGTGGTTTTTACATATGTCATTATATCAGGATTAATTGATCGGCAATTTTGATTGTTGGTGTTTATAATGCTTGAAGCCATCTCCGATACGCGAAGTGCGACATTGCATGTTTTGAGATGGGATACGATATCAGCATCTTTCAGGTGACAGTTTGCGATGTCGGCATCTATTAAATGACAGCTTCACTACTTCGCATTTCGGTGTTTCGCAATTGTACATTCGTTGCTTGGATTTCAGCTATTTCAAAGATTCATTGTTCGCAATTTCGCTGATGTTTTCCCCCCACTTATGTGCATTTTCGGTTTGAGGGTTCCTTTTAGGTGTTTTTATTTATTTTATAAAGTTTAATCTAATAGAAAACCTATCTTTAACTTTTATTTCTAAAAAAAAATTTAACCTAAATTTTTTTAAAGGGTCCCCATTATCCTTTCTAATCTATTTTACTTAGATAATGGGTAGTTGTTGTAATACTACAACAGGTACGTACATTGAAACTGAATACAAACTAATATTTGAATCTGAGAAAGAGGAAAGTAACCCTGCTACTCCGCAAAGTTTGTCGTTGAGATGTGAAAGTCAATAGAGTGTTGCAGAAATCCATCAACCTTCCACCCCCAACATCACTCCATCTCGTTCTGTTCCTCCACCTCCACCTCCCCCCATGGCCCAACCACCAAATATGCTTGTGTTCAAGGGAACAAATGACCCTGAACAGTTATGGTTTGTGATATAAGAAATATGGATTTCATTGAATGTTACAGATGAAAATATGAGGAAAGTGCAGTTGACTACAACGCTGCAAGACAGAGCACTTTCCTGGTACATGAAATATGTTACAATTAATGCATATGCTTCTTTAGCTAAGAAAAATACTGCACTGAATTCTGAATTCAAGAAGCCAAAGTCACAGTCCTAATGTATCACGATGATCAAAGAAATTAAACAGCTTCCTACCGAGACCGTATGGGAGGTAGATTAGCGATTCAATAAATTGTTGAGACATATTAGCTTTAAGATCTCGGAAGAAAAACATAAATATTGGTTTATTTTTGTGTTGTTTCCGCGTATTAGATTTCCATTGTCAGAACATAAGGTTGCAACTCAGGCTGAAGCACTGGAAATCGTGATGAAGTTGGAGGCTTTTCCAGTAGCTGATGCAAGCATAGGGGTGCAACAACTTCAGACTCAGTTGGAAAGTTTGCACATGGAGCTCAAGCATCTAAAGAAGGGAAAGGAGCTTCACCCAAGTATGAGAATAGAGGTCTGGTGTATCAAGGGAAAAGTTGAGGGTCACTACAAGGAGCAGTGTCTTGTTTTTAGAGAATATTTTGGTGCTGGGATGCCAAGTCTATTAAAACTTGGATCGAGCGGAGGGCCAAGTGCGGGGCTTAATGTATGGTGTAGGATCAGTGAAGTTTTAGGCTAGAATTTCATGGATTTCTATCTCTTATTACAAAATTTGGTCAGATTTTCGAAGCAAATATTCTGCAACTTCTATAGTTTGGTAGGAAACTATAAACACTAATGTAGGAGCTACGATATAATGTTGTACAACATTCTAGGTGCATATCGAATGCAAGTGTAAGGTCACAAAGCTATCAGTTCACCAACTGTGCGAGGAGGTTTCCAAGGCTGAGAGCGCGACTAAGGAGGAAGCGCTGGTTGAGGATGAGGACAAATCATTTGTTACAACTGCGGACAACCTCAACACTTTGCTCGATATTTCCAAAATGATACTACTATGTCCTGTAAGTATTGTCAGGAATTTGGTAATGAAATAAAAGACTCTCTCATTTTGGTAGCTAAAATGCAGGAGAAGTGCAACTAGCAGCTAGCGCAAAACATACAAATGATGAGGGTTGAACCTCGCCAAGGAGATCCAAGCGTTAACATAGTCACGTGCAGTGGTATGAATACTGGAGGAAATTGCGTAGATAAGAAGAGGTTTGTACTGGAGACGCAGGTAAGGAAGGTTCTGTTTGACGTACAGCATGAAAAATAAGCATTCATAGCAGCAGAGAAATTGTTTATGACCTAAGGCTACTGTACAAAGCCAATTGTTCCTAGTAGAAAATAAGTATGAAGAGAATGCTAAAGTAAAGGGATTTGAACCGTTGATCCTATCATCTTTCTTACAAACATGCATGAAGTTGTTAAGGGACCAGAGGGTTGTAGAAGGATTGCAGGAGCTGATTAATAACTCCATTGGAAAATAAGAGTTGAGGACAAAACAACGCTCAGTAAACAAAGTGAACAAGAATAAGAAGAGAAATGGATGGTAGATGTGATTAAATATGCAGATCAGAGACTATGAGATGGATCAAGTCATTCTGGATCTAGGATCAGATTCTAATGTTCTACCAAAATAGACATGGGAGTGGATGGGAAAGCCGAAGTTGCAATGGTATCCTATTCAGATGAGGATGGAAAATAAGAAGAAGATCATTCCTATGGGCTGCTTGTAGGGAGTCAGCGTAGATATTGATGGTGCAAGTGTGTTGGTTGAATTTTAGGTCATCGATATCGTTGATCATATTAATCCTTACCCCACGTTGTTGGGATTTGAATGGGATTACAACATGGATGCTATAATAAACCTGAAGAATAAGAAGATGGTATTTGAAAAGGATGGCACCCAAGTTGTTGTGCCATTAGACCCCTCAGAAGGTGCGTAATACATAGAACCTGTCCAACATGAGGATGGAGATGTTGTGATTTATCATATTTATCAGCTTACGACGCAGGACGAGGACTCTATTAATCCCACCGCAGATGGAAGAATATGTTGGGAACGCGATAGTTCATACGTTTTTTATTCCGATGAAGAGCTGGAGAACTAGCAGAATAGATTCCCTGAAGTAACCATAAATCGTTGTAAGAGGGTTACAAAATCTCCACGTTGTGTTAATTCAAAGGTGCGTGACTTGCCCTTTTATGATGGAACATGGAATGTTTTATTGTTCTTGGAGGAGTTTGAGCAGAAAGTGTCGAAGGAACAAAGGTATGAGGCTTTGGACTTCGCATTAAGTTCCACTCTAGCCTGATGGTGGGGCGCGCATAGAGAAAGTCTAAGATTTTGGCCGAAGTTTTGCAAATTGATAAGGTTAAGATTTGGTCAGATTGACTATAGAATTGTGGAGAGGTATGATGGCCAGAAGTATTTGTGCAAGTATTTATCTCATTGGACTGCAGCTTGGAAAATAAAACCTTAGCTAGAATGGGTTCACATGTTATTTCATTCTTTGGAGACGATACCTCAGTAATGGTATCTTGAAACTGAACTGCGCCATGGAACGACAGATTGGGATGAGATGGTAGAAGGGTTCTTGTTGATATATAACTTTGCTGATGGTTAGGAATGCATTAATGAGGCTTTTAAAGAAGTCACAACAGGAGTGTTCCACATTGCTAAGGAATCAAGGACTCTAATACAGTCGGATCGGGTTGCGTAGTGGGAAAAGACTCGTTGAAGTTTCCCACAATTTGTTTGGAGAGATATGGTTTCCAAGATTATGTTGGGGGAGGAGGTCTGCAGATCTCATGAAGAAAAGATGCAGACCAATTGTGTTAAATAAGGGATCCAACATAGTAGGGGTATTGCGTAGAAAACATAATCAAAGCGCAGTTGGAGGTTACTACGACAAGGGGGGAAGGAATGTGCTGGAAGGGCGAGTCTCGCAGATTTCATCCAATATATGACCATTGGAACAGTAAAAATTGATTGTAAAATGACTTGGCCATAAAAAGGAGCAAGAAAAACCCAATTAATGGGCATTATCTAGCCAAATCCATAGCCAAATTGGCATTTATGAGGAGCATATAAGGGAAAATCGTCTCAAAGTTAAAGACATGTTAGATGATGTTATCAACATTAGATATTGGAAGGCTAGGATACTCCTTATCTTGGAAGAAAATGAGCTTCAATATCATGTGGATAAAGTCATTCCAGAGCCACAGGGAGCTGAGGAGAAAGCCAAGTATAAGAAGAATAAAGCCAATGTGAAGAGAATCTTGGTAGATTCCATAAAGGACCACTTGATTGCACATGTTGCTACATTGAAGACTACCAAGGAAGTATATGATGCTCTAATAGGATTATATGGGAGAAGAAACACTAGTAGGAAGTTAACCTTGGAAAACCATTTTCATAATTTCATGACGACTGGATCAGATTCTTTTGTCTCATATCTTACAAGAGTCTCCCAGATCAAAGATGAGCTTGTAGCCATTGGAGATACCATTTATGATATAGAGATTTTTACAATGAATCTCAATGGATTTCCCTCCTCATGGGAGCCATATATTTAGGGAATTTGTGCATGATAAAAACAACCCAAGTTTGATAAGCTATGGATTGATTTTTTCAAAGAGGAGACTTGATTGTTGTCCAGGAATAGCTTGCAGAATCCACGGGATGAAGAAATTCAAGCTCTTGCCATCTTGGAGCTCACACAACGAAAGGAAAAAAAGAAGGAACATTGAAAAGTTTGATAAGAAGAATAAAGGTAGAATACACACTCATATTCAAGATAAGAAGAATGGTATATCAAAGCTCAAGTGATTCATTTATCATTATTTTGGACGCTATGTCTCCTAATGATGATGCTTATGAGCATCCATCTTAGAATATGTTACACGTTATTTTTTCACGCTTAGGAAAATGATGTAAAATCGAGATCTTTTTCCATTCAAATAAATATTGTCATCAATCCCCAGAAAAGATGGAAGAAATACCTCTCCATAAAATATAGGAATCATGGATTACATACCTGAAAAACCATATTTTTGGAGATTGTCGCAGGTATGTTGCATTACAACCTGCAACATCGCACCTTTCATAGTAAACATATTGCGTCGTTATCACAACTTTTCTTATCAAAAAGCATATTAGTATTTTTACGTGGGTAAATAAAAAAAAGGTTACGAAGCTTCCATTCTAGAAATATCATGGAGTTATCTTTTCGATCAGTGAGGATATGGGCTTGAATCCATGCTCGAGTGGTTCTCATCCATACTATAGTGGATCCCTCCACTCCATTGTGGATCTAATTCCTAGCTAAGTGGATCTCAAACTTATATCCTTGGCTTACAAATACAATGGAATTAAAGGGAAAGGGGTTGGCTTTTAGACTCTTGAAGTATAAATGTGCAAAATTATCCATTAAAGGCTTTTGAATACAAGGTTGGAATTGAGGACTATTGGGAGGAAGTTATCAACATCAAGGCTTTAATTGTAACTCTCTATTTTTCCTTATTAATATAAAGTATATTTATTTCCCACATGTTGTCTCATTGTGCAAATATTGTAATAGAAATCATTATTATCTATTTAGAATCCGTTGAAGTATTTTATATATAAAATGCTTTGATGAGTTTTTTTTGGGTGATATTTCTAGTTTTGGCTTTAAGGATCAAAGGCAGAACAACAACTAAAACAAACAAAGAATAAGCAAGGACAAGCTTCAGATTACTAGGTATGTCCATATTCATATTTTCAATATTCTAGGGAAATTTTGTATATTTTTGTGTTTTTTGTTGTAGTGTTTGGTTTTCGAACCTAGGGAGATCGCTCTTGTCCACAAGAGTGATTTTTTCGCCAAACAAAATAAGTCAAAGAATTTTTTCCTTTACAAACTACTACCAGTAGTAGTGATATTTGGATTGTGGAAAGTTGTTCCTTTCCTAGCTTCTCTTACAGATTTGTCAGGGAGGGAGTTAACAATTCCCTACAATCCTCAATAGTTTCTTCCTTAATCAAGAGGTAAGTAATCCATATTTTTTCTCCCTTGATTATTGTTGTTATTATTATTATTTATTAGCTTCTTGTCCTTGTATTTTTATTGGTTATGATTTTTCTTCCATGACCTCCTGAATGAGGTTTCTGGAAAGGAAGAACATGTACATTATGGAGGCTTCCAAGGAAATGATTCATGTAATAGGTGGCAGCATTATGAAGTACAAATTAATATATGTGGCAAGAGGGTTATCCTGGAAAGAGGGAGTGGACTTGTTGATGGGCCAAAATTTACCACTAATAGCTAGGGGATATCCCTTGTTTAAAATCACAAATAGACTATACACTTTTTGGATAAGAGTCCCATCCAATATGTGGGCCTAGTTGCCACCATGTCGCTTTATGGTTTTTTTTAACGAAAAGAGAAGAAAGCATTAGAAAACAAAGAAAACTTCTGACAAATACAAGTTAAAGCAGTTTATGGAAAACTTTACATATATGATGCCACAAACATAATGACAACAAAATAATGTGACATTGATTTTAAAGAATAATGATAGCAACCTTTAATTAATACACATGTATATAAAAGAGAGGTTCACTTATCAATCACAAATTAGTTCATAATTGACAATGACCATGAAAGCATAAATTGCATTAAATCCCAAATATAATAGGTGTCTAAATCAACAAAATAATTTGTTAACTAAACAAATAAAAGTGCAAATATATACCATTGAATCACCAAGAGATTAGTCTCGTCATGCTCAACAACACATTTATGGAACTGCTTGCTTGGCCTCAAAGAGGTTGTCAAAATTAAGTTGAAATGTTAATAACATCATCACATTAAACAACCATGAAATCCAATAAAGGAGATGCAAAGCTACCACTTGAATTCTCAAAAGGATCTATAAGCTCTCAAAACAATATGCTCGAATGAAGTCCAAAACTAAAATTCCTCTAAATATGCCCATGAAGGTATATATGCTCGAATGAAGTCCAAAACTAAAATTCCTCTAAATATACCCATGAAGATATATCTAAATTAAGTGAGGTGACTTTTCACCTACCATGACCTTTCACTTACCATCATGACTCTCTAACCTAAATTATGTTTCACCTTTTAATAAAATATAAATTATAATAAAATTAGATGAACAAAAAGTTCTCATTGAGCCAAATAAATAATGGATGTATAAAGAGCTTCCACATATAGATCTTTAACCAAATATTCTTTCCATAATTTTTATTCACGGGTGATCACCTAGATCTTATGTTGTAGTTCATCTGCATACCTTGTGAGAAATTATAATGCATTAGGTAGCAAGGTGTTAAAATGTGGGAAGCTTCAGGATGAATTCCCATAGAAACCCTAAGGCCTGAGAAACACCCATATCACCTTTAAACGAGGATTTAATTTGGTAAAAAAGGGAGAATTTGAATTATATTTGTCAAAGGAAAATAATATTAATTTGGGTTTGTATTTATTTAAAGAAAAAAATATGTTCAAATTTGTAATTAGAGTATTTCTCTCCCAAGGCTAATTCATATCGATTAGCCAAATTGTGGATTGGCAAGAGGAAATCTCGAAATGGCATTCAGAAAGACAACTGGGATTACTAGACTCACTCGTAGAAGATTGGAATAAATATTGTGAGAGGTTAAGAAGCATGGGACTAACTAGAAATAGCCGGGGGGATCGAGTTATGTGGGGAGGCAAACTCAACAAAGGCTAGATTGTTATTAGAGAGAACTATAGAGACACGATGAAAGAACTGGTAGGTCTAGAAAACCCCAATTGGATCGAGGATCTGTGGAAAAAAAATTGCAAAGAAAATTGATTATATTCTACTGGTTGGTATGGAAGGATAAAAACCTAACGTGGAACAATTTACAAAGAAGAGGGTTAAATGGGCCAGGGATTTGCAGACTCTGTTGGAAAGCAACAGAAGATAATACCCATTTATTTTATGATTGTCCTTTACTAGGATGGTCCTCTATCAAATTTGCAAGAAATTTAAATTTAAGATACCCTCATATTACAACACTGAAAGATTTTTCTTATGGTGGTCTGGGAAAGGTAAGTCTTTCAGGAAATTTCCCATCATTTATCATTGGTGCATGTGCTGTTGCTGAAACAGGTGGATTTTCGAAGGGTAGTCTAGCTCTCCGGATAAAGTAAGAAAACATGTTTCTTTTATGGGAAAACCTGAAGGTTAATGACAAATCTCCTCTGGATTTTTCAAGGAGAAACCGACCACACACTACAAGGAAAAGACCCTCTAGCGGAGGTTATAAAAGAGGTTTTTAGTGTTATAAAATTGGCCAAAATTGTCAAAAAAACATTTGGTACAACATCCGTTTATGTTTACAGAGGTTTTGGCGGAGCTTTTAATGGAAATTCAACACAACTAAAAAAAAATGGGTGGCCGGCGGTTATTACAGATGTTTTTTCATCGGTGCGCTACTCTGGATTTAACGCACAAGTGTGTACATGAAGGCGCCCCGAGGCTGTCTCAGTCAAACGAACGCACTGGGATGTTTAGGTGTAAAACAACACCGGGCGTAGTGTTGGTCATACAACAGGCGGAGCCGTTCTAATTGGTCTTGGGATTTGTGCAGTGCCCATAGGTTGTATCAATGCACCGGTGCATATACCTTTATGATGCACTGGTGTGTCATATCATAGAAAGGCACCGAGATTTATAATTGGTATCGGTATTCATAAGGTGCCCATTGATTGTATAAATGCACCTGTGCTTATAGATACATAAACGCCCCGGTACGCAGTATCACACAAACACACCAATATTTATAACTGGTATCGGTATTTGTGTGGTGCCCATAGATCGTACAACAGCACTAGTGTATATAGACACATAAACGCACCGGTCGACAGTTACTAACACACATTGGTTTTCATTTTGTTTTTTTTAGAAACATCGACGTGTGACAGTCTAATTATTGTGATTGTTTTAAATTCATTATTCATCAAAATTCGACACATCTTATAGCAATATTCATATTAAATACATTTTTATTAATGCATTTGAATGTGTTGTTTGGATTAATTTGTTATATCATATCAGAATTATTGTGGTTTTTTAAAATTCATTATTCATCAAAATTAAACATATGTATCTTATAACAATATTCATATGAATTAAATTTTTATTAGTGCATTCTAGAATGACAATGAAACGCAATAGAATAAATTAAAACATATTTCATGAATATATATATATATATATATATATATATATATATATATATATATATATATATATATATATATATAAGACAGTCTTTATCATACAAAATGGGACAGTTATTTGTATCCCTTTGTCTTTCAATTGGGACACTATGTCCATTACATTAAAAAAAATGTCTGATTTCATAGACATTGTTAGGGTCCTATAAATATAGGATTCATAATTTGGAATTGACTTATGATAGTCTTGTAAATATGTGCATACTTTGCCTTTTGCTAGTTGTTTTCTCATATTTTGTAAAAATAAAAGAAAAATAAAAAAAAATTAGAAAATCAAAAAGAGGGTAAAAGTCCTAAAATAAAAATCAAAGGACTTAGAAAAAATAATACACCCCACAAAGAAAAAAGATGAATAAAACATGAAAGTGTGCAAGTCTAAATGCCACTACTTTTTACTTTTGCAGTTGATTATGGCAGAGTGTCAATAAATGCCATAATCCATGATGAGTTGAACTACTTAATCTTGACTTGTCATGTTTCAATTTACTTGTTTTAGATAGAGAATAAAGAGTTGTCAGACAGTTTAATTCTGACAATTTAGTAGATAGGTATAGAGTAAAAATGAACCCAATAGTTTAATCTGGGTCCTTGGATGAAGTAAGGTAGAATTAGATAGTTTTTACTGCTTTCAAAAGAATAAAATGTTCAAGGTTGCTAGCTCAAATGCACCTGCACAAATGGAAGAAAAAATGTTAGATTAAAGATTGGGTAGGTAGAAGAAGGTGGGAAAATCATTGTAAATATTTGTCACCGAGCAACAATCACTAATTTCCACTCCCCTATAGCTATTTGACATTCTAAACTTTTAGTCAAAGAGGCTCAGAGCATTTCTCTGACTTCTGTTGGGACTGGACCCAAGGCTCAATGACTGGCTAGTTGAAAGTGTTAAATTTCTAAGTTAATCCAAAATTTTCATAATCTACCGTTCATGCATTTATCACCATGCAATTTCACAAGTAAAGACTCCATTTTTACTTAATGATACATAAAGCCCCCATTTGATTAACTGCCTACATCTCATAAAGCATAAAAACCCTCAAAAGGACATTATATCCTAAGTTAAAGTGATAAAATTATGATAATAAAGTTGTGCTTTAAAGTTTTCACTTTACTTAGTTATATAATTGCATTTTGATCTATTACATTGTCCCTTTCTCATGTTAACTTCTAATTTTCTTATTAAATCCTTATAAACACACCTTATCCTAAGTATTATAACTCCTTGTATTTTAATTATCCCCTAAACCCATTATTATAAGCTTTTTTGCCAAAGTTAAATATTCACATGATTTAATAACGATCCCCATTAAACCCCCTTTGGCATAAAACTATCTATATTCAACTAGTTAAATATTCACATGTTTTAATAACAACCCCCATTAAACCCCCTTTGGCATAAAACTATCTATATTCAACTATCTCGCCCCCTATGGTTTTAGGCCTTTAAATAGTCTAAAACTATATAATAATAAAAAAAAAAATACAAAGAACGCTTTATACATATTCTATATATGTCTAAACACAAAAAAAGTTATCCTGCTAGTCCCATTTTACCCTAATTATTTTTAAAGGTTTTCATTCCATCGCGCCTTTATAATTTACTTATTCTGCATAAGACTTAACCCTAGCTAAACGTGACCTTTCCCCTTTTTCCCATTGTATAAAACCTCAAGTTTTGTATAAAAATTAACCCACCTCACGCGCTTTACCATATATATAAGCTTACTTTATATATATAACTCATTTCCCAAACCCCGCTCATATATCAAACCTTTCCGTTATAAAACTTTGGTTATAATAACATATTTTATAAAGGTTTTGTTATATGTTAAATGTGCCATTTTATATACAGTGCCCGGACCCCACCCATCCTTCACCGCAACTCTATGAAAGATCCTGACCGTTCGCATCATCCAATCAAATCCAACGGCGCACATTCAGTTTTGCGCTCCAAAACTGATCGATCGATGTTTGATACAAATCATGCGATAAAAGTTGTTTTTAAATACCGCCCGATGCGACGTGTCAAATTCTGATACGATCGTGTTCGAAATGCAATAAACCACTTACCATCCAAAAGCAACGCGAAACCCACTGGTGGTTTTTCAAAAATCCGCTCCCGCCTTTTGAATAGACCTGTCATTAATGCTAGATGTAATGGTTTATATTCAAAGGTTAAACTTTGTTACAACATTGTTTTATGCATTATTTTCATTTTCGCTTGGTTAAAAGCTCCCGCCCCGACTGTATAAAGAGACTCAAGTCCCTGTTGACCAGTCTATAGCCCTGAAGCTGAACATTACCACTGTTGTTTCATCTGAGAAATCTCTGAAGTTTTCCGCTACGGCAAAAGATCCAATTTAAAGCGGAAGCGACAAGAAACCCTCCTCGACTATCAAGATACCTGTGAACTAGGTATTTTACTGAATTTGACCTGCAAAATTCGCAATTTGACTGCAAATTAAACCAATTAAGCTACGAAGACTAGAATTATTGATTTTAGCATGCCCAAACATTAAAAAAATAGGGCAAACCCTCGCAATTTTTCCTCAGAAATTTCCATTTGCCTAAAGCTCAGTTTTTAGCCAATTTCTCAATTCTAATCCATTGAAATACAAATTCTGCGGTTCAAAAAGGGTTTAAAAACACACAGAAAGTCAAAAATCTCTTTTTTCAACCTTCTACATCTAGAAAACCTATGTTTTCTATCCTAACCCCTTGCTCAGATTCCCAGAATTGTCCTAGATCTGCTCAATTACCCTCTGTTTCAAATTAACTATAGCAAACAATATAATCTTGCTTAGTTATCCCCAAAAATGACAAAGAAGCAGAATGCACCAAAAAATGGAGGTCCCAAATGTGCTAAAGTTGTGCCAGTCAGCCTTCCAATCCTGAATCTTCAAAAATCAATAAGCCAACTCCAGTAACTACTGCCAATACTGCTCCTACTGTGAATCCCCTTCAACCTCCAATCTCATCTGAAGAAAACATTCCTTTGCTAATTTAGATTACAAGATTGCTGACCCTGTATTTGAATTCAATTTACTAGAAATTCATAACTGGTGTTATGATAAGTTTTTGAATAAAAATCAAGATGACATACCTATTTGGGAATCCAGTTTGCCCAAATATGTAGTTCTTATTACTCATCCAGCCCAAGACCTTGTCAGAGTGTGTCAACAGTATTATGTTCTTGATTAGAGATCCATTGTGAATGCCAATAGCGAGATTTTGTTTTCCATTACGGCAGAATCTATAAATGAGATGCTTCAGTTAAAACTTGATCCCAAATTAGTACCTTTGTCTATTGAATCATTGACTCAGTTATACTTAGGGATGGATTTTCCTAAAAAAAATTCAGTCTTTCAGAATTTCATGCCTGCATATGTAGAAATCCATAAGGTTAATCCTCCTTATTCCACTTCAAAATTTGCTGAAGTTTCCAGACAAGTGATTTCTATGTTGTCATTTATACTAGGATACTTTAGTGATGAATTTACAGATGCCGCCATCATTAGTTTTCTATCTACATTGTCTCCTAGGTAGCCTCCTACCATGACCTTTTATTTTGCTAGATTTATTGCTAATAGCATACATAATCAGTTGACCACATTGCCAACTGAGGGAGTTTTCAGATATTCATCTTATCTATTCCATTTGTTTCTATTTTCCCAAGCTGAGCATTTTCTCATTGCTTTGCAAAAGATGAATGTAGAGGGCCAGCCTCTATCAGTGATATTTTGGACATCCTTTCTCAGAAAGGAAGGAAATGAATTCAGTTATAAACAGTTTTCAGACTTCTTCATCAGGACATGCATGAATTTGATTTACAAGTCTAAACAGCCCAGAGTGAGTGAAGAAATGAAGAGAATATTACAGCTGTATGAACAATGCAAAGTAGGAGACTAGTACTTATATGAGAGAAACAAAAAATTAAGAATATTTGGAACAAATTTTTTCCCATATAAGTTTCCTAAATTTTTAACCATCAGGGTTTTTGCATTGGAATATTTGAGACAAGTTTTAAATGTAGATGCTATAAAATTCATGGCATCAAAGAAAAATAGTCAGTTTAAGTTGAAGAGCTAGATTGGCCCTTTCATAGTAAACAATAGGGAGGCTGAGAAAGAAATATCTAGACAATTATCAAAGTATCAGTTTCAAGATATTTTTCAATAGAATTATGATCCCCAGGGTTACCTCAGTGCTATAAGGGTAAAATGTAAGCTTCAACCTTTTATACAAGACTCAAAACCACATATTGATAGGTTTTCCAATCAAATGGAATGGATGAAAAACACATTGATAGATCCTACTGATGATACAGAAACAGTGAAAAGGGCAGATATTTCACAGGCTATAATATTTGTCAAAAAATCAGAAGTTTCAAACAAAAGAGCCAGAGATGATGAAGGATATTCAGCTGAAACTATTTTTGATAACAAATTCAAACTGATTTACAATAAAAGGGCTAAGATTACCACTAATGAAAAAGAAAAGGCTATTAAAATAAATGATATAGATGATCAGCAGGTAGATAAAGAAGATGCCACAGTAATTGTTACTGAAATTTTAACAGAAATTAAGAAAGGACAGATTGCAGCACAAGAGCAGGACAGTCAAATGATTGAAAAATAGGTCAATATTGAAATTCCCTCTTCCTCCAAAACAACAGATGAAAAATATTTAGATATCAAACAAAGGTACAAACAAATTAAGGAGAAAAATGAGGAGATCAAAAGAGAAATTTACTCTCAATTTATCAAAGAAAATCCAGGTAACAAGGAAAATTCAAGCAAGACAGAGAAATGATGGGACAGTTTTTTACCACAGTGAAAATTCATTTTACAGCTATCAAGAGGTAAAAATAGCAGTTGAAAGTGTATTAGATCAAAGTAACAGGGTCAAAGTGTATCCGAGCAGAAACAATCAACTAGTTTTTACTATGGTAAATTCTACATTTTACTAGCAGTAAAGTGACCGATGAACAGAGTAAAAGAGTATCAGGAAGAAAAGCAGCGTTAAAGGATATAAAGTGAGAGAGTATCAATCAAGAAATATTCAAACAGATATCTTCCAAATGTGCCAGCAAGCATGTACACCTAGTCAACAAACTGTTTTCATTAGATAATGTTAGTTCTATTTTTTCTAGATAAAAGGACAACTTGCTAAGTTGTTAAGCAGCTGTCCCTCTTAGTGTGTTAAGATATTTTATTTTCCTAGAGTTATTCCTAGATTTCTCTAGGATATTTTGTAATAAATATTTTGTATAAATAATTCAGTTTATGAAGTGTTTAGTGTGGAATAAAATTGCTGAGATTATTATAGACAATTTTGCTGGTACTTTGGAGGCTCATGTGTTGATTTCATAGCAGCAGTCTAGACAATAGCCAATTGGACTTCATAACTCAGGATTCATGCAATAAGCTAATGAGTAAAGTGATTTCTTACAGTGATTGTTTCCTCTTCTGAAGTTTCATTCAATTTCATATATGTTGTTCAATCTGAATGATTAATTAGGAATATTATTTCAGGATTAGTGTAAAAGCTCCCTGTATTAAATACTTAATCTTTTAAATTTTTTCTGCTGATTTCCGGATTTAGGAATTCTTAATTTCTCCTAGTCCCGTTTGACCCCTGCCTCCTTCCTCTTTTTCCGGAGCAAAGGATCCTTCACTGCCCTTTATCCCGAAAGCTAGCCATCTCATCAAATCAAACTATTCAAATCTCTGAGGGTTATCTACCTTGCCCTGAGTACATTAGCATCCTTTTGGCCTTGCCTTCTAGTTTTTCTTGCTACATCTTGACTCCATAGCGCAATGGACTAGTAGATCCCTCTTTAATTTTTCTCCAAGTAATATTTTTTCCCACCAAACTTTACAAACAAAAAACCAAGTGCCCAATTATACCTAGCCTAAAATATCAATTCAAAACAAAGTTAAATCTGAAAGAGAGAGCACTCTCTGAAATTTAGGAAGGCTAGATCCTAGATTTCCAAAGTAGGTTTGTAGTTACCCCTAGTTTTCTTTAACTATAAATCAAAATCCCACAACCTAAGAAATTACTAGGGTGATAACATACTGGCGACCATACTAGGGAACTAACCAACTCCAGTTTTAAATTTAATCTTGAAGGAATATTTTTAAATCTATCTTTTCTACTTTAAGATTAACTTTAAAGGTTGTGAGTATTTCATAAATAGACATTCTGGCTTCTAGGAAAACCTACTATACCAGGTATAACTCAGATCCTAAGACTGCAGTTATAGTAGATAACCCAAAACATATTGGAAAAAACAAAAAGAAAAAACAAATTGATAGTTTAGAAGTTGAAGTGCCCTTGAGAAAAGCTAATTCCTTACCCAAAGAATTAGTGAGCTTATTTGATATTGATTTTGATTTCAAGTTTGAAAATTCATTATTTAGAAATAAATCTGAAACTGATTTAAAGGAAACTGTCATAGATCCTGTTTTTACTTCTTTTGTGAATGAGAAACAAAAAATTATTTCAGCATCAATAAAATCAGACAAATCTGAAATTCAAAGTCCAGTAGAAAGGGTTAATGTTACACGGATTAAGGATGTTGATGAAGCTGTTAAATTAGCTCAATTTTTATCTCACTTTAAGCCTCCAGTTTCTCAATTACACACAACAATCTTTCCAACATCAGATTCAACTCTGTATGCTGCCACTTCATTTTTAGACTCCACTGTCAGTTCACCCACAGAACCTTTTAGTCCTGAGTTGCCTTTGAAGCCTAGGATAGTATTTCCATCATTCACTCAGTCCATTGCATACACCAGTTTTATAAGCACTACATTTTTTCCATCCAGTTCCATATATATACCAACATCTTTTCCAAGTTCTTCAAATACAGTTTTCAGCACATCAGCTACTATATCCAGCACTGCTCCTATAGTCACTGCTAAACCTCCTAGTTTAGGAAAACTTCAAATCATGGTTGCAAGATATGCCCCTCTAGTTTTACCCCAAAACCTCCATGATATGCCCCAAAATTACCAAAAGGATATCCCATTATTTGATAATTTTTCACAATATACTGCACAACAACATGTCACCAGAATGACTGATTTTTGTGAAATTTATGAGATAAATGAATATGATGTCCGAATGAGGTTGTTTGCTCAAAGTTTAACTAGAGAAGTAAAAACATGGTTTAGAAATTTAGGTGCTGGTAGTATAGCGGATTTAGCTGCATTTCATAGAGCATTCATAAATAAATGGGAAAAGAAAAAGAATCCCCTGAAAATTTTATCTGAGTTTGATGCTTTAAAAAGAGCTCCTAATGAGTCTGTTCAGGATTACTGCACCAGATATAACAGTGTTTATAATTCCATCCCTGTTGATCTTAAACCTACCCCCTATTTAGTACTTCTTAAATTTCTTGATGGATTTGATCCAGATATGGCATACCAATTAAGAGAAAGAAATGTTGAAACATTAGAACAGATGTAATTAGATGATGTTGATGTAGAAATTAATATCCTAGCCAAAAAATCTAGACTTAGGAATGAAAGGAGAGTCACAATCAAAGAAGAGAACTCAAACTTAGATGGTGAATTTGATCTTTTTTCTAAAACTTTAGAAAGAGTAGTTGAGAGATTAGACAACATTGATAAAAAACCACAATGGGATAACCAACCCCAAATCAGAAATCCCAACTACAGAAAAAACAACAATCCTGGAAAGGTAAAGAACCTTCCCCAGATCAAAACATTAGGCCCCCTTTTCAAGAGAACTATGCTGAAAGTTCTCAAAAAAAAGTTTAGGATGAGGAAGACATCAACATAGTGATGGGGATAGATGAAAGCAATACAATTTTCCTCACTCAGGAGGATCAAGAACTCTTTGAGCTTCAACAGCTCAAAGTAGAATCTGGTGAATCCTTTGACTATAAGCAAGGTTATGACTTCACAATCAATGAAATTCACAGCCAATATAACCTTAGGAGCAAGAAAAAAATGAGCCATCTACAAAAAACAATGCTCCAACTCAACAAAATAAAAACAAAAAGAATGTAGAGGCTCCCGAAACAAAAATTTTGCAAATTCTTCCAAGAGAAAACAAGCAAAATTCAAACCCACCCAGTCCTAAAAAACAATCTAGTCCAAAGATTGTTGATATCACTGATGAGGTGGCTCAATCCTCCAAAGATGCCCAAAAGGATAATACTACAAAGGCCACTAATTTAGCAAAAACAACAGTTCCTGATCCAAAGAAGAATCCAACTGACTCTAAATCATCAAATCCTAAATCTTCTATTGAAAATTCTAGATCTGACAAAGCCTCTGCTTCCACTAAAACTATTCATGAAAAAGTAATCAAAGAAAACAGAAATCAAGAAACTCAAATAGAAGATAAAAGAACAACTCAAGCTAAAATTAAAATTGTTGAACCTCAAGAAAAACCCACTCAGTTAACAATCACAAAAGATGAACTTCTGCAGATTAGTAAATCTCAACCACCGTTCAACTTTCAAGCTGAAATATCCAAGTTAAAAATACTAATTCCTTTAACAGAATTGGTAAAGAATGACTTGTATAAATCAACAATCAATGAAACTTTAAACATGAATGATGGTGAGGAAACAATTAATCTAAATGATGATTAGCCTGAATTAATTTTTGGTCCTGATGTAAATGGTACACATGCTGATGGATCAATCCCTCCTTTTTACATTAATATTAATATTCACGATCAGATATTACACAATGCAATGTTAGATTCAGGAGCTTCCCACAACTTAATGCCAAAAGCTATTATGGAAACTCTGAATCTAGAAATAACTAGGCCATATAAAGACTTTTTCTCATTTAATTCCTCTAAAGTTAAGTGCATTGGATTGATAAAAGATTTGTGTGTCAATTTATTTCAATAACCAGGTAAAAGTATGATCATGGATATTGTAGTAGCTGACATCCCACCAAAGTATGGTATGCTTCTTTCTCACTCATGTGGAGCTAAGTTGCAGGGATCTCTACAAATCACTACTACATTTGGCGGAAATTCCGACACTTGGTTCCGACGCTTTTGACCAAATGTCGGAAATTTCCCCAAATTTTTTCCATCCCGCCCGAAACCGTTGCTACACCGACGTTTATAGAAAAGTGTCGCAATACCGACACTTAGAAAAGTGTCACAATTGCGACGTTTGGAGGAAGACGTCGCAATTGGGACACCATGGCCCAAATCGTCGCTATTGAGACGACTCCAAACGTCGCAAGTGCGACACAATGCCTAGGTGTCGCCATTGCGACTTTTGGAGGCACCCTTCGCAATAGCGACGCTTTTTCCGTTGTCGGTATAACGAAACTTATATGTGCGCTACATAAAAATACGAAACTTATATGCACACTAAATAAAAATTCGAAACTTATAGGCGCGCTACATAAAAATGATTTTATTGTTTTGTATCCGTCGCAATAGCTACATTAACGTCTGATATCACGCGCGCATTCGCCCTCCGCTCTTGCATAACAGCATTCGCCCTCAGCTCTTGCAGAACAGCATTTTCCCTCAGCATTTACCCTCAGCGTTCGCCCTCATCTCTTGCAGAACAGCATTCGCCCTCAGCTCTTGCCAAATGGTAAGTTCTTACTGCAGGCCCTTCCTCCTATTGTAGGGTTGACTCTATTTGGGTTTTTTTGGTCAATTCCATTGGATTGTGTTAGGCTGTAGGGTTCTCTCTAGATGTCAAGAATCAAGATTCAATACCCTCTATTATCTTCATCACCCAATACAAGATTTAAATTTTTCCCAAAGAAACGCTTATTAATTTAGCAGCCATTATTTCTCCCTGCTTTAAAAACCCTACATTTAAATGAAAACAAGCATTGCATTTCAACTACAAAAATATATTAGTGTTCAAATGTACATGTGTGCATCACTTGTGTAGGGTATTCCTTTTCCACTTTCACATTATCCAAGAATGTGTACAGTATAGTTCATATTTTTTGTGATTTAGATTGTCTTGAAAAAGGAAAGGTAAATTATTTCCCATGGAAAAAGAAGGTTTTCCCTTTTTATAGGTTGTTTGGACTTACGTGGAAAAATTTATGGTATGCCTTTCATATTATTTAGTTTAAATTTGAATTAACAGATTATTCTAAATGAAAATATAATTACCTATGTGATGTCCTTCATCACTAATTAAAATTATAGGGTTTCAATTTCCTAGACTCTAACTCATCTGATGCTAAATTCTAGGTTCTCATTCGTGGATCACTCTTCCATTGATTTCCTTTCCCTCTGGATCTTGTCATACTTTAAAATTCATCAATGATACATATATTATTTCAGGTATCCCAAAAGGCTTTATAGTAGAACATATTTTGAAGTTTTTTTGACACTTGAGGATTCTTTTTAGAACTGCAACGCGGTCTATGCTATTGAGTTATATACCAAGCAACTTGTCCTTAATAACCACACTATGAGGTAGGTTCAACCAGTTTGAACTTGTTGGGACATAGCATATGAAGTTGTGTGATGAATCCATATCACAGGTCTATTATGGTGAAAAAAGTGAAGACACGTAATGATAGTTATTATGTTAACATTACTAGAAACATTTCGAAATTATCCATGCTATCAAGATGTCAAAATTCCAGGCATTAGGTGTCAATACTCGTAGCTAATAGATAATAATAATAATATAAAAAAATCACAACTTTATTCTTGAAATATGATTGTTACACATTGGTAACCTAGTTCATGAGTTGAAGACACATAATGATAGTTATTATGTTAACATTACTAGAAACATTTTCGAAATTATCCATGCTATCAAGATGTCAAAATTCCAGGCATTAGGTGTCAATACTCGTAGCTAATAGATAATAATAATAATATTAAAAAATCACAACTTTATTCTTGAAATATGATTGTTATACATTGGTAACCTAGTTCATGAGTTACTATCACCCAAAGATTGCAAAACAAACTTAAAATATAAATTAAACCAACATGAGAATCCAACTAAGGGTTTCTCGACAAAATCATGCCATAACCTAGCATTTTGAAACCCAAATTTGAATCCATCATAAGTAATACAATGCAAACTCGGATGGATTTTCAATGCATGTTTGCATGCTACACTTATTCTCTGTCTAGATATCATTTTTTAAATGGAACCATTAGTCAAGCCCACAGTCCTTTTTATGTGAAAAATTTCAGCTCTATTTGAGCTCTTTTTTGCTCCACCGCCTCCATAAACATATGCAAACATATATCATGATCTTGGAATTCCATTACATAAGTATGTGCCAATGTTCCATAATCATGCCCCATCATCAATTTAAGAAATTTCCATTGGATATCAAATTATGGAGGGGGGGAACTTTTTGCTGCAACATTTGGCTCAAAATCAGGGACCATCTCCGTATGAGGTGAATGAGAACTATAGATATTTGAAGAAGTAGATTAGTGCCTTTTCCTTTGGCCATGAAGTCATATACAGTCATCCATCACAAAAATTTGTCTTTGTTCATTCTCACCTTGAAAGTTGCAAAAATTCATGCCCTAATTGAAACGACACAAAATTTTAAAGATATAATAAAAATGCAAGGTAGAAGTGCCCTATTAATACAAAGGGAAAACCTTCCTACCTACCCTAATTGAGATAAATTTTGATTGAGTAGGAAACATGATATTGCCAATGGAGTTGATCCAACAACTTGTTAAATGTATGTGACTAAATCATGCATTTGATTTCCAGGGAAACATGCGCATGAAGAGAAAAAGTGCAGAATTAATGGAAAATCCATACATGCCACTTATAAAAACTACACCAAAAGGTCAAAAAATACTTAAGGCCTTAACTTAATTTGAATCCAAAAATGACAAAACATGATTAGTGAAAACACGAGAGTGGTGTGGGTGAACAACATAAATAAAAAGTGAAGATACCTTTCCCCAAGATGCCTTTGTCACCGTTGTATGAAAACATGTTTCCCTTTCCCTTTATACATGCAAGTGAATGCATTATAGGTATGGTGTTTTCCCAGAATAGGAGAAGCCTACTTAAATATATCATTCGTGGATTGAATGTTTGGGTGCCTTAATGTGCAATGACATGTTTCCAGGACTGAATTCAATGCAAGGCATATTTGAAACTCTAACTATGTCTTCCAGTGTCTTATTAGAAATTATTTCAGTTTTCATTTTGTGTTTTCAAGTTAGATATTGTTTTCAAGTTTTTACATTTATAATTTTATTGCAATGTGGCAGACTGATGAGAGCAGTGCAGGAACAACCTAGAGACGGGATGATCACGGAAAGAGGCCAGCGGAAGAACATGTAAAGTGCCAGCATTGCTCTATATTCAGGTATTTTAGTTATTTACATAATTGAAATAATATTAATTTTGTTCAAATATGCAGACACCTAGCCATGGTACGCCTGATGATTCCCTCTTTGAGGAAGAGATTTCTTCATCCCTATTTCTAGTGTTCTTGTTGCAGAAAAAGGCATGAGATGCAAGGTCAGAATTTAATACTTTGGTAGACGCGCCTCAAACACCTGAAACAGAAGAGAGGATACAACATCTTATGAGCCAGCTAGAAAGATATCAGGTAATAATAAAAATTCAAAAGGATATTGTTTTTGTTCTGCATGAGATGAATTGTGATAGTTTGATTTTTAATTTTTACATTGACTAAACTAATAAAAATTTCTTTTGTATGTAGCATTTTCTGGCATTTGCTGAACCCGGTGTTGGTGGTAGTGGGACACAAGGGCAAGATATTTCCCAACAACCCTCTCGTACACCTTCTACTCCTTTAGGTGCTAGCCAAGAAACACACCCTTCCCAAGCAGACACCCAGCCAACCGCTGAACGTGTTGGCAATGATGAGGCTGATATGGCCAACTACATTATTGTGTTTCCTAGAGCTACACGTGTCAGCTCCACAGGGACCATTAATGGCACGTTGTTGGTGAACGATGAGGGTGTCCCTATAAAGCATGTACAACTCCCAGGTAAATTTTAATATTTTAACTATTTCATGTACTTTATCTAAAACATATTTATCATGTTTTTTATTTTTAAATTAATGATAATATCTTCTTCTTCTTCTTATTCTTCTTCTTTTTTCTTTTTCTCTGTAGGAAACAACGAGTTCTACAGGTTTCTGGAGAGCCATGCGTTGGTAATTTTTGGCCCAACCATACGCACAGGGTGGAATTCCCAGAATTCCAACCTGAAAAAAGAACTTCTAGATTATCTAGAAGCCCTTTTTGGGGTCGGCACATTTGACAGAACAACGTGGCTCGGGTAGCTGGCAAATATTTGAAATATACCAGGGACACCTATAGGACGCAATTGCAATTTAACCCTAGATATGAGCATCCTCTCGCAGCTCCAGAGAGTGAGTGGAGAGCACTCATCCATGACGGAAAAGAGAAAAGGGAAAAGAAAGAAGGAAAAATGCCAACTGGACCTGCAAGGTAAATTACAACTTTAATTCAATAGCTTTAATTTTCTTTATGTTCTAAAATAAAAGTGTGCTACGTCATATCTGACTTCAATCTTTTGATGCTAGGTTGCCTGACACCTCAAAGGCAACCAAATCTAGGATTGAGAAAAAGGGCCATCACAAGCTAGGCCAGGGTGGCTACTTGAAATTAGCTGCAAGAATTGTAATTAAGTAGCTAAACATCTTATAATTAATTGTATCGCCTTCCAAAGTTTTTGTAATCCTATCAGATATGATTAAAAATACACAATCATATATAATGTAGGGTGATGACTTTGGAACAATAACTACAGAGGAAGATAAAAATATTGCTTTCCGTTTTGGCTATCGAGCTGTAGTTGAACGTCGCAGAAGCTTGGGGCAGGTCCCAAGATCTACAATGCCTGATAAGGTAAAACATTAACCTTTCAATATTTTTGTTTTCGTCCATAAATTTAATGTCTAACAACTTTGTTTAAATCAGGGGAGCAACACTACTGACGAGGCAAATAACCCAGTTTTAGAGCCAGATGTAGATGATCCTCACGTGCAACCTGATCATTGTAGTGGGGACCAGGCCGACAATGCTACTATCAGTGAGGGCCGTGACTGTAATTAATTTCCACTTATAATTTTTTCTAATTATACCTTGATGGTTGTCCTTATAACATTTTTTTTTTAAATGACAGAGAATGTTTCCCTTCAGGATCTTACCACCACAGAGGAAGACAAGGCAACAGTCCCAAAGGCGACAACTGGTGCACCAGGTAAATAATCTCATTGCAATTTTTTTTATTAGTATTACCGAACTAGTTCAATGATATTTAAAAACTAACAATTACAATTTAATATTATCTATTTTTGTAGGCGATGCCCCGTCACTGGATGAGAGCAGACATCGTGACAACGCAACTAGGTCAGCGGCGACAACTGGTGCACCAGGTAAATAATGTCATTGCAATTTTTTTTATTAATATTACTGAACTAGTTCAATGATATTTAAAAAATGACAATTAAAATTTAATATTATCTGTTTCTGTAGGCGATGCCCCGTCACTGGATGAGTCCAGACATCATGAATATGCAACTAGGTCAGCAATGCGGGTCGAAAGGCATGAAACAGGAGCAGAGCATGATGATATTGATAATGTAATTAGGAGCTTTAGAAATAGGAAGAAGAAAAAAAATTTGATAATGTAAAATATTGTATTATTATAAGACAAATGTTACCATACTTGGAACGTTTTTTGCGTTATATAAAAAACTCATTTATCATACTATTTTTATGTCAAGCATTAATCGTAATGTTTCCTTGCGTACTTTTTGTTGAATTGGTTTTTATTAGTTATTGAATATTTTTTTTTATGCTCATGAAAGTAAAAAATGAAATATAGATTGGGTATTGGGGAATTGAGAGTGATGTGAGGGGGGGGAGGGGCCATAAGAGCTTCCACCTTCATGTGGTTGGCCCTGTTTAGTAGAGAATAATTTATTGGAGCGATTTAATCTTGGAGCAAACCTCCCTTGATCCAGCGTAGCAACAAAAAAGTCACTGTTGACTTAGTTGCTACTCTTTCAGATCGGGGGAGGCTTGTTCCAAGTTCATGCGACTCCAATAAATTGTTCTTGAAACGAAGAGGAGCTTATTCAGGTATGTTTTGACATTTTCAACATATGTTCTAACATTATCATAAGAATGCATCTTAGAGTAAAAAATACTACATCGATTACTTGTATTTATTGTATAGATAATGATGGATTTTGATTGACTTGGCAGTGCAGGTACAAATCCTCTTGCATCATGAGCAATACAACTTGTCAACCGGGGTCATGTCCAAGATATTTTTGCTTGTGCACTTGACCAGGTTCGTAATGTCACATTTTGTAAGTTCCTTTACAGTTCATAATTCAATATTAAGCTTGTTCATGATTATTATCTAGGTTTTTTGTATGTGTTTTTTCATCTATTTTATTGTAAGCAACTCTACATGTTTCCTGTTGTTCACTATGATTTCTCCCATTACCACTCCCAGGATGAATCCGACTTTATTGTTACATAGGTTACTTTATTGTTACTATGATTTCTCCATTTACGATTTCATAGTTTACATCATGTAAAGTTGTCAATCTCAGGTTGGTGATGAGCTTTAGTTCTCCAGATTTGGGGCTTTTCTGATATTTTCTCCCTCATGTCATTCATGCATCACCTCGTTGTTTGAGCATGCCAATTTTCTACCACTTGTACCAATTGGCACATGTCAATCTCTGAGTGGTGCCACATTTCACCTATTTTCGGTGAGAGTTTAGGGTTTCTCTAACATAGCTTCAGAAATCCGATTCAGTGCCTGCTTGAATATTGTCACATAATACTTATGGTTTGGATTGATGAGCATGTTCCGAATGGTTGGTTGATTCATAAGAACCACCCATATAGTCATCTTGAGATATTTCAGAAGGTTTCTCGGGTTTCCTTTTTCACCGTTTCTAGTGGGTGGGATGGTGTGGGGTGATCCATCAATATTGGTGCTCTTGTAGTAGGAATTTGTTTTTGGGGATATAAAGGAGCATTTGATGTAGATATCCCATTGGATGCATTCATAGATGGGCACGAGAGGTCAATAATTTAAATTAAAAATATGCAACCTCTAGCATGGCAACCTGAAGGCCGCGAGAGACATTGGTTAAAGATTGTTTTGTGCTGGCCTTAATATAGTCGTGATTTCTTTCTATTATCTTAATGCAAATATATAATCCGGTCTCATTAAAATGAGGATTGTGGTTGTATTTATCTTTGGTTGTTTCTCTCTTCATGCTCCAGAAGTTGCCAAAAGTTGCGATAGTTGTTTAGTTTGCCTGTTACAACTTAAAAGTGGTTTTTAGCAATGGGAGTCATGTTTTTTAAGGTTCATACTAATATGAAGATCTTGTAATTCTATATTCAGCATAAGAGAAGATGGCCTCTGCTTTGGGCAGTATGACAACAATTGCATCTCTCATTGGGGGGATGAGGAAGAGGAAGAAGAAACTTCACAGAAAGGGGGGGCAGACAATCTGACAAATCCAGTCTTCATTGCACACGTTGCAATAGAGATGGACATGATGCATCCAAATGCAGAACACCATGGGAGAAAATTGAGCAGCAAAGAAATCAAGACAAAGGTAAAACTAATGACAAAGACAAAGGTAAAGCACCTGAATCCGCTCATTATGTTCTAGCACATTGTAACAATGGAGTAACTGAAGACTTATTTGATGTTTCATTTACTTCATGGAGAGATTATTGGTTGCTAGATTCAGGGGCAACATGTCACATGACATTTAGAAAAGATTTTTTTGAAGAATTCACTGACAAAGTTGATGGAGCAGTATATTTCGCAGATAAATCCAAACTCAAGCCATCAGGGCTTGGCACAGTCAGGCTTAAACTGCCTGGTCTTCCGGATCATATCCTACATGAGGTTCTATACCTCCCGGAGTTGAAGAGAAACTTGCTGTCCCTGGTCGAAATCCGGCAGCAAGGACACTCAATTCACTTGTTTGATGGCAAGGCAGAGGTCAGAAAAGCATCAGATCACTCACTTGTCATGGAGGGAATAGAAGAAGGGAGACTCTTGAAGCTGAAAGGTTCATCTTCTCATGCTCAAAACTTTGCATTCAGTTCACATCATGATGAAGGTACATTCCCATCAAGTATTTTATGGCATGCTAGATTTGGACACTTAAACTATGAAAGCGTTCGTTTGTTGAAGAAAAATGGTGTTAATGGACTGCCTACAATTCCTAGAAAACCTAAGGAATGTGATGCTTGTATTCTAGGAAAGCATAGCAAACAACCATTTCATGATTCACACTCCATAGCACATAGAAAACTTGAGCTTGTTCATTCAGATTTATGTGGCCCTATGCCTATTGCTTCTGCAAATGGAAATAAATACATGATGAAATTTATTGATGACTACACCAGAATGTGTTGGATTTACTTATTGAAGAATAAGTCTGATGCTTTTCAAACTTTCAAGAATTTTCATGCATGGATTGAAAATGATGCACAAACACATATTGGCTCTCTACGTACTGATAATGGAAAAGAATACACTTCAAACGAATTTTAAAATTATCTTCGTCAACATGGAATCAAACATCAAATAACTGTGCCATATAATCCCCAACAGAACGGTGTAGCTGAAAGAATGAACAGAACTATCTTAAATATGGTTCGCTCCATGTTATTTTTCAAGAATGTGAAATTGATGTTTTGGGCTGATGCAGTTCTATGTGTTGTTTACATAAAGAATAGGTGTCCTTCAAGTTCAATTAGAAACAAAACTCTTTTTGAAATGTGGCATGGCCACATTCCTTCGGTAAAGCATTTCAGGGTCTTTGGGTCCACCTGTTATGCCTTGATACCCAAGGGTCAAAGGAACAAACTTGGTGCTAGAAGAAGAAAATGTATCTTCTTGGGGTACTCCAATACCTCCAAAGGATATCGTCTCTATGATGAAGCAAATAAGAAGTTTATAATAGCAAGAGATGTCATATTTCTTGAATCTTCCAAGAGTGACAATGTTGTTGAGCGGCAACTTGATCGCCTGGATAGATTCACACATGCAAAGTCTTTCCAAGAATTTGATAATGAGATTCCACATCTTGAAGGGGGGATTCCGATATTGAATCAAACTGTGGAATCATGTCCTGAAGCACTCTCTCCCCCACATGAAGAAACAACCACAGATGACACATTGGATGATGTGATTGACATAATTGGGATATTTAATCTTGAATCAATCCCAACTCAGTCAAATGAACAGCCTGGGCCATCTCAAAAAGGTCCTCCCAAATGGCTAACAAAGACACTGGAGAATGTTCATCCCGATGAGGTTGGAAAAACAGGAACAAGAAGTTCCACTCAAAAAATCGAAGGTGATGTAGATAATTCTGATTCTCCTGTTGATAAGGATATTTCTTATAACTGTGAATTGAGTTTGTCTATAGATCATGAACCAAATTCCTTCAAAGAATCCGCTTCTCATGATGAATGGAAAGAAGCGATGCAGAAGGAGTATGATGCCTTGATAAAGAATGGCACTTGGACGCTGGTTGATCTGCCTTTGGGAACGAAACTAATTAGCTGTAAGTGGGTCTACAAGAACAAGTATAAAGCAGATGGCTCACTTGACAAGCACAAGGCCAGGCTTGTGGCAAAAGGTTTTGCACAAAAAGGAGTCGATTATGAAGAAACTTTTGCTCCCACAGCAAAATGGACCACCATCCGGACTCTCTTTGCCTTAGCAGCTCAGAATGGATGGAAAGTCCATCAGATGGATGTAAAAACAACCTTCTTGAATGGAGATCTAAAGGAGAAAGTTTATATGTCCCATCCAGAAGGATTTGTGGTAAAGGGTCAAGAACACAAAGTTTGCAAGCTTATAAAATCCTTGTATGGCCTCAAGCAAGCACCACGAGCATGGTATGAGAAATTAACCGAGCATCTTCTGAAACTTGACTTCAAACATTTTGATCTTGATGATGCAACTTTGTTTGTTAAGAAAGTTGGAAAAACAGTTGTATATCTTGTGGTATATGTAGATGATCTTTTGATAACAGGGAATAATGAGAGCTATATTGCATCCATAAAGAAAGAATTGAAGAAAGGTTTTGAAATGACTGATTTTGGTCATGTTCATTACTATTTGGGTATTGAAGTAATTCAACATCCTAAATTCATATTTCTTTCTCAAAAGAAGTACATTGGAGATCTCTTGAACAAATTTGGCATGGATGATTGTAAACCCTTAAGCACTCTAATGGAACAAAACTTGAAGCTCACATCTATTGAAGGAAAGGAATTTGAGGATGCAACTAAGTATAGACAGCTTGTAGGAAGTCTTATCTATCTGACCACCACCAGACTTGACATTTCATTTGCTGTTGGAATCCTCTCAAGGTTCATGCAAAAACCTTGTGAAGGACATTGGTCTGCTGCAAAAAGAGTGTTAAGGCACTTGAAGGGGACTCAAGACTTTGGACTCAAATACACATAGGTAGGTGACTTCAGCTTGATCGGATACTCTGGTTCAGACTTTGATGGCAACAAAGAAACAGGGGTGTCTACTACAGGTTACACCATGAGTCTTGGATCAGGATCTGTCTCATGGAGATCACGCAAATAGTCAGTTCTAGCAGATTCCATGACCAAGGCAGAATATGTGGCAGCAGTTGAAGCAACAAAGGAAATTGTGTGGCTCTGAAAAATATTGGAATATTTGTAGATGAAACAAATGTACTCCACACCACTCATGATCGACAACACTTCTGCAATAAAGTTAGCCAAGAACCCAAAGTTCCATGATCGAACAAAGCACATCAATACAAAGTACCATCTAATTCGACATCATGTTCAGGCCAAAACCATCCATCTACATCATTGTTCCACAAATGAGAAAACTGTTGATATCTTCACCAAAGCACTTAGAAGAGAAAAGTTTGAAAAGTTCAGATCGATGCTTGGCCTCACCAACATCCCTTTGTTAAAGGGGGGAATGTTGACACCTAATCCTATGGGTTGGGTGTGCATATGTAATATTGTATATTATTTTAATATTAAGAAATAAGGAAGGCCAAGAGTCATTGGGAGATGAATCCAAATAGCCTCACCTCCATGTATAAATGCATGTACATTCTTCAACTAATACACATTCTGATTTGAGGAGTTACCTCCTGGTTTGACAGTAAGTTGAGAACAACAAATACCATGAATAGACAAAGAATCCAATGAGGTGAAGAGCTAAATAACATACCACCCATAACAAACATTTTCATCCAAATATTATTCCATGTTGGGCCACAACAAAACCTTTCGATAGAAATTGCATGTAGCCTACTACTACGAAGGAAATTAAAACCACAACCTTTTGTTCCACTTCTAATTTTACCCAAAATTACCTCATATTTAAAGGTATACCATATCTTATACCAAACAAAATTCAAAAAAGAGATATCATTTAGAGAAATAGGATCATCAAAAAATAAAATGAACCATGCATATTAATGAACCATATTTTATATATTAATATTAGGATGAACCTATTTTGTTATTGGAAAGAGAGAAAATTTCATAGATACTAATGAATCCTTATGCATTACCACAATATTTGTAGTTCATGGTTGAAGAGGAATTGTTCTTCCAAACACAGAATAGGAACTACATCACACCCTCAGAAACCAACCCTTCAGGCACGAATATGAGCGCACGTTCTGTGCCATTAACCATTTCCAAAGTCATAACTGAGTCCATGCCGAAAAAAAAAAAGGATTGAAAAGGCGCGCATGGCATCATTCCAAAGCTGCTCATAGCTATAGTATAGTGCACGACCTAGCTCAGTCTCCAGCAACCATGTCAGCATTGGGAGTCTTGCAATCATGCCCAACATAGTGGAAAGCCTTACTTTACTCTTTAGGCATGATTGACCTTGCAAATTCTCGCCTAATGGTTTTTGATATAGACAAGGCAGGCCCCAGGCTTCCTTCTCTAGTCGCTTTCCAAATATCAGTTTCAGTTCAAAACATCACCATCCATTGTTGCATCGTGGATGAAGGAGCATCCACTTGCATCATGTCCAAAACAGTTTGGCAGAAGCTTGGATCACCCAAACTGAAACCATCCAACATTATGCTCATAGCATATGATGGGCGCCCATCAACACTCATAGGTATTTTCCAGAATGTACCAGTACACCTGGCCAAAAAATAGTCCTCATATAAATTGAGGTCTTAGATGTGCAATTTGATTGCAATATCCTCTTCGGGTGGAGTTACATGTATGCTATGATCATGATAACATCTTTTGTTTTATGGTAATGATGTATGAAAAATCCTATATTCGGATTCCTACTGCAACAAATATGAATTAATTATTCTATTATGTTTCATAATTATTTCATTACAGTGAAATATCAAAGTAATTTCTGAAGCAATATACACAAATAATGTTGTGGAATAAATCTAAGTGCTGAAACAATCTGAACAAAATACAATGAAAAACATCTACATTTGACACAGTTGTTTTTGGACTAAGTCCCTGGAAAAACCCAACTTGGGAAAACCGGTGCAGCAGATTTGAGGGTTTGTATTAATAAGTAATAGAATCTTGAGTACAAATAGGGTGCCAAAATCTAGCAAATCCTTCAGAGAAATCTAGACAATCTGATGAAAAATGTGAGATATACCTTACTCTGCAAGTCTCTGGCCGATCTAATAGTGTTAGTGAAGCCCTCACTACCCCTGCGTGATTGCCTACGCTGGAACTGCGTAAGCCTACGTGGGCAAGCAGAGAAAAGGCTACAAAGCCTAACATTGTTGAGCAGGAGGACAAACATGAAACTGAGCAGGAATTTCATTTGATTGACCTTGATGATGAGGATGAGGTTAGAATCACCAATGCATGTATCGGAAGCAAAGAGACAAAAATTAGTGAGCTTCAAGCTAATCTTGATAGAGCACAGTATGCGATTGACTTCCTTGAGCAGGAAAATCAGCAGCTGAAGGCCAAGCAGATCATCAGTGAGGTGAGGACCATCAAAGCTAAAAAAGAGGCAAGGAAGGCTAAGGCTTTGTTGGAGGAGACTTCGGACAAATTTGGTCAGTTTGATGGTGAGGAGGATCAGCCTATGAGATAGATACCAAAGACAATAGAGCTTAGGAGAGCTCTAGCCCGCGAGAGACAAAGAGAGGCTAAGTTGGCAGAGCAACTCACACCAAGTGAGTTGCTTGCCCTTAATATCACTAATGATAGAGAATCATGGCTTGATAGAGCCAATTTACATCTGGAGAATCTACTGAAGAAGGCCACAAAGGATAATGAAATCAGAGGAATATGGAAAATAATTATGCCATGAGAAACAAGATTGCAATGGCTAAGCTCAAACGTGACCATGTAAAAATTCAGGCTTTGACCGAACAAAAGGAGAAGGAGAAGTTAGATATAATTTCTGAGGTGTCTCTTCATCCCTCAAACCCTTAATCAGCAAGTGACATCACATTTTTGACAAATTTTGGCACATTTGGCACTTTAGTGCAAATTTTGGTTTTTTGAGCAATTTGACATAAAAATTTGGCAAAAAATGCAACGCCCTTGTCGCTGCGCTTTTTCTTGGAGCATCGAAATGAAAAATGGTGAGCATCCTCACGTTCATAATGATGAGTACATCAAACCTCATCAAGTTTCAGGAGATTTGGAACAAAAATGGTCCCTCAAAAGTACAAAAAACCTCCTAATTTTCATGTTTCTGCCTCCTTTTTCACCTTGGCGCCAATACCAGTTTTGGGAGAACTTAGTTTTAACAGGGTAGATGGGCACAATTTGGAAAGTGAAAGCATATTTGGAAACTAGACTGAAAGACCTTTCCAATGAGCTATCATGAAGATGATTTCGACAAGGGGAATGCCTCCAAAAGTGTCTTACAAAACAAGTCAAATTTTATGTCATGGCGATGTGCTAATGCCAGGAAATTTACATTTTCACCAATTTTATCAAATTTTTAAGTTTCACTTATGTTTCACTTTTTACTTGGGTAAATGAAGAAGTTACCAATGTAAATGTCATATTTTACTTTTACCTAAGGTAGATACATCAAGTAAGTCATTAGTTGAAGTGAAATGTATCAGTTCTTAAAGATATGAATGAGTCACTTTCCTCATCCTAGACTCTAGCTTTCAGTTAAGCTTTTGATGTAACAACTCCCTCACCTCATGGATGTGACTCCTTAGGATGAGAGGAAGTGGTCTTGAGGTCTATAAGGTGTAGTTTTTCAGTCATTGTAATGGTTGGCATCAGTTTGAGAGATTATATTGATCAAGTATCATCTTGGCTTGGACATTAAAGGAAAATTGTAGCTATTTTCTTGGGATCCATGTGGTATGAATTTTAGACAGTTTCCTCTCTGTTATCAATTTTTTTGAATGTATTGTTAATTCATAAACCATTTCATATCTATAATATACTTGATTCAAATTGAAAGACAGAATCCATATTTATTTATGCTCTATTTCGGGAAATTTAGTATAATGTGTTCATTCTCCTTAGTTTAGGGAAAATACATTCCAGATTCTTTCCCTAGCTCATCACCAGTCTTTTCATCTCATTTGATCCTCCTTTGAATGTTAAATCTTTTACCTGCCTTGCCACATCAAATAGACTGCAATTTCATCCTCTTGGCAGCCTTGATCTGTCCCCTTGACCTAAATCCCTGTTCAGTGAGCCCAACCCTAAAATCAAAATCAAAACCCCCTATATTCCTTAGCTAGCCTAAAATCTTCTCTTTCCTGAGTCATCTTGACTATGATCTATATGGAGAGAGCCCTCTCCTGGCCTAGTAGGGCTAGCTACTTGGCTAAGTGTGGTTTGAAGTTACCTCAGAATTTCCTCTTTCACCCGGAGGTTCAATTTGAGCGATAACATGGAATACCAATTATATTATCTTTTACTTGGTGACATTGCATCCTTCTTATGACTCTTTTTCAAGAAAATCTGGGAATCTGAGAGTCTGGAGAGATCAACTGTATAACCTCTCCTGAGAGTTAGAGTTATATTATGAGATATTCATATTTCAAGAATATTTGAGAGTATGACAACCCATAGAGGTCCATTGTATAACCTCTCCTGAGAGTCATAGTCATATTCTGAGATATTTCAAAAGTATATCCACATAAGTTCAACTCTTAGATTGATTGCTAAGCATTGGTTGTTTCTCACTAGTTGTTTTGCTCTATACCATTTAGCAGAAAGGAAGAGTTATTAGGTAAGGTCGTGGAACGCGTGTTGGATATACGTGAGAAAAGATGATTGAAATATGTTCTCGAAAGGAATTTGAGATGATAGTGTGGGACATCCTTCATCCCAAGGCACAAACACAGGGTCAGGTGGCCCAACTGCAAAGTCAACGGTTGACTTTGAGGGTGGGCCTTGGTATCATTCAAATTTACAATCAGGGTAGGGTCAGAGAGGCAATGCGTTGTTGCAACCCAGAGTTTGTGGGGATTTTGGGTGCAGGCGGAATGGGAAAGACAAAGTTGGCCAAGGAATCCTTAAAAAAAATGAATCAGAGTACAATGGATCATGCTTTGTATCTGATGTCAAAGAAAACTCTCATGTTTCATTACTGAGGAAACTTCTCAAGGATGTGACTCAATCGATTGAGAAAATAGATATTGTTGAGCAAGGTATACATAGACTTAAAAAGCATATCTCATCTTCCAAAAGTATAAAATATCTTGTCATTTTAGATGACATAGATAACATTGCTCAAATAATTGCCCTTTTTCCAATTTGGGATGTCCTTAGTTCCAATAGCTTCATTTTGGTTAAGCCTTGTTACAAAGATGTAACTCATAAGAGCAGGGATCAAGATAGAGTTAATTTATAATTTAATATCAAGTTAAAAAATGAGCTTAATATTAGCAAGTAATTGGTTGGAAGAGCTACCTCCTTGTCTCAATCAAGTTAATAACTTGGAGAAATTGTGCCTCATTGATTCTCCAAATTTGAAATGTTTGTTTACAAGTCAACTACTGAATCAATTTGGTTCCTATCAATTATTGAATATATGACAAGATTTTGAGAAGATAGATAATCTCAAAGTTTTTAAAATAAACCAGTGTCCACAATCCCAACTTTCTTTTTTTCGGCTTTCCTTTACACCTCTTGCTAATTTATTGAGAGATAGAAATACTCATAATATTCATAAACTGGTAAAACGTTGTATCTCCGACCTGTGAAAACACCAGGGATCATCATCGATAAAGCAAATTTTTGTCAAATAGTACCTTTCGAACGGCTGCCCTCCCTCGTGAAATAAGCAGAGATGGTACGCATAAAGAGAATGACGTTGCGTGGTTAAGCGTGGAGAGTCCATGGCAGGGATGAATCTTTATACAGATGGAATTGTCAACAAATATTCCACATATCAGATTCGTAAACGAAACTTCTTTGTTTGTAAAAGTTCACATTAAAACTTATCAACAAATATTCAATATATATTCAATATATCAGATTAGTAAAGAATCTTCTTTCTTTGTGAAATTTTTAATGTGAAAATTAATTTTAAGTTGAAATTATATTTTCAATATTGTAATTTAATTTTTATATTAAATTCTAACACATAATTACTTAAATCATTTTTAATTGTTTTAATTTTTTTCAATAAATGATATTTTTTATTTGAAATTAATTTTTTAAATGTTTAATAAATTTAAAATCATTTAAAATTTTATATACATCAGTTTCACAGTTCAAATATATTATTATAATCATTTTTAACATAATTATGTACTGAATTCATTCAATATATTATTATGGTTAAAAAAATAAAATAAATAATAAATAAACAAAGCAAAACACATGGATGGTTTAATAGTTCTATATTGTTATATTTAAAAGTAAAAAGTAGCATAGTCATATAAATTAAATAAGTATCAATTCATCATAATATCAAAATGCTTAATTCATGATATATGTTGTTATGGTTTTTTTTTTCTTTTAATTAAATTCATGAATTAAAAAAAATATCATATGAACAAAATGTCAAATGAAATGAGTTATGGTTTTTTGGGCATCTAGGGATGATAACTAATTATATTGGCCCATGGTATTGTGCTAAAGCATATTGAGAGAATAAGAATCTCCATTGTGAAGTAAGACTAAATCTTCAAAGTTAAGAATCTTGTTCTAAATAAAATTAGAATGTGCATAAGCCATGGTATTGTAACAAAAGCTATTTACATATTAAAAATATCTTTGATAAAGTAAGAGTGAATCTCAATAGATAATTTTTTATTTTTTTTACATATAGATTATATATTAATTTTTTATTATTAATAATAGTTATTATTATTTAAATAAATTTACATTTTAGTTAATTCTGATGATTTTTATTTTGTTAGATCTAAGACTTTTGTGATCTATAATGTAAATAAATATCTTTCAAATTAATCACATCATTAAAATTTGGTCAAAGTTTGGAACCAACTAATGTGATTCATTTTTGTCTTAACCAAATCCTAATAATATGATTAATGCAAAAAAAAATATTTATCAACTATACCATTTTTAATTCATTCTTATAAATTTTTAAATTTAATCAACTTGAATATATAATGTGCGAATCAACCTTCATCCATGTTTGTATTTGGCAATGTTTCAACTCGTACCTAAAGCCTTCTACCATAGAAGGGAATAGCTGTAATTTCATTTGAATCGACATCACCACGATGGTGAACTGGTTGCGTGCAGGTCTTTCATGGAGTTGTTTCCTTATATTTATGGGGTACTTTATTTGTTTCCTTTCTAAGTTTGGTATTTTAAGGTGTAAGCTTATGTCAAATCAAGAACCAAATATTTGTTTAAAGGCAAGTCAGAGTAGGTTTTATCATCACGTTTCAATAAAAAAATTGTTTAATATTTTGAACTCATGAAGTAACCATCACGATTTACGATAGGGAATTTAGGCCAACCCAACTCTGTATAAAGATTCATCACTGCCATCAACTCTTCATGCCTTTCTCTTTCTCTTTCTCTTTATGGGGAGCATCATACCATCTCTGCTTATTTCACCACGCAGCGCAGCCGTTCGAAAGGTACTATGTCACACAAATTTGTTTTACCAAGCAGCTCTCTCCAATTTGTTCGAAATTTGTTTTACAATTCAGAAATATTTGTAAACATTGTTACATAGATTGAATTACAATTTTTTTCCATACCTAATTTTATCGAGCAGCTCTCTCCAAATCACTAGCTATTTTCTTCTGAATGGTCAGAAATATCTAGTTGAAATCATAATTACAAAATTTGGTTGAATGAAAAAAAAATAATAATAATGAATTTTCTTTGGTTTACGGATTAATAAACCAGTTTCAGTTTGGCACGAGAACATTGACGAATTAATAAACCAGTTTCAATTTCAATTTCGTACGAGAACATTGACTTGACCCCGTATTTTGTCTTTTACCGTCGTAAAAAGGGATAATTTGCTCTGCCTCTTTTGCACTTTTTTTTTTTTTTTCCTTGTTTTGTGGAAGAGAGTGATTTTTTCTTCTGAATGGTCAGAAATATCTAGTTGAAATCATAATTACCAAATTTGGTTTACAGATTAATAAATCAGTTTCAATTTCAATTTGGTACGAGAACATTGACTTGACCAAGTGTTTTGTCTTTTACCGTCGGAAAAAGGGGTAACTTTCTTCCTTTCTTTTTTTTACCTTGTTTTGTTGAAGAGAGTGATTTGATTAACCAGTCCCATTTTATATATAAAAGTTAGTTATTATTTTACAGTGAGTGTGATCTAAGATTTGGTTAGGATCATAATAAAAATTAGTTAATTGGCAGATTCTAAATTTATTATTCTTCAATACATTTAAATATAATCATTGGATAGTTTTTGAGGTTTATTTTACAGTTTTAAGTTTGTCTATTATTTTTTACAATAAAAAATAAAAATTATGTTCTAAATAGAAATTTGATATTGGTTATAATATAAAAAAAATGAATATATTGTAAAGTAATTATAAGTAAAAAATGAATATGTTGTAAAGTAATTATAAGTAAAAAGAAAACAAAATGTTTAAATCTTATACTTTTCAAAAATATTATGAATTATTTGAAAATTTATATTAGCAAATTTATGTCATATCAACTTTATATATAGAAAAAAAAAATTCTTAAAATAAAATATTTTAATGTTGTATATAAAAAAGTATTCAATGTGAGTTATCAATAAAATATTTTAATACTAATTAATTTTGACATATACTTAATATTATATTATTAATAATAAAAGATATTTTAATGTTAATTTTGTATCATTTTAAAACAATTATGTATATATCAGGAAAAAAACAAGATTTTGTGGTTAAAACTATTATTTGATTCTATATATACTTTATTTACTTTAAAAAAGCAGTTTAAACAATGAAAAATAACACGTTGTATTTTGCATTTTAAAAAAGTTTGCATATGAAGAAAATTAATCATAAAAAAATTTGCATATGAAAAAAATTAATCCCTCTCAACTTATATGAGATGTACATATGAAGAAAATTAATCCCTAAAGAAATTTGCATATAAAGAAAATTAATCCCTCTCGGCTTATATTAGATTTGTACATCCATATTGATAATATTAATAGATAACTTTAATATTATCTAAATTTATATAGATATATTTATTCTATAATATTAATAAATTTCCTATAAATGTATAAAATGTATATTCAGGGATTTTTTTTTTATATTGAATTTTAAAATGCTTTTCCTGTATCAAATCGAATCGAATCCAAATTCAATTCGAAATGGAGGGTAAAGATGGTTGAAATTTGCGCAGTATAAGTTTGCACGGTTGATGGTATACACAATTGATCCTATACATATCGTCGTTAGAAACTGATAAAATACTTTCTTGCCAGGTTTGATCACGCATATTCAAGAACGCGTAATGTGATTAAATGCAAAAATAATGGACGACACGGGAAGAATCCTGCTCTTGATCGTAGCCTTCATCGTTGCAACAGCCAGAAACGTTAATGCAATTTATCCCAAAGAACTCCAGACGTACATAGTTCACATGAACCCAACGAAGATTCGAATTGCCGATTCTCGTCGAAAGCCTGGTATGCATCTTTCCATTCATCAGTACTGCTATCAGCCGGAGCATTAAATGACGGCAAATTTGGAGAATCGAGCATTTTAACAATACAGTACTGTTCTCACTGGATTCGCAGCCAAGTTAAGGCGGCAATCAGGTAGCCGCAATCCAAATAATGGAAACTGCATGAGCGTTTATCGAGACAAACTTCTGAAGCTTCCACACAACGTATACGCCCCATTTCCTGGGGCTTGAAAAGAGGGCAAGGCCTCTGGTCTGAGTCCACGGGCTACGCTACGAATGTAATAATAGGCGTTCTCGACACCGGAGTGTGGCCTGAGCACCCCAGCGTTGCGGATCATAAAACTCAGTCGCCAGTGCCCTCCAAGTGGAAGGGCCGTTGCGAGGCCGGTAAAGCATTCAATGCTTCGAACTGCAACAAGAAACTCATCGGCGCCCGGTACTTCTACAAAGGATACGAATCCTACAATGGTCGGATAAATGAAACGGTGGAATATAAATCCCCGCGGGACTCGGATGGGCATGGGACCCACACTGCGTCCACAGCGGCAGGCAACGTTATTCCGGGCGCCGACATTCTGGGTTACGCCAATGGGACGGCCACGGGCATGGCACCGGGAGCACGAGTGGCGGTGTATAAGGTCTGCTGGTCTCAAGGTTGCTACGACTCCGACATCATGGTGGGAATGGACACAGCGGTGTCGGATGGAGTGGATGTCTTATCTCTATCCATTGGAGGAGACTCGAACGGCGATCCGTTTTATAAAGACAGCCGGGCGGTGGCGGCTTTCGGTGCGGTGGCCAAAGGGGTTTTCGTTTCTTGCTCTGCGGGGAATATGGGGCCCAGTGCCTTACCGTTGTCAAACGAGGCGCCATGGATAATGACTGTCGGCGCAAGTTCCGTGGACCGAAGTTTTCCCGCGATTGTCGTGTTGGGAAACGGTCTGGTCTACCGCGGCGTATCGCTCTACAGAGGAAAGCCTCTCGGAACGAAGCCTGATTTGGCACTCGTATACGGAGATTTCTGCTCGGATGGCTCTCTGGAGCCGGTGAAGGTTCAAGGGAAAATCGTGGTCTGCGAACTAGGAATCACAGCTAGAATCGAAATAGGGCAAGTGGTGGCCATGGCCGGAGGAATTGGGGTGATAGAACTCACCCCCGAAGGGGGCGGAGAAGATCTCATAGCCGACGCGCACGTTTTGCCCGCTACGTTTGTGGGTGCCAAGGCCGCGAAGGCAATAAGAGATTACTTGAATTCAAATAAAAGTGTTAGCCCATCGGGAACAATTCTTTTCTATGGCACCACTTACCACAGAGAAGAGGCGCCAATTTTAAGCTCCTTTTCGTCCCGTGGTCCGAATTCTGTAAGCCCAGAGATTCTGAAGCCCGATGTAATCGTCCCGGGGCTCAACATTCTAGCAGCGTGGCCCCTGAACCTGAGTCCTTCGGGGCTACCCTCTGATAAACGGAGAACAAAATTCAATTTACTGTCTGGCACTTCCATGGCGTGTCCCCATGTTACTGGATTGGCTGCTCTGCTGAAGGCTGCGCATCCAGATTGGAGCCCGGCTGCCGTCAAGTCTGCTCTCATGACCACGGCTGAGGTTACCGATAACAAGGGGAAGCCTATAGAGGACGCCTCGCTAGCAGGCTCCCCTGCAACTCCATTCGACATCGGTTCTGGCCACGTAAATCCTGAAAAAGCACGAGAACCCGGGCTTGTCTACGATATTGACATTGAAGATTACGTTAACTATCTTTGCAGCTTGAATTATTCGTCTTCTGAGATTGCCGTGCTGACAAAGACACCGGTGTCCTGTCCAAAACAAATTCCGAAGCCGGGTGATCTGAATTACCCTTCTTTTTCTGTGGTCTTTTATTCGTCTGACAAAGCCTCTGCTACCTTCACAAGAAAGGTCACCAATGTGGGGCCTGAGAATTCAACTTACTGTGTCCAAGTTGTGGAGCCGTTTGGATTGCAGGTGACTGTGAAACCGAAAACATTGGTGTTCACGAAGAGGAATCAAAGGCATCTGTACAGTGTAACCTTTGGTGGTGAGAAGGCTTCTGCCTCTGCAGGTTATGGTTCAATCACTTGGTCGTCTGGCCTCTATAGGGTTCGGAGCCCGGTTGCTGTCATGTGGGTGGATCGAGCAATAAGCTTCGAAGATCATAACTGTGTGGTCAATTCGGTGTTGTAATTTATTTACGTGACTCACATTGCGACCCGGACTGTGCAACATATGCAAAATGTAATGTAATAAAATACGTACTGTGCAACGTATGCAAATTGTAACGTAATAAATTATATATCAATATGGGTTATAACAGCATGAATCTTACATAAGGTAAAGGATCTAACACATATAATTTACTAATAAATTTATTTTGTAAAAGTTATAATACCACTTAATAAAAATAAATGTTATTCAATAAATGTTACTTGAATAACAGAATAAAAAAATTAGAATAAAAAAATAGATAATATATAAAAAATTATAATTTAAAAATATATAATTATATAACTAGCAATTACACCGGGAGGTGCAAGGGAACGCCGAAAGGAGGCAATAACATTATTTGAGCTCACATTAGTGAGGCTAATTGACCTATTTGAGTAGAAGGATAGAGAAATGGTTGTCAATCCCTCTCAAGCCTCTAGAAATGGAATTGATATTGGTTGCCACAAATTGAAGCTTTTGTTGATTAACGTCACTAAAGTTTGAGGCATGATAAACCAAGATACCGAATATTAGTGCTAAAAATTTAAATTGGGGATTATTGTTAATATAAAGAAATCAATTGCTCGATTTAGATAAACCAACACTAATATCTGCACATAAGGTTGCTTTAGGACTGTCCAGGGGATATGAAACTCGGCATGTAGAGTAATGTCATTGGACAAATAAAATATGGAACACTACACAATTAGAAAATGACGTTGCAACAGCAAGTCAACAAAAGGTCAACACATGCGAGGACAAGTGGGTGACACTGTTCAAGATTATGTCAGTGATGACGAATTGGAATAGTGTCCTGAACATAAACCCAAAAATTTTCCATTTCCTTATAAGAAACCAACACAAATTATGCAACACCTATACAATTGGGTAGGGATAGAATAATATGAAAGAAATATTAAGGGGAACTCTGAATTTTCATATACACTATTCAAATAAGGAGATACTTCAAAAAAATAAATTTTGAAATCAATAACAAGAAAGCCATTCAAAAACTGTCAAATTTGGAATTTTAGAAAGAATGCCCTCAATTGAAAAGTCAGATATAATCCATCTACAACTTTCGACTTCCAATATAACAAAAAAAAATATATGAAGCATATCCAAATTTAAATATATTTAAATATGTATCAAGTGGGAAACTTAAAACAACTCTAAACTTGGTCTGTAACCTAAATTTTTTTCACAATACCGTTATCTCGTAGGAATAATGTGATTGTAACAGGATACACAATCCTGTTTCCTATTCGAACAGGAGTTGTCAGAGGTCGATTGAGACATATAGCAACAATATTAGGGCTCAAGAAAACCAATTTGAACAGCAGCAGAACGAGCTGTTTACAGAGAAAAGCGCAATAGAATCATACGAACCAAGGTTGAAATATGCGCAATTAGAAGTTGAGAATGAGAGGGAAAAGCTCAGGCTTGCAGAGCAACAGAAAAAGAGGCTTGAATATGATTTATTTTGTGAAAGGAAAATTGTGGATGAACTGAAGGCTGAGTTGCAAAGCGACAAAACCCATTTGCAGCAGACTATTATGGATGTTCTTAATTTTTCCCACATCTATATGGAAGAATCGCATAAAGAAATGTCTCAGTTAAAAGCCCTTATGGGGTCTGAGGAAGATAAGCTTGTCAAAGCAACCCATTTGCTGGAGGAAAAGAAAGAGAAGATGAACATGATGCAACTTGACTTGGACAATAACGAGATGAAACTCTCTCAAGCTAACTTGTTAATGAAACTTTGAATCATAGGAGAAAGGCTATCTATGATACTCCAGGTAATTATCCCTCGTACCATTTGATTGTCATCTCTTAACGTTATAACATTTTACGATGAATACTTTTCGGCACTATTTAGAATGGATTTAAGTTTATTTAATTTCATGTGCAGGTGTTAAATTTGAAGGAAACCCCTATGTTGTTTCCTCTTCTTCCATGTAGAGCTAATGGCTTGTGTGAGCATTTCAGTTCAGAGTATACCCTGATGTCTTTATACTCATTTTATTTGTGAATGTACTCGATTTTCAATGATTCAGTTCTGTTTAAAAAGGATGTTACTCATTGGTATAAAAGATTCATATAAAGTTCTGGGTTTTTATTTTTATTCATTTTGCATGTCATTACTCCACTTATTCTTTCAAATCCATGTTATGGTTTTTTTACATGAATTACAGTCGCCACTGATAATCCGTTAATGTGCTTACCGAGATTCACAAAACCCCAAAATTTTATGAAGTTATATTCTCTCTGGGTTTAGCCTTCGATTATGAAATTTTGAGTTCTGCTTATGATTTAAAATACGTTATTCCAAAATAATGTTTATCTATTATCAAGGATTGATTTCGATTTTTATCCTATAATAGCATGGCACTTTTCTTTCCAGCACATCATATATTTTTATACTTGCTGTCTACGTTTCTGTTCGATTATTCAATTGTCGATAACTGATACATATATCCAATTTGTAATAACTTACAGAAACTGTAATTTGAATTTACACATTAGTTTTCCTTATAGTTAGGACATGTGAATCGTTTTCTGCTATATGAGGGGTAAAAACTGGATTGTGATTTAACAGAAGAAAAGCCAAAGCTGAACAGATAATCATAAATACTAAGTAGAAATATGATCACCTAAGGTGGAAAGCCTATAGCTATTAATATCTTGATTCTTTTCACGTTCAAACTATCTATATTGTATACTAAAGAAGCAACCTGACGCCATGCCACAAACTAGCCATTCAAATGGCCTGCACATCCTTGAGACTGATGGAATCCTCATATATGAAGAAGACAATGAGACCTTGACGTGAAATTCCCGTATTTTCTCTGCATGTGCTTGATGTTATGTCCGAGTGGTCGAATTGAGTGTGCTGATTTTGATTTGCAGAAGGCCAAATAGGATGAGCAAACCCATTATCATACGTTGTTTGCCCATAGAACCTTTAAGTTTGTCTAAGGCAGTAAACCTTGCCCGTCTGGTTCATCATCAAGACAAGATGGAGAATCTGATCAAGTAACCTCTTTAAATAGAAAGTATAGCTCCTACTTGCCGTTTGTAAAATAACGGCTAGGTTGCCTCAAATAATAAAATTTATTTTATTTTATTTTAAAAAGAGTAAACCAAATGATCAAAGTTTATAATTTGAATTTTAAATATTTATATTCATTTTAATAAAAATAAAAAATTTTAATTTAATATTATTAAATTGTAATTTATGTAATTTTATTTTTATTTCATTTTATTTATTTATTTGTTTATTTATTTAATTATTAATCTTTATTTTATTTTATTTCTATTTATTTATTTATTTGTATTTATTTATTTTTTTAAATCTTTTCTTATCATAGCATTTAATTATTAAAAATAAAATAAATATATAAATTCAAACTTTAAATATTATTTAATTCTTTTTAACATTTAATTCATTCGATAAAAAAAAATAAAAATGAATATCCTTTGAATAATGCACCGAGACTATCTCCCTCTTTTATAAAGTACTCGAATATTAATAGAAATCCTCCTCTTGTAAACTGTATTAAAAGGCAATATCCCGATGCTCATAGCTTAACACGCACTTATATTTTAATGCTCATCCTCTCATTATATTTTGATGTTTGAACTTAGACCATAACCCCAAGCAATAACAAGTATACGCCTTCCCAAAAGGCTCACGACGGACTTTAGTTTAATAAGCATTGACCAAACCTTAAATTTAAAACCCCAAGCCTTATCATGTCATTAGATCATTAATATGGGATCACTGCATACCTTAATTTTAATACCGCGGACATCAATTGACGATACCATAGACACTTCCACATATTCATTAAAACGCAATTATGCATGAATGTCCGCTATATATATATCCCAGACCTAACTATAAGGCCAGCGCCAATATAACGTTCGGGCCCACCTATTAACAATCCTCTCGCATCTGATGGCTGGAGGAGTATCACGTTGATTAGGGTGATCCAACGAGCAAGGTTGACTTTCGCATTTTTTTTTATGCCCATTATGAAAGTTTGAGTTCCAATCACATGGACTTAAGGTAAGATTTGTCAATCTCAACTTGATTTCCCTTATTTATTTCTCTTGGAAAGCTTTAAAGCACTCATTGTGGAAGTTTGTATACCAATCACATGGACCCAAGGTAGGTTTTGTCAATCTCAAATTGAATACCCTTATTAATTTTTATGTTGGAAAACTTTAAAGCACCTATTATGAAAGTGTATGTAGGTGAATTGTCAATATCAAGATTAACCAAATGGAATAATGACAAGGCTTTGACATCCCAGTGAAATTCCACCTCACAATTCTCCCTCTTAGATAGAGAACAATGCTCTTAAGAATGATCAATTAAAATGATTAAATTAGGACATCATTGCTAGATGTAAGATACTATTAAATTAATTTTCATGTCATTTGATGTATGTTGTGTGTAGATAAATATCATGAAATTAGAACTAGCTATAACTAGGAAGCATATGATTAGACTAGAGGTAACTTTAGTAATGATTGCAAGGGATACTTGCTTTCTTGTTGATATTACCTAGACCAAAATTATCTTTTGTATTCTTAATATGTAAAGAAACAAGTCATTAGCCTAAGATTTAAAGACCTATGGTAAGTGCCAAAAATCTTTTTTTACATATCATCATCGTTTTATTTCATGTAGCATGATTTTTTTTTAATAACAATAATATTTTTCTCACATTCACAAATAATCATTAACAACTATATTATAGTAAATTTTTCTAACTTCAAATGAAAATTATTAAATTGTATATATTTTACCAATTTTATTAATGTAGTTTAACTAAATAACATTTTGACCTTTTTCTTGACTAAAAATCCATTGATATATAATGTTACTTAGTTTACTTTTTGAATACAGAAATAAATTCTAACATGAAGTGATTGAAATATATAAACTTAACCACTTAAAATACAATTTTTTAAATTTATTTTCTAATTGTAATAGAAAAAAAACACTTATTAAACTATTACACACTAACTTCCAAATCATACATCTTTATGATTAAAGGTGAGATTAGTTATAATTTGTAAATCTAAACCCCACAATATATTTTGACTTACATCACTTTTGAAAAACACTGCCACACAAACGTAGAAGTGACACATGTAAAGGTTCTTTTACACCAATCCTTAGGTTGTGCCAGAAAACGAATCGGAAACCGCCACGCCTATTGAGAAAGACCCTATCCCGGTCGCGCTGCGGTGGACTTCATGCATGGTTCGGCTTTGCATGAGGCCCACGTACCTCTGGCTCTTTTAACCAAACAGTAAACACGTCAACAACGAACTCTTGGACACCATTTCGTTTCTTTGCAAACTGTAATGCTCCTTCAGTATACTCGAGATTACTTTCTCCTTGCAGCTTAAACCTCATTCAATACTTCATTATTTTTTATTCTCTTTAAGGATTGAGCCTGCGGGAACTCGGACGCTTATTTCAGGTGAAGGGTGGCATCTGCAAAGTCACTGCCACAATCTCAGAATTCAATAAGCCCGCAGGCGTGGAGAATTGGTTTAATTGAAGTTAGAATGGGGAAAGGCGAAGGAATTTCGGAGCATTACGGCTCGGGTTCAAGTCCTCGGTACGTTCAGATGCAGAGCGAGCCAACACCCTCTACCTCAGATCTCCATCGGCACGAAGGCGAGCGGATTTTTGAGGAATTGCCCCGGGAAACAGTAGTCGAAGTGTCGAGGGTGGACTTGAACGATCTCAGCCATATTGTGCTTATTTATACTATCGAAATTGAGTACAAGCAGGTGCGGATCTCCTGTTTCTTCTTGGAATGTGCATTTAATATTGTTTTGTGCATCTTGCATTTCCTTTTACCTGAAGTACGGCACAATATGGAAGCATTTGTAGTTTTTTTCAGTTAATGATCCAGAACAGTGCTTAGATTTCTCGAGGCGCTATAATTGGAGCCGACTACGGGGAAAATTGAACCTGAGATCTGTTTCTTCTTTAAATATGCATATAATTTTGTTTTTATGTTTAATTTTACTTAAAATGCTGCACAATCTGCGAGCTTTCGGAAAATTCTTGTGTTTCAAGCTTCGAAGCAGTGCGTTGAGCACTCTTGGAGCTATGATTTTAAGCGACTCCAGTCAAAATTGAAGAAGCATTACAACACTGAAGCTCGACTGGTGGATTTTCTGAATAAGGTCCATCATATTTTCTATTCTTCATTCTTGTTTGTGTTTCTATTCCATTTGAACTTAATCCCTATTGCTAACAATTTGTCTTTCAAACTGCTGTAGCTTCTCAAATGGAGTAACCACAAGGCTCGACATAGAAAAAGAATTGTTTCTAAGCAGAGACGCTAGACATCATTGTTATCCCAGTCCAATAATGTTAGGCTAACCAACATTGCCAACGAGGAGCAAAGCTTAGAACAGAATGCAGCTAGAATGCTATCATCTCGCTTTAGTTTGCAGTGTGGCAACTTCGCTCTGAACGGTTCAAGTACGGCTCAACAGACCACAAAACCGGGTGATTCCTCGCTTCCTCTCAATTCGCAAGTACATTCTACGAACGATCCTAAGAAGACTGAAATAAGTACCCCAAAGCAGAATACTCTTTGTTGGGTGTGGAGCCTGAATATCTTGTTTATTTTGTGTCACAGCATTGGACCCCTGTACCTTAAAAGGGGCGGCAACGCCGCCCGAAATTTAATCGCCGGCTGGTGGGGGCCGGGGTCCAGGGGGGCCGTGCGAAACCGCTTTTCGGAGCCCCCCCCTGGCGGGGGTTTGGGGGCAGCGCCATCGAAGCCAAAAACAGATGTAAAATTGCCTTGTAAAAGTATAGTAATTTCTAGTCAATCTGGGTCGTTCATTAGGCAAATGATCTGACGGTAGAAGTTATGTTTAGATTAGGGTTTTTTGCCCTAGAAGGCAACCCCCTTGTATATATGGGGGCATTGTATTACGGCTGGGTATTATGTGTGTATTCTCGGAGCGAGAAACAGAGAGGGAGACTGTGAGAGAGAACGGAGGATATTACAGCGAATCTGCTGTAGGTTTTGTCTCTTCATTTTTGCTGGATAATAGAAAGGAAGGACTGGCTGTTCGGGGTGGACGTAGCCCAAACTGGGTGAACCACGTATATCTGTGTCTCTCTGGTTTTATGTGTTTTGTGTGCTTGCATTTTCCCCATATTTTATGTGTTGCATTGCTCTGTAATATTTAATTTTCTGTAAGACATACTTCAAGAGCGCTTCGGCCAAGAAAGTGGAGACAGAAAGCCAATGGCACAAGGCGTTACAAGGAAATTTGTTTTAGTGAAACAGACGCCTTCAAGATATTGGACAGGAGAATCAAGGTTTTCTGGCCACTTGATAATAAGTGGTATTATGGTTCAGTCAAGAGTTATGATCCAACAAACAAGTTGCATTATGTTCGTTATGATGACCGTGATGAAGAGTGGCTTTCACTTAAAGAAGAGAAATTCAAGCTTCCGCTGCTTCCTGGTGAGACTGTGGGCAAATTCAAAATCTCCGAAAATTCTGGCCGTGGAAAAGTTGGAAGGTTTACAAATGGTACTCATGCAGTACTGGAACATCCCATCCTAAAGAATTAAATAATGAAATTCACTCATCTACTGTTGATAATGATGCGTTTACATGCAGAACTGAAAATAGATCCTTTAAGAAGCATGATTCTGCAGTATTGGATGCTCCTTGTATGCCTTCCAGGAATGGTGGGGAAGGTAGTGGCCGTAAAGATGACAATAGCTTCTTACCACCCAAGGATAATAATTCCATTGTTGAAAGGCTAAATTTTCACAACATTTCTGATAAAAGAAAGTCTGGAAATGTCTATGTTAGAAGACGGTACCGCAAAACAGGTTCTAGCTTAAAGGCTACAAATGAGAGTGTTGTCAAGACAGGTGAAGGGAAGGTGAATGCTTTTCAGAATTTGATCGAAACTCCCATTAAAAAGCTTGAACAGGGTTTCTGTGATGGAAAGGATGTGGGCCAGTCATTGTTTAGTAACAATAGCAAGCATACAAACATTTTGAGTCCTAAAAATATTTTGCTACCTGAAAGACCCCCCACATCTATTGAAGGTCAGGAATGCTATAGATGGTCTGAAGATAATATGGTGTCAGAAATCATTGCCAATGAAAATAAGCTGGAACATTCACAGTTTGATAATGACCTGGTGATGCTTTCTAAACTTTCAGCAGGCCCTGGAAAAGACTTGCTAAGCTATCAAGGATCTGAACTTGCCCTTCGAATAATTCATTCGTTAGAAGAATATCAGCCTCAGGGTGGTGCTGCGTTCATCATCCACATGAGGCTCTTAAAGTACCTGATAATTTCTGGACATGGACTTCGTTGTTTTATTTCTTCCAAGGAACTTAATAGAAAGCACCCAATCTCATCTTTGTGGAACTTCTTGCCTCCATTGTATCCTGGATATGGGCTGCAACATGTTTTCTGTCATAATAATTTGATTCGAAAGCAGTGTGGAATGATCTTGCCTGTGTGGCCAATTGTCTGGTTGGATATTTTGGTGGTGGATAATTTCTCAGGTTCAAGCTTGTTTTCATTTGGGGGTTCTTTGTGGGAAGTTGTCAATGGTTTCAGCAAGATTATGATCTCAGTTTTGAATCCATTACAAAATAAATATTCTTGCATGTTCTTAGGATCGATGAAGCTTGTTGATGTGCAAGAACTAGTTCCCTCAGGCAGTGTTCAGATTTCATTCTCTCAAGGTTTCAGCAAGCCTCTCAGCTTTCTTTTTTACAACTTTCAGGTGATATCAAGAGCAAAGCTGAAGGATCTCAAGAGAACGCTAGAAGTTCTCTGCGTTCTCCAGAAAAAATCTCCTCTGCAAAGTCGAAATAATTCAAATCTATGCTTCTTTGGAAGTTGTAATGGTCAAATGTTTGGGCACATGGCTTTCAAGAATTCAATTATGTTTGTGGAGGATTCTGGTATGACAGTTCCTCTGTTTCATCCAAGGGAAAATATTTTAAATGTAAGTAGTTAGAATTACATTGTTCTTATGGATTTTTAATTCTACTGTTTTGTTTATTTATATTTGATGAGGCAGACAGGAGCTCATCTATTCATCTTTTTTGTTTTTGAAATTGCATATTAATGCATCTATATTCTCTTTCCAGGCTTTGCGAGAGAAGAGTTTTCATGATATGGATTATAGGTTTTCTTCTACAGCAGAATAAAAAAAAAAATCTTTGCAGAAGTGAATCTTCTAATTGCAGAAGGAATGGTTGTGGTGTTAATTTTGAGAGTGGTCCAGCCATTCCATATTTCTTGCTGACTTTTGCAGCTGCACCTAGTTTTTTCCTTGGCTTAAATTTAAAGATGTTGTTAGGGAAACTCGTTGACTCCACTGGCTTTCAAAATCTTGGATCAGACTCATCTGACTTGGAAAATAGGGAGATTCTTGATCATTCAGATGTGGGTAATTGTGATGCATCCACTGCAGAAGTATTGTCAATGAAAACTGTTGAAACAGTTTTCAGTGGAGGCCATATTGCAGAATATACAGGTGTCGGCAGCATTTTCAGAGCAAGAGGTCGAAGTTGCAGACGTGTTGTTTGGATTTCCAGAGTCGACCGCCTATGGAGTTCCCACAGAGCTGTTGAAGAGTGATGATCGCTTCCTATGAAATCTTGGAGCAATCTAGCGGCAAAACGTCCCCTCTGCACTAGAGAAGGATGTAAACCTTATCTTTCGCATTCTCCCCATAAGAAGTGGTATTAAACCCTGAAATTGGTGCATTCTTTACTAGATCGTCCAAAACTCTGTTCAAATTTCTCTCCGGCTGAAATAAGAACGCAACCTTTAGCACGTCTGGTAATGCAAGTAGGCATTTGCGAACTCCTAACAGATGGTAACATCAACCGAATTGCTCAATTGGGAAGAAAGGAAGGCATGAATGTTCTGGAGGTAAGACGAAGATGCCTCTTGTTGGCACAACCTGGCAGTACTGCACGCAAATTTCCTAGACAGTGGACGATCAAGACTTTAACTCACCAACATCCAATACTTTGCTGCCACATGTGAAGATTTAACTGGCTCCATGCACAATGGAAAACTATTTCTCATTGGCTGGGGTGAACAGTGTTTGCTCACCCCAAGCCTGCAAAGAAAACACCTCCGGCGTAATTATTAAATATATGGTAAATTAATAACATTTTAAAGTAATGTGAGTGAGGCTAAGATCAAATCACTATAACACCAAGGATAAATTCAAAAACCCCGTTAAGAAGTAACATATGGTAGTATATATAACTAGCAATTGCACTTAGAGGTGCAAAGGAAAGTAGGAGTAGAATGCGGAAAGTAGGAGTAGAACCCAGAAAGTAGGAGTAGGGAAATGTGGAAGGAAATAATCAAGCTAAATATATGGACAATTAAATACAATCAAAATTTGATTTTCTATAGTACCATAAGATTAAATTTAAGAAAAACGTTACATTAACATAAATGTCCTATAACAATGGCATAGTAATGATGGTATCATTCCCCTTCTTACTCCCTCCACATCCCACACTTTACTATATGACATTTGAGAAGTGGGGGAAGTATCAAGGTGGGATAGGAATCAATCAATGGAAAACATGAAGAGAGAAAATGAAGGAAAGGAAATCCTTTGCACCCAAGAAGCATAATGAACTCCCTCATACACTACATAAAATAAAATAAAAATCATCAAGCTCCTTGCCAATAATGAGAAGAGAAAGAAAAGTGGAAAAAAAGGACACTTGAGAAATATATGCTCATTTGAATATAACAATAGCCTCACAAGCATCTATAGCCAAATTTGGCTACTATGTGAAGTTCCTTTGAAATTAAGGTATGGAAAATGACTATATATATAGAGGGGGGAGGGGCGGTGGGGGGGGGGGGGGGGGTGTGGGGGGCAAGGAGAGGGGGGTGTGGGGGGCACATTAATATTTACAGAGTAATGAAAAGGTACAAAAAGTAGTTTGCACATAGTTCAGGTGTTTGTAATCAATTACCATCATTAAAGTACTACATAATATCAAGTTGGCCAATCATCCAACTAACTGTTAAGAAGTCCAAAAATTCATATGCAAGAGTTGACACTCTTTTATTATCGATAGGTTGCATTCAAAGCTGGCACTTGGAACATCTAGAAATTGAGTTTAAAACATCTCTAGAATGAGTAAATAATAGTGAAGGCCAATTTGTGTACAAGCTAAGGGATTTAGAAGTGTAGGGGAGTATAGTGGGAACAAAATGCCATATCTAGAGAAATCCAACACTCTGCAATTTCTGCTAAAAAAAATTTCAATAATTATTGTTAAATTTCAAGAAAAAACTTCAGATAGTTAAACCATGTCATTACCAAACATCAACACTAAATAAAGTAGACAAATTTTGAATTCTTTGGGCATTTTTCGAAATAAATAAAGCTCTAACATTTCTTTAAGATCTTGATAAACAATTATTTTAGGGAAATGGTTTCAGATAAGCCCCATTTCCTCACATAAATAATTAGGAATCATGATTCAATTATATATTTTGGTAGATTAAGTAGTAGTTTAATTGTTAGAGGTTTTTTCCTTTTATCAACAATTTTTCTAAATCAAATTTCACATAAAAATTTCTTGAAATCTTGAGCTTCAATTCTTTTTTGGTTTTGAATTTCTTTTTACCATGCACTATTTTCAAAATTGTAAAATATTAACATTTTTATAGTGATCACATAATAACCTATTTCCTTGATAGTTTGAAGGTTTATGTGATGTATATTTTGAGATAGAGAGTTTGGAATCTCTACCTTCTTCATTTTTCTGTCTACATTTCGAGTCTAGAACAAGACTCCTAAAAGTATATAGAAAAATGAAGATTGTGGAGATTCTGAACTCTCTATCTCAAAAACTTTTTCCTTGTTATATAAAAAATACCTTATAACCTTTGTCTTTGTTGTATAAAAAATATTTAAAATTGATTCTAGTTAATTAAAAATATATATTGTTTAAACCTACAACAAAATATTAATTTCCCAAAGCCTTTTTCTTTCATAACATAAATCAAAATATATTCATTTAATTCCAACAAATTATTTAAAATAATTTAATTTTCCTTAAATATAAATAAATAATTAATATACATTTAAAAATAACTATCTCAATAAAATTCAGAATTGAATTATAATAAATTTTATTATTAAAAATTATATAATAATTACATGTATAAATTGATTATCCAATTGTGCGAGACCACATTGGAATTGTACCATTAAAAATAAAAAATAATCACAAATATAAATCGATAGGGGTGAATATGAAGGTGTGTCTGTTTCAATCTGGTGGATATGACTTAGCATTTTACAAGTGGAAAGAAAATAGAGCTTCCTCAACACATTCTACTTCTCAACTTATTAGGTTATTGTTTTCTCTTTATATCTAGACATTCTACTCATCAACTTATTAGGTTATTTTTTTCCCTTTATATCCACTAGATGGCCACCTTAGTGTCCAAGATCATTGTGTTCGCTATGTGAAAGTTAAAAAAAGTAAATCATACTATCATTAAATATGGAATCTTGTTATGACATTTTAACTATCTGTTTGTGTCTTTTTGGTATTATGTAAACTTTTCATCCAAAAAAAAATGACATTATAAATATTTTGAATTAAAATAAAATAAAAATATATTTTTTTTGGAATTTTTTTTTACCACCCATTATTTTCAAAATTATAGATTATAAAGTAATAACCTTTTTATAATGATCATATAATAACCTATTTCCTTGTTATATAAAAATATACTATAACCTATCTCTTTATTATATAAAAAATAGCTTTTAAATTAAAATTAGTATGGTTTTATGTTTATAAAAAGATTAAAAAACTCAAATCTTATAGAAATTAAAATTAAATCACAACGAAATCCATTATTTATGAAGAGCCTAGACATTGAAGTGAAATGCATCAATCCTTGATTAGGATTTCAGGATAAAAGTAGAAATTACTTCTACAAGTATTTGTACATGAGGATGTGCCCTTTGAGAGATCTATACTTCATCGATTATACTGATGAAGAACAACCATCATACTAAGACCATAATTATGTTGAAGAATTGACGATTAAGTAAATGCCTTGCCAGATGCTTTGATTGTCTCATGCAAATGTTTTGTAAGTGGTTTCTTCCATGTCAACATATTGATATTATGACATTATCTGCTTTGTTCTATACATGGAATTCTTGAGATCCTAAATTTTGGTACCCAATCTCTTCATTCTCCTCACAACCTTTTATAACTTTTGTCATTTTGTTATAAGCGACTTCAGTGTCATCATTGGCCTTGACATCTGTTGAGATTCAATAGGATGATGTTCCTAGTGAAAATTAAGCACATTCACTAGATGGGGTCCGCAGGCTATTTTTAGGTGTATGTCTATTTTTAGAATGGTGAGCATATTGTAAAATTAGCAGGATGCTGATTCTAGATGGTTGAGAAATTCTATATTTAGATGAGTTTCTATTTTTAGATCATGGGTGAAGTCTACTTATAGATCGCATATCTAAAAATAGAATGCATGTTGATTATTATTAGCCCTTAATGGTAATCAGACAATAAATAATAAATTATTCTCTTGAAGCACTTGATTTTAGTGAATTGATGTGGAAAACCAGTTAGCTGAAGGAATTACGAGTTCCAAGGTTGATTGGGGACTCATGCATGATGGAATTTGTTGTAACTGAGTGTAACACATTTGTAACAGAGTTGGAAGAGTAGTTATGTGAGTTGTTATTTATTTTAACTCAGTTAAGTGAGTTAAACTCAGTTGTGCTAGTTGTATCTAAAGATACACTAGTGAAAGATGAGTGAATTAACTATTTAATTAATTCACAAGTAGTGTCTTACTTGCAACTGAATAAATACAACAGTTAATTACTTGCATGTCAGATCCAATGGAGACCCAGTGGAGAGATAGGTGAAAGGGTGTGTTTGACTATCATTTGTGACTATAGCAATGCATTCAATGCATCTAGACACACATTGGAGTTGCCAATGAGGATTGCGCAGTCAAGGCAAGGCAAGATCGAATTCATTTAGGGATCTTCTTCATCAGGGATTGCGCAGTGGATGCGGGCTATCAGGAGGTAGTAAATTGGTGCATGTGTGAACCAATTTTTGTATGATAGTGTGAGACGATTGTATATTGTACTGAGAGCTCTATGAGCTAAGCTTTGTATGAGATTGTTTCATGATTCCATGATATACATAATATATTATAGTTGGGGTTTTTAGCTTTAAGCTTTCCCGATAAAACATCTTGTTATGTGCGAATGATTTTTCTTCATATGTTTGCTATTGACGATTTAATTTCCGCAAAGAATTGAGTAGAAGGATTATGTATTTAACAATGGATTTAATTGTTAGATTAGGGGAGTCTGGTAATATACATGCATATTTTATAATTTCTACAACATCTACTGTAGGAAGCACTTTCAGACTATTTTTCCCAGTTGGTATTTTGTGATCCTTGACTTTGCCCCACAGCACAGCATACAAACCCACTATAATCAGAACTGCTACCACCACATTGCATAAGAAGGTTATAAATAAATCTTACTTGCATGTCTCTATATTCATGAATAAAAAAAATTCAGTCTCCTGAGTCTATACTCTAATTATCAGTGTGGCACTTCACCTTCTCAAATAGATGGTCTCAGCGAGAATAATGGAGCCCATGACTACCAATATTATCATCATCAGTGGACTAAATGTTGTGGAAAATACATTTCCTTTTAATTCCACGAACAAACCTTTTACATAATATGCATTTACAGAAGTGACAACTCCCTTCTTATGGTAAATTTGCAATCAAATTATCAGTATTCCAGAAATGTTGCATTTGTCTGTAAATCAAATCATGAAACTACTTAGTTCACATGCGGATGGAATACATACAGAGTAAACTATAGTTAGGAGGTTAATGTCCCATCCTATAGCCCATACAAAAGGCTTGAGTTCAACAACCAGAGTCAATGTAGTTGACTGCAAGGTTCCCGGGAAGCAGATTAAGGTGGTAAGAGAAAGTTGAGTTGAATATTTATTTGCAACAAAATCCTGCACATGTGAATTAGTAAAATGCTAGGGTTAAGTTTCTTCTTTGGAATATCTTTCTAATTGGAAAATTTAAAAGCTCTGAACTATCACCATAAAATAGATCTCATCCACCTTCAGCACAAAAATCTTCATAAACAATGACAAATAAATATTTTTTTGAAAAATTATAAATTGAGTGTACATGTTTATTTGATTTACTACATCTTAGTAGAAACATGGAAATAGTTTCAACCGTGCATGAACATGGTAACCACTTGAGAATGAAAATTTACTACATCTCAATAGAAACATGGAAACAGTTTCAACTATGCATGAACATAGTTTCAAATGTGCATGAACATGGTAACCACCTAGAAATGAAAAAGCCCGCCCAAGCAAGGCATGAGGCAATTATCAAGAGAGAGCCCTTCACCCATTCTTTACCAGGGACAACTAAGCCAGAGTTTACATATTTTTCATGATGAAGGTGGTGTGGATGTGGAGACTATTATACATAATTGTGATCTACGGATAAACCAAATTCCCTAAGTGTGGTGTTTGTCACTTAGAACAACAGAAGAAAGAATAACTATTATTTTCTCAAAAACAAAGAGATATACAAAATGGGAAAGGAGCCTACTTGTGATTCTTTTTCTTCTCCTTCTCCTTATTTCATTGCTTTCATCACTCTCAATCCAACTCAAGTCACTAGATCTATTTCTTCAAATACAAATAGAGAACAACAAACAACATGCAATATATAGATATCTACTTATCTTACTCAAATCAAACCGATTATATCTGAAATACATACATCATTCAAGAATACTTTGCACAAGAAATAGAGACATATGTATGGTAAAATGAACATCAATATTTATCAAAGAGTAGAAGGGGAATATTACAACCAATGGATCGATTTGTTTTCAACCTTCTCCAACCTCATTCTAGCCTCATCACATCCAGCATTATCCCAGAAGCATATTAGTACTTTCACTCTCTTATCAAATGAGAATCCAACAACATAACTTTGCACAAAATTTTTCCTTCTTAGCAATAGGATGAGTGCTCAATTTATAGGGAAACTGATGGTATTTTCTCAATGAATTACTTTATAATAATAGGAAATACATGTTACAAAGTTCATAGGTGTTAGATGGACACTTGGATTTGAAGTTTGACACATATGGAATCTTCTATAAGGCAGTGGCCATGTGGAGATTCCTGGAACAATGAAAATTCCGCTCCCAGGTGACCAACGCACCCTTGAGTGTCAGGAAGTGCACTGCAGTGCACCCTTGCATCAAGGATTTGGCACTGCAACATATTTAGTCCCTTGCAGATGAGTGTTGGTGAGTCATTAGGTCATATAACATATAATTCAAAAATTGGAAATCTCACAATAGAAGCCATGGATGAAATGTCTTCACTTAGGGAATATAGCAACTGAATATAAGGCGATGATAGACCCTATTTCATTAGTCCTGGGGATGTTGTCCAGTTTGACCAGGTCTTGGGGGATGATGCCCAAATTTACCTATAACAGCTGCCCCCTAAAGCATGAAGTCAAAATAACAATAGTATTTGGATGAGATTCTTTACGATGTGATGAGTAGGAACTGAAGTGGACAGTGACCTGCATCAATATTGCAATACATTAAATCATGATATATTTCATCTGATCATGAATTACTGGGGGAGGCATTCTCATGCTCAACACATAAAATATATAATAACATGTACATAATTCAGATAGTCATCTACATTGGAATGTTGCCAAATATAGACATGCCTACAGATATATGCCCATGTTCGGATGACGATCTATATGTAAAGTCATCGTACAAATGATGTGTACAACAATCCTGATATCACAGCCCGGATGAATGAAACTAGATCTGGAGTCTTCTTATCTCGTTCATTGGATCATTCAAGTATAAGTCTAAACATGCAAATATATGATTTGAAGTTAAACATGGTAAGACATCGTTTGATTACTAGCCAATGATGTGAGTTGTTAACAAACATGAGAGAACCACCATTGATGTTAATGGATCTCAAGGTACTACATTACAGTTTTCAAGGCGTGAATAGATGTTTTTATGTCGAATGATAAACAAAATCTTTCGGTCAAAGGTCCAGAAGCGAGAAACTTGTCGATGATGTAACAAGCCTCGGGGTACTAGAAGATGTTTCTAAGTAAACTTCCTGGATGATGAGCTAATGTTGACAGGAAGCCACTTTATCGCGAAATGGGAGTTACTGATTTCAGAGAAAAAATGTGACTTGATATAGCAATGTTCAGAGATGAATGTCATGAAAATGAAGGTTTATGAGTATTGCAAAAGGATTCAGATTTTACTGGATGACTTCTCTTGAACATGTCAGCGACGCTGAGATGAGTTGGCAGCATTGACCCAAAACCGAAGTGAAGGTATGATGAAACATAGGTATGGATGAACCACCAAGAAGATTACCGAACCCAAAAGTTAGAATGATGGAGTGAAAGTGTCATGTTCACGAGCGACCTGCTACGATAAAGTGCTCTGTTCTTTTTCCCAAATATTACCCGATCATTTTTCGACCAACACCTCTTTATTTTTTAACAAGCTTGAGGAGGGCAACATATGCTTGATCTATAATTCAACTCTTCGGGTGAATCCATCGCTATTTAATAATTTGACGAGTGTAGTGATAAATGAAACTCAATTTTTGCCATGATTGACAAGTCCGTCTCTATTTTATGTTTTAACGAGCCTAGCGATAGTGACAATTCGGTCCCTTTTCATATTTAGAGAGTTTGAAAAAGAGGACAAAAGAAAAATCCATGAGTAATTTTTCGTAAATTTATCGCTCAGGTCTGAAAAAGGGTAAAATGATACTCGAAAAAACATCTTATCCATGTTCGAATAAGGTTTTCCTTTTTCGTAAATAATCTATCTCAGTTGCGAAAATGGTTAAACTTATACTTTGTAGATGTCATTTCATTTAATTTTACAAGCTCGAAGAGACAAGTGCTTGAAAATATTTTCACATTATCGGAGTCTGAAAAGGGGTAAAAGAAGACTCTAAGGGTTCCTTTTTTGCCATTAAAGAAGCTTGAAAAAGAGATAAAAGTACGCTTCAAGTCCTTTTTCATTTTTATCAAAGCTTGAAAAATAAGGATAAAAGTATGCTTTGTGGTCAAATCATTCTTGAATATGTGTGTACGACTTAATCTGCTATATCAGTTGTAAAAATTGTTTAGAAAATCATCAAACGGATTAAAAATACCTGTTTCATAGAAAAAATGAATAAAAACCATAGTCACAACATTAAATATGATTTGAAATAATCAAATTGACTAATTAAAAGAGTTTTTACCATTCCAAAGTTACCATTTGAAAAATAGGAGCTCTAAACCAGTTTTTGCCCCCAAAATTGAGCAGTTGATTGCGATAGATTTTGTGGACGATTTGTTGGAAATGTTGTCATTGATGGCAAAGGAGATGAAAAAGGAGGAGAACCTGAAACATCATTCAAGGGGCAGAAAGGCAGCAGAGACATCAAAGGAAACAGAGACAAAGAGAGATAGAAAAAGAAAGGCAAAGGAGACAGACAAAGAGCAGAGAGCTGAAGAGCTGGAGAGACAGAGTAGGTTGTAGAAGAGCCCCTTGATTCAAAGATCTGGCTAGGACATGCAGTCTTGCAAGTGAATTCATTTGTTCCTAAATGGATGTGTATAGGTTGATTAATTTCTCTATGGGACAAAATAATAAATGTCAATTATGGGCTTTCGATGTTGTGGTTGAACAAATTCATGAGTTTTAGTCATCAATGACATGACAATGACATAGAGTCCACTGTAAAATTCGATATTACAGCCATCGATTGAATAATGCACTTGAAGGAAGTTATAGGCTCTGTTGTGAAATTATGGGCTATGAAGTTCTAAATTTTGAATTCCATATAAGAGACCCTATTGTAATGGAGGACTGGCTTAATTTGATGTCTATAATAGGGGATTTATAATTTGGAGGAGCTGCAGTAAACCCAAAATCATAATGATGGCACAGTAATCCTGCGAGACAAGCTTATTACACATACTGTATTAAAACAGTGATGGCACAGTTTTATGAATTTGAGGAATTATGCGATGAAACCTCTTAACCCTACAAAGATCCTGAATTTTTTTAACCCTGTTTGATAAGGAAATCTATTTCAGATGTTCATTTCAGTGTTGGAGAACCGGGAGCAGAGTAATGAATTAAAGTTCTGGTGTTGATTTATTGATGGGTAAATGAATCTATTAAAAAGGAGTAATGGAGTTCGTAGGGATAAGGCCCTGCGTTAAGGAATCATGAATCAAGTGTAGAGGTTTGGTGATAAACCTATGCATGAATGGAGCTGTGCGTTATGATAGAAGAAGCAACGTGTTGAAGTGCTGACAAAGCAAGGGATAACATATGAGAAGGAGCGACAGAGAATAAACAAAAAACCGTATGAAAACAAAGTTAAGAAGACATATTGGGATCGTGAACAAATGAAGGAAGGAACGGAACCTCGAGCCCAACTAAACGGAACCACGAGCACTGTGAACAGTGATAGTGGGTTTGGAACACCCAACGATTTTCATCGCACCGTTTTTGTACGGTAAGCTGTATTTACAATTCGAACGCGATATATGCCAGGAGCTGACATGTGGTCTTAAGTAGTTTGGAGATACCACTCTCATCGCGAGTTAAAATCCCATGCATCTAAGTCACACGAGATTCGATTGAGGACGTCAGATCATCTGAAGTAGTGTGACATGATGTCCGTCGTTGGATGTGGAAGGGTCGTTAGTGTGGGGCCCAGTTCTAATTTATATTGATCGGGACTGTTCAAACCACGGTTGCAAGTTTAACCGAGGTATGTCCGATGTGGTTGAGTTTTGTTATAACGCTTCCAAAATTGAAGAAGGTCGTAATATATATATATGGATATATTGTAGTGCACATATAATGGTTGTATATGCGAAGTTGGCACAATATGAATTGTGTGAAAAGGTTAAAGGACAGTTGCAATTGAAATGTTCTATGAAAATTTAATTAAGGTCATGTATACATGTAGATTGACTCTAAATCGAGATTGAGAAGGGAGTTAACATGTGGAGATCAATGGGTTATATGAAATATGGGGTTTAACCTTAGGCCAACGAAAAATAGAGCTCCCGCCTACAAAAGAATTATAAGAGGGTGTATTGTATGGTTTTATAACCCTTAAGCTTCTGCATTTTTAAGCTGGATAGGAGGTGTGTGGTTTCTTAACTAAAAGAGGATTTTTATTTAATATCTCAATCTCAAATTGAGATATTAATATAGAAAGATGTAATTAATTTTTCAGTTAAAAGGAAGCAGAGTATGTTGAGGTTGCCAGATTGTGAAGTTGATTGGGCAAGAAACTTTGGATGCATTTTACACACAGATTGAGATTGAAATAATCCGAAGTCGAGGACTGTGGGTTAACCCCTGCAAAAAATATTAATATTATTGAATAACTATTTAATGTAGTGGATGTGTGGGCCCATAAAACGAAATGCAATATAAAACGTCCTAGTGTCAAAGGAGGTTCATGTTATACACCCATGGTTGTAATGTTACAAGTGCTTGTGCATTGGTTTAAAGGCATCAAACCATTTGTTAGAGTATTAAGAGCTTAAGTCGGAAGATCCATGAGTTTTATAGTCTTAAGGTTAAGACTTACATAATTTTATATTTGCCAAAATGTGAGTTACATCGAATCAGATTTGAAATCTAGGGAATGTGGTTCTGATAACCATCAGATGTGAAAAGAAAAGCCTTCGCATACATTGAGTTAATTTGCCAGCAGAAAATTAGAAGAAGCTGCAATTTTTACATAATGAGAGTTTGAGAGTTATTGGTGAGCTAAACTTATAAAACAGGCATATATACAGCAGATACACAACTACAGTGAGCTTGGAGAATTTGTACGGAGGTAAACAAAGACTACAGAATTGAAGAGGTATGCAGCGAAGGGATTTAAAATTGCAGTGAACAGGTATACATGCACAGGTGCTCAGAGTTGCAGTAAACAGAGGTATGCAGGACAGTTGCATGACAGCAACAGAAAGGACAAAACCAGCAAGCCAAGGGCTGAGTGAAGTTTATATACTGTAACTGAAAATGTAAATGTTTTAATTGTTTTATATTGTTTGTGATGCAAAGGCAAGTATCCGAAGGAAAAGAAAAATCCCACTGTAACATTGAAATTTGTACATATTGTTATACTTTTTTAAATGAGTTGGACAAAGGAATGAGAAGGCAGAAACCAAAGAGTCATGGCTGTTCACTCCAAATTCCTTGTGGAATACAAACAGTCATGTGATGAACTCTATATATAATATCAACTTGATATGCATAGAACGGTAAGAGAGTGAGGTAAGAGAATGCAGAAATGAAGCAGTAAGGCAGAGGAGAAGGAGGAGCTGATAGAGAATCCGAGAAGATGCTGAAATGAAGTAGGGAAGATATGAGGACCGATGGAAAGCAGAAGAGAAGGTACAAAACAGAGTTGATATCCAAGGTAAATCAGCAAGTGTTTTTTCTTTTGAAAGAGTAAGGAATTTGGAGCTTCCCTATCAAGTTGTAGCTTGATAGATGTCAGTTGTAGCTGATTGAGGTTGGAGCCTCCTGTAGGTTGGTGCCTGCAGAAAATTGACGGGAGTTGGAGCTTCCTTGCAAGTTGTAGCTTACAAAATTGAGGTTGGAGCCTCCTGTAGGTTGGTGCCTACATAAAATCAGTGGTGAGAGGGAGTTGGAGCTTGCCTTTGCATCACAACAATAATAAGATGTGGTTTTCTCCCTTTATGGGTTTCCACTTATATCTGGTGTTTATGTGCATGATGTCTATGTGTTGATATGGTATATCTAGTCTGCTAATACTTGCTGCTCACATATTAAGACTGCTAATACAGTGTCTAATCTGCTTATTAATTGCTGCTCACAAATAAATATTGCTCACACATTATGTTGATCATGAAATGAAGGTGTTAATAAAGTTTAATGAAAAAGTTTAAAAGTCCATGAATGTGTTAAACTGATTCACCCCCCCCTCTCAGTTTAACTAAGGGTTCAACACGATTTTCCTTGTCATTTGATCCAAGTTGGTGCTATAAACCTTCTCTTTCTTTTAATATCATTTTCATTTCATTTCATGGTAAATTGTTAGGTTTTTGATCCCCTTAGGGTAAATCTACTATGCTCAGAGGGAAACACACCCTTAAATGTTGAAAGGTGCATTATAGTGCATTGAAATTGAAGGCCAGATGCACTGCAATGCTCTGTCCCTTGACCTGGGGTGCGTTGGGCGCGATTCCCATTCTTTTTTTTTGATGTGTGCCTAAAATTTCCCAAGTTTTTTGCATGACATGGATCCTAATGAAGCTTATTATTGTGTTTCAGGTATTCATCAAATCAAAATGATGATTACATGGAGGGAAAGAGAACATGAAGAACAAAACATGATTTCCCTAAACGATCCAGGTACAGTAAGAGCCCTTAGAGATTGCGGGTTGCTAAAGTAATTCATATTTTTGGGTATGAGATAGAAAATGGAACTATTAGAGTCCCTTGTTCGTTCATGGGATCTAGTAATACATGCTTTTCACATTGGGGACAAAGTGATCCCAATATTAGTGGAGGACATTTGTTTCTCATAGTGTTATTGAGGTGAGGTTCTCCCAATTCTCTTTCAAGATCTGCTCTTGGAGGAGAGACAGTGAGAGATTACATACTGCAGCACTGCCATCCAGGGACTGAACCAATTAAGGATGGGAAAATAAAAATCAGCGATGTATGTGATTTTCCTTTGAGGACCATCCTATTCACTATTCGGAAAGCTTACCGGTTCCGCTACACTGCATGTGGAAAACAGATCATACATGAAGTATGCACTGGAGTGTTCAGAACCAATGGTTTTTAACTGGGTTGAAACTGTCATCTTTCAGATGAAAGAACAACTGACCAAGGTAAAGGGAGAAAGGAAGAATAATTTCAACTATGTCTTGATCCTGATCTCCTTCGCCTTAGAGTGGATTCCATTGATGTAACCCCAACATGTTACACTGGGTATATCTGGCCCTAGAGATCCACAGATGAAGAGATGGGTATAATTGATGGCTAGACATGCTGGTAAATTGACCATTGTATTCTCTACTACATTCTTCACCTAGTTTAGAAGACAAATGATTGAAATCGATGATTATGCATATGTAGGCGTCGAATTCCGAGGAGATCCAGACTTGATTCTACCAGACGGTGCTCAATGGGGTGCAATTGGTAAGAATTTTTAGATGACAGATGATTAACATTGATGATTATGCATATGCAGGCGTAGAATTCCGAGGAGATCCAGACTTGATTCTACCAGACGGTGCTCAATGGGGTGCAATTGGTAAGAATGTTTTGACCATGTTTTTTTATTTTTTCTAAGGTTTATACATGTTTTTTTATTTTGATGTTTCCCAATACTAAACTAAATTTTTGATGTATATATGACCAAGACTCTTGCTAAGCTACAACAACATGTGGAGGGATTGACTCTCGAGATTATGGATTGCCAGATCAAAGAGTTACCCATGAGACTGCAGCGCTATACTATTGGTGTTCCTAACCGTTGGATGTGGTTATTGCATAGGATAGCTAGATCAATAGTTTGTTATCACGAGCATCACTATTTTACTTTGAAATTTTTCATACATTTTGAGGTTAGATGACCAATGTGTCATGGGCACAAATTTTGTAGAAACCTATAACTATCTATCTATTTATTTTCAGTGTTTTCCTATGTTTATTACGCAACCCTGTTCAATTATGTGACATGAATTGAAAATATATCTTTACATGTGTTGAAAATGTCTGTTTATAACATAATTCGCTAAAGAATCAATTAATGTGTTCAAATTTCTAGAAATGTGTTGATATTGAATGAAATCAAAATGTTTTTCCAAAATTCAAACTCTTAGGAACATATGATGCAGTGTTGGATTTTTGACAGTATAAACACTAGTAAGTTGTAGTATAACAAGTTGTGAGTCTAACCTAATGATGATGCGGTTAATACCAAATGAAATGGAATCAAAGAGAATTTCAATCAACGCGCTATACTCAATGATATTTCTTGTAGATCGACTGATGCAAATCCCTTGAAAACTCACTAACTCACCGCCGGGAGCGAAAATGGCCCATGTTGTAGAGGGTAGATTCTGTGTACTATGACTAGCACCATCAGTGTATCCAATGAATGGTTCCAAAGATTTAGACATCTGCGATGAAATGTAAGGAGGAATACTATCATCAAGAAAAATCTAGAAAACCAAACTAAGAAAGTAAATGCAAATCAAAAGCATATATACAATACAATACAAAAGTTTACTACACTCATTTTTAATCATAGTAACATTTCATATACAACCCATTTTGGGGCTGTGCCAATGGAATTCCATCATAATCTACCGACTCGTAGGCACCCTTAGCAAGAACTCTTTTGACAATATAGGGGCCATGCCATAACGGCTCGAATTTCCCTGTACCTATTACATTAGATTCCTGATCATAAATTAAGGCCAAGTCACCCTCCGAGAAGATGCGAGGCTTGACATGTTGGTCATATTGCGCCTTGATTCGTCTCTTATGCGCTTCGTTGGCCAATGCAGCATCACAATGCATTTCATCAAGATGGATGAGGTTAAGAAGACACACTTCTTTAGTAGAGGTGTTAGGTAAAAAGTCAACGACGAGTTTTAACACTAGTACATTTGACGGAAATTCTGACACTTTAGTTCCAACACTTTTGACCAAATGTCGGAAATTTCCCCAAATTTTATCAATTTTTCAAATTCTACCCACAACTGTCACTTTACCGAAATTTGGAGACAAGTGTCGGTATTGCAACACATAGAGGTAAGTGTCGGTCTTGCGACGTTTGTAGAAAAGCATCGAAATTGCGATGGATTGGAGAAATGTGTCGGTCTTGCAAAACTACGAACTAAGTGTTGCTATTGCGATGCATGGGGGCAAAGCATCGGTATTGTGATGTTACAGAAGCTAAGTGTCGCTATTGCGACGTTACAGAGAGCTAAGTGTCACTATTGCAACGTTACATAGAACTAAGTGTCCCTATTGTGATGGTTTAGGGCAAAGTGTCCCTGTTATTCATCAGTATTTGTCACATGTTAGTGATGACTAGATCCATAGCTGAGTTTTCTAGAAACTGATTTCCATATGTCAATTTGTCATCTAGAAAACCCTCATAAGACTTTTTTTTGCCCTCCTACTTTTCAGTCCACCCATGTCTAAGTCAAAACCTCATTATCACTATCCTATCTAGCTTCAACCCTACTGGTCTGTCCATCAGCTCTAAAAAGCACAATCCAAGTCTATTTCAAAAGCCTCCCCTAAGTTAGGAAGTGGCGCTTTAAGACATTTTAACCTTGACAACCATCAAAAGGCCAAAAAACCTCCATCTGCTATAGACCAATCATTACTGACCTCTCAATCTGCAAATCAAGTTGATCACAGCTCTAAGTCGCGCCACTTACACACCCCTAGGTCTCAGCACTACATAAACCACAGTCTCAAGCTGATTATTAAGTGTTTCACAGTGTTTTATGGATTCTACAAAGACAGGAAATATAACTTCATCTCAGGAGAAAATTCTTGAATGCACATTTAGAAGAACAGCTGCTTCTCAAATGTGAAAATGAGCCTGAGATATATCTGCAAGACAGAGAGTTACTCATCAAGACCTTGCAGCTTCCTGTCAGCATGAAAATCACAGTAAGAGAAAGACACCACTGTCACAGCAAACTGGTAATTTTTCATGACCAAGAACCTATTTAATTTACAAGCAGAGGGTTAGGGTGCCTCCTTCATCTACAAGCACAGGGCGCTGGCCAATATTGACTTTAAAGATTGCAAAAGCCCAGGTTTGCTTTTTACTGAACAGTGAAAAAATGACTCTAGGTTTTTTGAGTGTAAGTGATGATCATAATAGGGCTAGAGTCTGACGTATGCAAGTTAAAGGGAAAACAGAGTTTTGGTCTTGTAAAGGAAGTCATTTGAAGTTTTCAAATCATATGAATTGTTAAAACCTTAGAGAGACACATCATTAGTGAAAACAATTCTAATCATAAGCAGCCTGCTGTTTTAACAAGACCAAATTGAGGAAATGTTGACAAATCATGTCATTATACAGGCAGAAGAAAAGGTGGTTTTTTTTCAAAGGGTGCTAACCTCCCTACTCACAGAGATTATCTTTCAAATAATTTGTCATAATTTGACCAAGGCAAATGGTGACATTTCAGTTCCCCTCAGCAAAGAGCAGTATAGTGAGACAGTGACACCTTGACTAGGGTTTTCCTGAAGCACAGTAGTGATTGCAGGCAGAGGTAAAAGTATTAATGTTTTCAACTTTGTTTGCTTACAATCATATCCAAGAAAAACCCTTGTTAGGCAGGCTTATCAAACAATCTTCAGATAATTTGCCAAGTGAAGGGCCTCCTTCATTCATGAGCAGATGGCCAAGGCATTGAATGTTTTTAAAGGCTGATTGGTCAAAGATGCAGTGGAAAGAGACAAAGAAGGAAAGAAAAAGTCATTACACAGGCAACAGATGGTGTTTATGTTTCAAAAGGTATTGGTTTTCCTACTCATAGGGAAATGTCTTTCAAACTATACATCATAGTGGACAGGAGACAATTTGAATATGCATGCCATTGATACAAAAAGGGGCAGTTTCCTTAGGAGAAGGGGTCAAACAACACCTCACCGTCACATTCCAAGAAGTCTAAAAGAGTTCCTTTCAAGTAAACAGAGAAAGATAGTATGAATGGATGCAACTAAAATATGGCACTTACAATCAAAGGAGGAGCTTATGAATCACCTGGAAATAGAAACTATCAACCAAGTTGGGAGAAGACAGACCACCTCCTTTTAAAAAGACAAAACAACTTTCAATGCTCTTCGACAGTCTTGAGTGGTTTTTTCCTTGTTAAAAATATCACCAAAAGTGTCAAGCAGTGGACAGATTTGAACCTTGGAATGATTCTGTAACAAAAAAAGATCAATGCACTGGTCAAAGGAAATGATAACTATGTTTCAAAGGGACCTGTTCCTCCTGGTTCATAAATTTCTCCTTTCAGATATACATCAAAAATGATGGGAGGCAATTCAAGATTAGTTCCCAAAAAGACATTGTAAATAGGTATACAAGTTTATGAATAGGCAAAGGAGTTGTTTTGATAGACTGTTGGTGTTTTGGAAAGTTCAAGGAAAAAATAAGTTTCCATTATTCAATAAACAGAGATATTATATAATGTGTTTCGAGCAGAGGAATGTAGTGAAAAGGTGCCCTCCTTAAAAGACCATGGCAAACTATGAAAAACTGCAGCAAGTTTGACACCTACAGTGGAAGAAAAGACTGATGAAGCACCATACTAGCATGGAAGTATTTTAAAAAAGAGGCGCTTTTCTTAAATCACAGAGCCATGACTAAATCAAAATAATGTTAGAAAATGTGGGTACCTGCAGTGAGAAAGAAGTTGAGAAAGCAAGTGAAGACAGAAACTGTCAAAGCAAGGTGAAAGATAAACCTTTTTCTTTCAAATAGAAAAATAGTCTTCAGTATTTTCTTGACAGTGCTAAAGTGGGGTTACTTTACATAATGAATATCACCAGCATTATTAACACAGTGGCAGAGATGGTCTGAAGGTTATTAAGTTATCACTCAAAATTGGAATTGCTGTGTTAGATGGTCACCAGAGGGACAATGATAGCAGAAAAAACACTTTTTGTCAAATCATTAATGTTATAAAAATGGTTCATATTGACTTGGTTTAAAAACATAAAAGCCTCTGTTTCCTACACTATTTCGGAGTCCGAGCTTCATTATGAACCAAAGAAAATGTTGAAGTCCGAAGGCAACGATTAAAGGTTTTGGTTTGAAAACAAACACCCCTTTCATTTCATCCAACAAAATAACCGTTGGGTTTTTGTTGTTTCAAAAGGGTGAGGTGCATTGACCAACGTCATTTATGAAATCTCTGAGCAAGAGTATTGAGCAAAGACTTTTTTCTACCCTCAGCATCGAAACAAAGAAGTTTCGGGTCGATTTGCAGGAGTTTGCACCTTTTTTCACCGCGCGACGCACCCAGGAGCCAATTTGCACAGGCGTTCAACGGCCACGCGACGCGCCTGTACGTGAGCGCGACGCGCCTATACACGGCGCCCGGCCGACCCGACAGAGCCACCCGACAGTTTGTTTCGGTGCGGCACTCTGAAAGCCCAGCACATTGCGCATCTGTATGACCCTTTTAAGTTATTCAAAACACCTCTGGAGCTGGCCTAAACACATCAATCAGTTTCTCCATCATATTCTCAAGGTATTTCCATATGCCTTCTCAGTTTTTGAAACAAAGTGCTAAGTGACATGAAGGTTTAAAAAGCTCTGTTTTCAAGCTATTGTGTGAGAGAAAAATAGTTTTTCTTGATTAACTGGTGAAATATCAAACACCTGTGAGCCATATTTTCGTTAAAAGATCATCAAAACACCCTCACTACCGTGGTGAAGCCAAGTTGAAACTGTCCATATACAATTATGGTATATGGTTCAAATGACTACAAAGAATGAAAGGGTTGGAAAAAATTGTTGAGTTTGACCTAGTTTATATATCGGCATATATTTTAAGAAGCTGCCTAGCAGGGTTAAGGTCAAAACAAAAGAGTGGCTTGTCCTCGTTTATCTTGCTATATCACCATATCTGTCAAATGATTTTGCTGTGAAAATATCCATGGGTCGAAGCTGTGCTTGAATGGTAAATACACTGCTAGAAGTGCCTATAGAGAAGCAGTGTGTTGAAACTGCTACAAATTTTCACACCACAGCATTCAAAACTTTCAAACCTTGTCACCATAGCTAAAAAACAGTGTTTTGGCTGTGTAGTGATCCGAAGTGTAAAACTGTGGTGAAGTGCTGAATGTGTTATTAAAGGCACCTACAGGAAAGAAATTGTGCTGAAGTAGAAGCTGTGTGTTTTCACTTTCATTAATCAAAGGACCAGGGATCCTATACCTTCAAAGCATCAAAGGGCAAAAGTTAACCCTATAGACCACAAAAGGGGCAGTTTTTTTTCCTGAATTTACCACTTGACTGTTTTTTTCTTCAAGCCTACTTTGACAATTTGATATTCAGATGGGGTAGAGGTTTTTCTACAAAGGGCAGGATTTCCATATTAAAACAGGGGTTTTGCTTGTGGAAAGAGATAAACTCTTACAGGCTTGGTTAAACTTGTAAAGCATTCTTCAAAATTCTGTCACCTTGTTCCATAACAGTGAGTCTGGTTGTATGCTCACACTAGGGTTTAACTTTGTATGTGTATGATTCTGTTTGATGAAGTGACATACCTATAGAAGACAGTGAAGTGTAATCAGAAAAAAGGGTTTTTGTCAAAGAGCAGTTTATAGGTTGAAAGCTACAGGGGAAAATTACTCACACTTCCCATAGAAAAGACAGTGTCCACTGTGTTTGTTGCTTGACTTTCTTTTGTTTTTCGAGCTTATTGATAAGTGTATGTTCATATAGAGTAGAGGTTTTTTCTGCAAAGGCAAGTGTTACATTGATAAGAGGTCCTAGTTATTTTGAAAAGAGAAGACTATTGCAGGCTTGGTTGAACTTTTGGAGCATTTTTACTCTGTCACCTTGTTCAGAACTATGACATTGACTGTCTAAATTGCACTAAGGGTTGATTGCATAAAGCATAAGTGTGTTGAGTAATAGGCACACTAGGAAAGGCAGGTTTTTAAGGATTGGAAATTCTACCTTGAGACAAAGATGTAGATGTGTTGATTGACCTATAAAACTTCACAGGAACAAGGTGATTTCTTGGCACTTTAAACAAACAATTCACCTAACAGTTGTCTCCTTTCACTGTATGGTCTCTTATTGAGAAATCTACTGACAGAGATATTTTAAAGGTAGACAGACCACTTTCTGAAAGAGCAGGGGGTTTTTGTATTGTAAGGAAACTTGTTGAAAATCATCCAAATTACATTATTTCTCTGTCAGAGCAGTGCACTGACACAGTTTGACTCCAAGAAGGCAGTTTACACACAGCAAGGCAGTTTATTTCTTCAAAAGCACATTTAGGTCAAAATGCCTCCAAGGCAAGACAGCAGGAGTGGTCCGCATAAAAGATATGAGCCAATCTCTACAGAAGAGGTTAATGCTCATCCATCCATCCTTTTCAACTTCCATGAAGTAGGTTGCCTAGACTTCTGCCAGAAGATACAGGAGGTCAAACGTTTTTCGCCATTAACACACCAATGCGCCCTGAGGTTCCAGAACAAGCATTTCAGGGTAGCGGACCTTGATTTCAAGTTTTCTCCAAGATCAGTGTCCAAGGCCACCAAGATTCCATATCATGGCGAAAAATGGTTCAAACGGGCCCATCTTGACTTAGAAGATTACAAGCCTTTCATCAAGCCTGAGCATAGAGATGCTTTCACTGCTATTTTCCCTTTTTCATATCTTCTTGACAGCTATGCTCCTCTTATGAAAGTCATAATGAAATATTTTACTTGTGACAAGAGCATCAAGAAGATGGCATCTACAGTCCAGAAGAAGGCCCCACCTCTGCAAATACCTTCCCTTTTCCATCATTCTCTGATCAAAATTATCATCCTACATCAGCTAGAAAAGAAGGAAGTTCCATGGGATGTATTCATCAGTCACCCAGATTTCTCTATTGTTCCTCCTGTCCATGTGTCTCCCACTCAGCCTATCCATCGCCCGGTACCTTTTTCTAGCAGGCCTACTCCTAGAAGCCTCAAAATGACTACAGGACAGCCAAGACAGCAGGAAGAAGGAGAGGGAAGTAGACAGCAAAAAGAGAAAGGTCATGAGCAAGAGGAAAGGGATGAACAACAGCAGATAGGAGATGAGGAACAACAGCAGGACAGTGGTGCAGGTCAGCAGCGAACAGAAGATGATGAACAACAGGTACAAGAGGAAGAGCAATAGCTTGTTGTTGAAGAAAAGGAACAACAGCTTGGGCAGGAAATTGAACCACATCTTGAGCCACAAAATGAGCAGGAAATCCAAGCACCGCAGCAGCTCGATTTTGGTGAAAAAGGGCAGCAGTTTGAAACACCAATTGAACAAGGTATTGAAGTAGAACAGCAAGTTGATGTTGGCGAGCAAGGGAAGCAAAGTGAACAACAAGAAGAAAACATCCAATAACCTCAAGGAGAGCAGCAGTTTCAAGAAGATGTCAAGGATAAATCAGTTGTGTCTCCTCCTCCCAAAAGAACAAAACTCAGCACAGCAAGGAAGAAAGGGTCTAAGGTTGTCACTCCAACAGTGACAAAGGTTGTTCCTAGCAAAAGGAAATTGCCCAAAAGGACACCTACTAGCATGCCAAGGAGGAAAAGTGCAAGATTGGCCTTCAAAGGGAAAAGCAAAGTTGGAGAACGTACAAAACATGGGAGTGCATTGGCTGTCATCCCAATCCAAAGCGATGACAGTGATAATGAGGCCCGCCTTCTTGAAAACCTCCTAATCCATAAAGAGGGGCAAATTGAGGCATTAGAGGAGGATCTTCAAAGGGCAAGGAACTTCAACCACTTCTTGGAGATCCAAAACAAACAGATGAATGTTCACACAGCTGTTCATGAAGCACGAGCTATCAAATATAAGAATGAGGCAGCTAAGGCGCAAGCAAGGATAGAAGAACTCATTGGTGATTTTGATGAGGAAGAAGAGGAAGACCAGCCTAGGCGGAAGAGGCCTAGGACCATAGGGCTTAAAAGAGCCTTGGAAAAGCAGAAAGAAGAAGAACAAGCCCATCTCCAAGCCTTTCCTCTCACTGCACTCCTTGAGCAGTAAATTGAAGAAAACAAAGAGGCATGGCTTGAAAGAGCCAAAAAACACTTGGAGATGAAACTCGAAAGAGAAAATAGAGATCTAGAGCTGCAAAGGAAGAGGACACATCACTTTCAAAAGTTGAATCAGTTTGCCTGGCGCAAACTAAAGGTAGCCCAAGAGAAATTGAAGAAGGAAAAGGGGAAGCGCCCAGCACGGAAAGAGGAGAAAAGCACATCAGCTCTTGACATTTTGGCCTCAGCTTCAGAGCATGTTGCTAAGGACCCTTGAGGGTCATGCGTGCCAATTTTGGGCCCATTTCGACAACTTTTTGTTTTTTGGCATTTTTTAGGTTTTTGGTCGAAAACTCATAATTTCGCCATTTTAGTTTGAGGATTTGTCAAAGGAGAAGGATGATACCAGTTGATGCCATAATTCTATGAGCAGGTCCTCAGCGATTTTCAGAGCATTTGGAGTTCATTCGCCCCCTCAAAACGGCGAAAAATGCTCACTTTTTGCACATTCTGCCCGTCATATCAGCAGTCTGCTATTTCCTGGCTTTTTACACACATGTACAGATTTGGAGGACTTCTAGGCATCAGATTGAGGTGATTTCAGTTGCGCCGGAAAGTAGACACAAAAATATTTCCAACGAGCCATCATGAGCCTCGTTTCAACACCAGGAAGGCTGCCAATTGTCTCCAACAAGTCAGGGGACCTTTTTCTGATATAAATTTGAAGTATTTTTGCAATTTTTGAACCTCAAAAATCTGCTTTTTCCAAATGTGCGTTTAGCTATTTTTACACTTGGAAAATCATGCAAAGTCAATATAATTTCCATTTTTAGCATTTTTTTAGATATTTTATGGGATATTTTGTGCCTTGGGCTTTGCAAAGCCTCAAGGACAAGTTTAGATGTTTTGATTAGGCCAATGGGATAGCTAGTTGCACCATGAGGTTTTCCTCACTTGAGCCTATTTATTCCACAAGGCTTCATTGTAAAACAAGGCTGAACTTGAGAGAAGAATCAATATATTGGTCATATGAGCTTTGAAGAACATACTTGTGTTATGATTTTGGATTGCCTCTTGGATGCTTTTGATGAATGATGAAGGGTTGTTGATGGATTCCATGACATGGTAGAATGGTATAGTGTTTCTTGCTTTGTTGTTGTCTTCTAGTTTTCATTCATGATACATGCTTCTTGCTACTATAGATCAGTAGAGATTAAGTTTGAGATATGCCCATGGAAGCACCTCAAATTTCTTGAATCTTCATAGCTTTGTGTTTTCTTCTTCCTTAGTTATACTAAAGAATTCTTAACTGCTCTTTAGTAACTTAAGGATATTGTTGCTAGTTTTATTCATAAGTTCTATGCATGTTGAGTAGGATGTATGGTGTGCCTTGCTTACCTATGACTGTCCATAGTTCTGTCCATAAAACTGTCTCTTTGACTGACTATTTTATCATCTTGTTGAACCAAGGAGGCCTAGTCCCGATCTAGCCCTTTGCCTAAAACTATGAAAGCTTGTTTGTCAAAGTGCCCAATAACTTAGAGACTATGTTTAGGCATTCCGACATAGTATTTTGAGTTGTTAGTCCGTCTTATGTGTTTTCCCCAAAGTCTGATAGTCATTTCCTGAAGTTAGAAGGTCTTATACTTCTATGCATGGCTGGAATGTTTGATTTATATGTATTAATTAGCTCATAGTTACATTTAGCATGATTAATGGCTTACTATAACATGTTTATGTCTGCTATCAACTAGTTACACTTGAAATCCCTCGTCTTTCACAAAATTGATGTCCATTTACTCCATTTTGCCCAAAGATCCCTTCTACCTTGAATCAAATCGGCCCTACAGCAGCTTTATATCATCATCTGATAGTTTCCTTGACCTTTTTGACCCCATAGCCCAGTTGATCTAACTTCTTGTTATCCATTTTATATCTTTGATCAGTTTCATCCCTCACAAACTTAAAAACAAAAAAATCAAAAACTCACTTCATAACTAGCCTAATATCATAACACCATAAGCAAACACACCGATATCTTTTACATATAATAGAGAGAGCCCTCTCTGAGTCCAGGAAGGCTAGGTCCTTGGGCTCCAAAGCTTGGTTTGATGTTACATCGTCATTTGGCTCACCAATCGGCCAAATCACGGGACCCTAACAGTCCCTATTACAACGCTTGGGGACAAAGCGTTGGTATTGAGACGTACCGGAAGCTAAGTGTCACTATTGCAATGTTACAAAGAGCTAAGTTTCGCTATTGCGACGTTACAGATAGGTAAGTGTTGCTATTGCGATGGTTTGGAGGAAAAGTGTCGGTATTGTGACACATGGGGGCAAGGCGTTGGTATTGCGATGTAACAGAAGATAAGTGTCGCTATTGCAACATTACAGAGAGCTAAGTGTCACTATTGCGACGTTACAGAGAGCTAAGTGTCACTATTGCAACGATTTGGGGGCAAAGTGTCGCTATTGTGATGCATGGGGGCAAAGCGTCAGTATTACGATGTTACAGAGAGCTAAGTGTCGGTATTGCGATGTTACAGAGATTACTATCGATATTGTGAAAGTTGTGTCAAGTGTTGGTATTGCCACTTTAGGAGCCAAGTGGCCGTGTGAGGTCGCCCAATAGGGCACGTTCGGGTTAGACCGTTTTGTTTAAGGGTGCCCGTATCAGTTTTGCTAAGTTATGACTGCCTGGGTGCCTTGTGCACGTTCGGGCGGCCCGTTTGTAGTTTTCTCCCTTGTGGCATCATTCGGTCGGGGGCACTGTGTCGTGAGATGTGAGGTCGCCTGAACGGGCGCGTTCGGGTCGGGCCATTTCATTCTAGGGTGCCCGTATCAGTTTTGCTAAGTTGTGACCACCCAGGTGCCTTGTGCACATTTGGGTGGCCCGTTTGTCGTTTGCTCCCTTGTGGCATCATTCGGTCAGGTGTGCCATGTCACGCCGTGTGAGGTCGCCCGACCGGGCACGTTCGAGTTGGGTCATTTCGTTCGAGGGCACCCGTATCAGTTTTGTTAAGTTGTGACCTCCCGGGTGCCTCGTGCACATTCGAGTGGCCCATTTGCCATTTTCTCCTTTGTGGCATCATTCCATCAGGCGCCATGTGAGGTCGCACGACCGGGCGCATCCGGGTCGGGCCATTTCGTTCGAGGGCGCACGAATCAGTTTTTCTAAGTTGTGACCACCCAGGTGCCTTGTGCACGTTTGGCTGGACCGTTTGTCATTTGCTCCCTTGTAGCATTGTTCGTTCGGGTGCGCCGTGTCCCACCATGTAAGGTCGCCCGACCGAGCGCGTTCGGGTCGGGTCGTTTCTTTCGAGGGCACCCGTATCAGTTTTGCTATGTTGTGACCGCTCGGGTGCCTTGTGCACATTTGGGTGGCCCGTTTTCCATTTTATCCCTTGTGGCATCGTTCGGTCGGGCGCATTGTGTCGTGCCATGTGAGGTCGCCCAACCAGGCACGTTCGAGTCGGCCCGTTTTGTTCAAGGGCGCCCGTATCAGTTTTGCTAAGTTATGACTGCCCAGGTGCCTTGTGCACGTTCAGGCAGCCTGTTTACCATTTGATCCCTTGCAGCATCGTTCGGTCGGGCGCGCCGTGTGAGGTCGCCCGACCAGGCTCGTTCGGGTCGGGACGTTTCGTTCGAAGATGTCCATATCAGTTTTGCTAACTTGTGACCGTCCAGGTGCATTGTGCACATTCGGGTGGCCCATTTTCCATTTTCTCCCTTGTGGCATCGTTCGGTCGAGTGCACCATGTCGCGCCGTGTGAGGTCACCTGACCGGGCGCGTTTGGGTCAGGCCGTTTCGTTCAAGGGCGCCCATATCAATTTTGCTAAGTTGTGACCGCCCGAGTGCCTTGTGCATGTTCAGGCAGTCTGTTTTCCATTTTCTCCCTTGTGGCATCGTTCGGTCGGGCCTGTCGTGTCGCGTCGTGTGAGGTCGCCCGATCGGGCGCGTTCAGGTCGGGCCGTTTCGTTCGAGGGGGCCTGTATCAGTTTTGCTAAGTTGTAACTGCCCAGGTGCCTTATGCACGTTTGGGTGGCCCGTTAATCGTTTGCTCCCTTGTGGCATCATTTATCGTTCAGGTGCGTCGTGTCGTGCCGTGTGAGGTCGCCCGACCGAGCTTGTTCGGGTCGGGTCATTTCGTTCGAGGGTGCCCGTATCAGTTTTGCTAAGTTATGACTGCCTGGGTGCCTTGTGCATGTTTGGGTGGCCCGTTTTCTATTTTCTCCCTTGTGGCATCGTTCGTTCAAGCGCGCCGTGTCGCGCCGTGTGAGGTCGCTCAAACGGGTGCATTTAGGTCGGGTTGTTTCGTTCGAGGGCGCTCATATCATTTTTGCTAAGTTGTGACCACCATGGTGCCTTGTGCACGTTCGAGTGGCCTGTTTGTCGTTTACTTCCTTGTGGCATCGTTTGGTCGGGCGTGTCGTGTCGCGTCGTGTGAGGTCACCCGACCGAGCTTGTTCGGGTCGGGTCATTTCGTTCGAGGGTGCCCGTATCAGTTTTGCTAAGTTATGACTGCCTGGGTGCCTTGTGCACGTTTGGGTGGCCCGTTTGCTATTTTCTCCCTTGTGGCATCGTTTGTTCAGGCGCGCCGTGTCGCGCCGTGTGAGGTCGCCTGAACGGGTGCGTTTAGGTTGGTTCGTTTCGTTCGAGGGCGCCCGTATCAGTTTTGCTAAGTTGTGACCACCCAGGTGCCTTTTGCATGTTCGGGCGGCATGTTTGTCATTTTCTCCCTTGTGGCATCATTTGGTCAGGCGCGCCGTGTCACGCTGTGTGAGATTGCCCGACTGGGCGCGTTCAGGTCGGGTCGTTTCGTTCGAGTGCGCCCATATCAGTTTTGCTAAGTTGTGACCGCTCGGGTGCCTTATGCACGTTTGGGTGGTCCATTTTCCGTTTGCTCCCTTGTGGCATCGTTAATTGTTTGGGCGCACCGTGTCACACCTTGTGAGGTCGCCCAACCGGGCGCATTTGGGTCGGGCCATTTCGTTCGAGCGTGCCCGTATCAGTTTTGCTAAGTTGTGACTACTCAGGTGCCTTGTGCACATTCGAGCGGCCCGTTTGTCGTTTTCTCCCTTGTGGCATCTTTTGGTCGAGCGCGTCGTGTCATGCCGTGTGAGGTCGCCCGACCAGGCGCATTTGGGTTGGGTCATTTCGTTCGAGGGCGCCCGTATCAGTTTTGCTAAGTTGTGACTTCCTGGGTGCCTTGTGCATGTTTGGGTGGCCCGTTTTCCGATTTCTCCCTTGTGGCATCATTAATCGTTCATGCGCGTTGTGTGAGGTTGCCAGACCGGGCACATTCGGGTTGAGCCATTTTCTTTGAGGGTGCCTGTATCAATTTTGCTAAGTTGTGACCGCTCAGGTGCCTTTTGCACGTTCGAGCGGCCCATTTTCCGTTTTCTCCCTTGTGGCATCGTTTGGTCGGGCACACCGTGTGAGGTCGCCCTATTGGGCGTGTTCGGGTGGGGCCGTTTGGTTCGAGGGCGCCTATATCATTTTTGCTAAGTTGTGACCACCCAGGTGCCTTATGCATGTTCGGGCCGCCCACTTGCCGTTTGCTCCCCTGTGGCATCGTTCACCGTGTCACGTCGTGTGAGGTCGCCCGACCGGGCGTGTTCGAGCCAGGCCGTTTCGTTCGAGGGTGCCCTTATCAGTTTTGCTAAGTTGTGACCGCCAAGGTGCCTTGTGCACGTTCGGGTGACCTGTTTGCCGTTTTCTCCCTTGTAGCATCGTTCAGTCAAGCGCGCCGTGTCGCGCCGTGTGAGGTCGCCCGACCGGGCGCGTTCGGGTCAGGCCATTTCGTTCGAGGGCGCTCGTATCAGTTTTGGTAAGTTGTGACCACCCAAGTGCCTTGTGCATGTTCGGGCAGCCTATTGTTTGGGGGCAAAGCATTAGTATTGCGACGTAATAGAATCTAAGTGTCGCTATTGCGATATTACAGAGAGCTAAGCATCGCTATTGTGACGTTATAGAGAGCCAAGTGTCGTTATTCCAACGGTTTGGGGGCAAAGTGTCGCTATTGCGAGGCATGGGGGCAAGGAATTGGTATTGCGACATAACAGAAGCTAAGTGTCACTATTGTGACGTGGCAGAGAGCTAAGTGTCGCTATTGCGACGTTACAAAGAGCTAAGTGTCGCTATTGCAATGGTTTCGGGGCAAAGTGTCGCTATTGCGACGCATGGGGGATAAGTGTCGATAACGTTACAAAGAGCTAAGTGTCAGTATTGCGACATTACAAAGATTACTGTCGGTATTGCGATAGTTAGAAGAAGGGTCGATATTGCGAAAGTTGTGTCAAGTGTCGGTATTGCCACGTTTAGGAGGCAAGTGGCCGTGTGAGGTTGCTCGAACAGGCGCGTTTGGGTCGAGCCATTTTGTTTGAGGGCACCCATATCAGTTTTCCTAAGTTGTGACTGCCTGGGTTCCTTGTGCACGTTCAGGTGGTCCGTTTTCCGTTTGCTCCCTTGTGGCATCGTTTGGTCCAGCGCACCCTGTCGCACCGTGTGAGGTCACCCGACCGGGCGCGTTCGGGTCTGGCCATTTCGTTCGAGGGCGCCCATATCATCTTTACTAAGTTGTGACCACCTAGGTGCCTTGTGCACATTCGACCGGCCCATTTTCCATTTTCTCCCTTGTGGCATCATTCGTTCGGGTGCATCGTGTCGCGCCGTTTGAGGTCGCTCGACCGAGCGTGTCCGGGTCGGGCCGTTTCGTTCGAGGGTGCCCATATCAGTTTTACTAAGTTGTGACCACTCGGGTGCCTTGTGCACATTCATGTGGCCTATTTTTTTTTGCACCCTTGTGGCATCATTCGTTCGGGCGCACTGTGTCACTCTGTTTGAGGTCACCTGATCAAGCGCGTTCAGGTCGAGTTGTTTCATTCGATGGTGCCCGTATAAATTTTGCTAAGTTGTGACTGCTCGGGTGCCTTGTGCATGTTCAAGCGGCCTGTTTACCATTTAATCCCTTGTGGCATCGTTTGGTTGGGCACGCCGTGTCGCACCGTGTGAGGTCGCCTGACAAGGCGCGTTCGGGTCGGGTCATTTCGTTCGAGGGCGCCTGTATTAGTTTTGCTAAGTTGTGACTGCCCGGGTACCTTGTGCATGTTTGGGCGACTCGTTTTTCGTTTTCTCCTTTGTGGCATCATTTTGTCGGGCGCGCCTTGTCACGCCGTGTGAGGTCTCTCGACTGGGCCCGTTCAGGTCAGGCAGTTTCATTCGAGGGTGCCCGTATCATTTTTTCTAAGTTGTGACCGCCCAAGTGCTTTGTGCATGTCCAGGTGGCCCATTTTTCATTTTCTCCCTTGTGGCATCGTTCGTTCAGGCGTGCTGTGTCACGCCGTGTGAGGTCGCCCGACCGGGTGCGTTCAGGTCGGGCCATTTTGTTTGAGGGCACCCGTATCAATTTTTCTAAGTTGTGACTGCCTGGGTGCCTTGTGCACATTTGCGCGGCCCATTTGTTGTTTTCTCCCTTGTGGCATTGTTCGGTCGGGCGCGCCATGTGAGGTTGCCCAACCGGGCGCGTTCGGGTTGGGTCGTTTCATTCGAGGGTGCCCGTATCATTTTTGCAAACTTGTAATCGCTCAGGTACCTTGTGCACGTTCGGGTGGCCCTTTTTCCATTTGCTCCCTTGTGGCATCGTTAATTGTTCGAGCGCACCGTGTTGCGTTGTGTGAGGTCACCCGACCAAACGCGTTCAGCTTGGGCCATTTCGTTCAAGGGCACCCGTATCAGTTTTAATAAGTTGTGACTGCCCGAGTACCTTGTGCACGTTTGAGCAGCCCATTTTCCATTTTCTCCATTGTGGCATCGTTTGGTCAGGCGCGCCGTGTCACACCATGTGAGGTCGCCCGACCGGGCGCGTTCGGGTCAGGCCATTTCGTTCGAGGGCACTCGTATTAGTTTTGCAAGTTGTGACCACCCACATGCCTTGTGCACATTCGGATGGCTCGTTTTCCATTTTCTCCCTTCTGGCATCGTTAATTGTTCGAGCGCACCGTGTGAGGTCGCCTGACTGGGCGCGTTCGGGTCGGGCCGTTTCGTTTGAGGGCGCCCGTATCAGTTTTGCTAAGTTTTGACCGCCCGGGTGCCTTGTGCACGTTTGGGTGGTTCGTTTTCCATTTTCTCGCTTATGGCATCGTTTGGCTGGGCACGCCGTGTCGCGCCATGTGAGGACGCTCGACCGAGCCTGTTCGAGTCGGGCCATTTCATTCAAGGGTGCCCGTATCATTTTTGCTAAGTAGTGACTGCCCAGGTGCCTTGTGCAAGTTTGGGTGGCCCATTTGTCATTTTCTCCCTTGTGGCATCGTTAGTTTGAGCGCGTCGTGTCGCGCCGTGTGAGGTCGCCCGACTGGGCGTGTTTGGGTCGGGTTGTTTCGTTTGATGGCGCTTGTATCAGTTTTGCTAAGTTGTGACTGCCTGGGTGCCTTATGCACGTTTAGGCGGCCCATTTTCCATTTTCTCCCTTGTGGCATCGTTCGGTTGGGCACGTCATGTTGCGTTGCGTGAGGTCGCCTGACCGGTCACGTTCGAGTTGGGTCGTTTCGTTCGAGGGCGCCCATATGAGTTTTGTGTAGAAATTATATAAATAATGCGTTATACATCCAATATTATCCTGATCACACACGATTTTAACTTCATTCAAAATACAGAATCTCTTCTACCATTGATCATCACATGCGGAAATTAAATCAATTGCATGCACACATTGAAACCATAAAAATTCACACATATGAACACATTGTTTTAATGGGAAAGCTTAAAGCTAAAAACCCCAACTATCTGTATATAATATAATTCATAGATATCATGTAACAATCCTCATACAAATCTAATCATATCAAGCTCTCAGTACAATACAATCGCTACACACTAATCAGGCTTGATCTTGCAAATCCATGCACCTATCTTTGCCACCTGCTAGACTGACTCTACTGCGCAATCACTGTTGAAGAATGGCTCTGAATGAACTCGAATTGGTCCAGCCTTTCTCACACAATCCTCATTGGCATCTCCAATCATTGGATGTTGCAAATCATGCAACACTATAGTCAGAACTGATAGTCAACCTGCTCTTTCACCTACCTCTTCACTGGCCTCCACTGAAACTGTCCATGCACTATAGTTAACTAATGTATTATTCAGTTGATTAATGAGTTAATATTTAGTGAATTAATTATTAAATAATTCACACCACTCTCACTAGTGTATCAATCAGTTAGACTAGATACAACTAGCTCAACTGTGTTTAACTGAGTTAAATTGAACACAACTCCACCAACTACTTCTCCAACTCCACCAAAGTATGTCACATGAGTTCTAACTGAATTCTCCATGTAATAGCTCCACTTAACCCTTAGGAATAGCGTAATTCCTTCTGTCAGCTCCTGTGCCACATCTGTGCACTTCACTGAAGTGCTCCAAGAGAATAAGATAATGTTTAGAGTCCAAATATTATTAAGAGCTAGTAATATTCGGCATATCTATTTTTAGACTACAATCTAAAAATAGATTCCGCCCAATATGTCTAAAAATAGAAGTCCATCTATTTTTTCCAACTTGACCAACCATCCACAAATAGCATCCTGCAACTCATATAATATGATCAACATGTCTAAAAATAGACAGAGTCTAAAAATAGACTTGCGCCAAAAATAGCCTGCGGGCCCACTTAGTGAAGGCAACTCTTTTCACTAAGCTCATCATCTTGTTGCAATCTCAACACTCCCTCACAACAAGATAGGGATTATTTTCCACCCCGATCCTACCTCTGTGGTATTCAAATTTTCTCCTGGTGAGCGCCTTCATCAAGATATCAGCATCCTGATCCTCCATAGGAATGTAAGAAAGTAACATGATCTTCCGCTGCACACAATCTCTGATATGATGGTACCAGATGTCAATGTTTTTAGATCTATCCTAAAATGCTGGATTAACCGGGAGTTTGATGCAACTCTGATTATCACAATATATCTCAGTAGGATCTAAGTGTGAACTGAACAACCTGACTAGGATCTTCCTCATCCATATAGCCTCGCATGCAACCAAACTTGCTGCCATGTACTCGGCCTCCGCTGAACTGAGTGCCACGAATCTTTGTTTCCTGCTATACCAAGAAACTGTTGTAGACCCAATACTGAAAAATCCCTCCAGATGTGCTCTTTCTGTCTGTTGGGCTCCCTGCCCAATCTGCATCCGTGAAGCCATGCATCTTCACCTCATCCGACTGTCTGTACCATAATCCATATCCCAATGTGCCTCTGAGATATCTCAATACATGCTTCCCCCCCTTCCAAAAGAGTTTGGTAGGCTTAACCATAGCTTGTGAAAGCTGGTTAACAACATAGCATATGTCTGGTTGTGTATTGACTAGATACATGAGCGAACCAACCAATTGTCGATAAACAGTGGCATCCACTACCTCTGCCGATGTAGCATACTCTTTCCTCCAACCACCAGGAAGAGGAGTGTCGATAGGCTTTCAGCCTTGCATGTTGAACTTCTCCAGTATCTCCCAGGCATACTTGCCTTGAGACACAAATAATCCATCACTGCACTGCCAAATTTCCAATCCCAGGAAATAATGAAGGAGGCCCAAGTCCTTCATCTCAAACTCCTTTACAAGATTAGCCTTGCATGAGTGTATCAACAGTTCATCACCCATCAAAATCAAATCATCTACATAAAGTACAATGATCAGCAATTTTCCCTCCACCACAATCTGGTATAGGTTCAGATCCACCTCACTCTTGGAGAATCCAAGTCCGGTGAAATAACTGTCTATCCATATGCACCAAGCATGAGGTGCTTGTTTCAACCCATACAACACTCTTTTGAGCCTGCACACATGTGACTCGCAGCTGAAGATCTCAAAACCTTTGGGCTACTCTATGTACACCTCCTCCTCAATGACTCCGTTGATGAATGCAGTCTTCACATCCATCTGATGAATGTGCCACCCCATCTACGCTAAGAGAGCAAGAATCATCCTTATGGAAGAATACCTTGCGAAAGGTGCAAAGGTTTCCTCATAGTCAATCCCCTCAATATGTGAGAAGCCTTGGGCAACAAATCTTGCCTTATACTTCTCCACACTCCCATCAGCTGCTTGCTTCACTTTGTAGATCCATCTTGAACCTACCACTGATTTCCCTTCCAGCCTTGGGAAAATCTCCCATGCACTGTGTTGTGGATGATTTTGTCACCCTCCTAGAGACAGCCTAGAGTTGCTATAGACCAGTGCCTAGGACATCTTAATATACAAGGAGCCCTTTTAGTTTGGGTTGTCAGTCCAAGAACTCGCTTACTATCTCTTGTTCTAAACAAGGAAATCAGATTTGAATGGGACCAATCTCTCTCAGAAGCTGATACAAAGATAAGAATAATGTAGGGACACAATGTAGAACTTCAACATGAAAGCATCAGACAGTTAAGAGACCGCTTACTGTAAAGAGGGCCGATTCAAATAATATATCACAGAAATCAGATATCAGGAAGTGAGTGCAGTGAGGAAACATAAGGAGATATTAGCTGACATGAGACTGATACCCAGATACACAACAGAACCATATAAGGGCGCACCAATTTACGAATCCTTATATGATAATGGCGTTTTAAAAGCACCCTCCTCAAGCAACTAATATAGCAGAAAGTATGAAAAGAGTGAACATGGAATAGTATATCATGACTAGGCCTATTTAAAGTGCTTGACTAATTCCAGAAAGGGCACCACTTAAGATGAATCCTTACTGCAAACTAGTGAGCCACTCGCATTCTAGAACATGATACAAGAAGACAAATAGCATGAAATGGGATAATGTATTAACACATAGGAGAAATTACATACTGTGAGATACCATAGATCAGAATCCTCAATACAGTTATAACCCCTCCTCACTGAGACCCTACGGGCTCTGAAACTTCATACAGAAATGTTACAAAATGTATACAGAAGCCTTCTCGCTGCACAGTCTGCTGATAGAAATCTAGAACCCTTCAAAAACTTTATTTTTGAGTATTTATAGAGAAGACAGAAACTTCTGGAGGAGGAGGGAGACGAGGCACAATTAATGACTCAGTTTGAACCAACATGGCGGAAAACATTCGCGCCTTCTCTTATGAATGACTGACTATAAATGAATACAACTAGCAGTCCGTCTAAAGAAATAAATGCTGGGAGATAAAATCTCCTTATATCCAAGACATAAATAATAAAATATATACAATGTGTTGCCCGCGGCTGAGGAAAATCTGCTGCCGTAAGAGATTTGAAACAATCTGTATTTCAGTACTGTACTCTCGGCCCCTTGGCTTTGGATTTGAGTCATGGATCTTTAATGCGGGGCGGACGCATCTGGAGAGTTCTGAGAATCCATATCTACGTTTTCTTTAATGGCGGTCACCTCTCCCACCTACCCTCGGCTTCTTTCCTTAATTTCGCCAGCGGAATATGTCCTTTGGTATGCTCCAGATCTTTACAATGGAGGCGGCGAGTTAAAGCGCCAGCTAAGTCGTTTTAAAACCTGCAAAACCCGCAAAACATTAGAGAAAAATGACTCGGTGACAGGGAGTGTGGATACAACAGTGGCCATGGAATCGGTAATGCAGACTAGGCGAGATATTGAGAAGATGCAGGGTGACAGGAAACACACGAATATAATGGAGAAACAGGGGGTGACAATGTAGAACACGATGGAGCGACAATGAATGAACGGGTCCAAGGTTCATAAAATATGACACGTCACCGGGACATGTGGATGATGGAGGAAAAACACAGTGTACACTGATGCATTATGATAACACGCCCGCAGGGAGTGGGACCCGAATCGGAGATCGCAATCGGAAGATGGAGCAGGGAGACCGGTGGTGGTACATTGTAGAAGTTCCGATCGCGATTGAGGGCAGGACTGCAATTGACCTAGGATCGTTCGATCTCAGAGAAAGATCAATGGCTACGCTTGCATTGGGGGACAATAAAACGTTGGGTCGTGAAATACCGTCGATCCAATGTGCGCGGGCCGTCCATATAAGCTGATTTCCGCGCCGTTGATTTTAGCCAGATCGGGCGGCCAGCGTTGCGTCCGATCGCTGAAACAACAGGCCCCTTCTCGTTTGAATGATGGTTTTCAGGCCCGGGTCATATGGAGGCCGAAGAGGGAGGGCGTCAAACTCTTAAGGACTCGGCCCGATTATTTAAATTTGGATTTTTAACTATTGTGAAGCAGATTTTTGGGCGGAGATGGTAATATCAAGCGGGATCATGAGACTTTAGGCCATGGCAGAGGTTAGAAATGGATTTGAATAAGGCAGCAGGGCAAAAATTCATAGACAGAGGTAGATGTGTACAACATCGGCTCCATTTGGGGACGACATGTTCGTCCTCGGGCATGTCGAGAACACGCAGACCACTAAATATTTCATCTTATCTTTGAATTCCCCTGCACTTTTACTTCAAGTAATTATCAACATTCTTTTCCTTTATAGAAACAAAAGCCGAAACAGACTATATACAATATATACAATCAGGTATTCCCAGCCTGGGTCAGAATTGGAAATAAGGCTTGAGGAACTGGCCATTCACGGGTGCATCCAACAAATCACCCTGTAGATTTTCTAGAGTAAAGGTGTTGTTTCTTCCCGGATTCACTATTTTGAATGGCCCGAACCACAATGGATCAAATTTAGCATGTTTGCCCTTTTCTGCTCTGTGAACATCCCATCGAAGAACCAGGTCTCCAACTTGAAAATCCCTGTCTTTTGCGCGTTGATCGAAGACATTTTTCATTTCTTCTTGATATTCTATCAGTCTCTGATCTACCTGGTTCCTTGTTTCCTCCAATTCTACCAGCTGATTAATTCTTCGGATCATGTCATCTGGTTCTTCCTAGTTCTCCTGCATGAAACGTGCTACTGGCAATGCTAATTGCAAAGGAAACACTGCAGCCCGTCCGTACACCAGCTCATAGGGTGACTTCCCTGTTGCTCTTTTACTAGTTATCCTATTTGCCCATAGAGAAAACTTTAATTGAGAGTCCCAGTTTTTCTGATTTTCAGCTATTGTCTTCTTAAGGGCTCTCACCAGGGTTTTATTGGATGACTCTGCTAGACCATTTCCCTGTGGATAGTATGCTGTAGAATGAGTCAGGATGATGTTATATCTTTGGCAGAATTTTACGAACCTGGCAGACTTGAAATCCTGTGCATTATCAGTTACAATTCTTGCAGGACAGCCAAACCTAGATATGATATTGTCTTCTATAAAATTCATTATTACAGCATCTGTAGCCTTTCTGGTAGGTATGGCTTCCACCCATTTCGTGAAATAGTCTGTGGCTGTTAATATCCATTTATGTTGGCCCACTTGATGGGGGATGTATCTCACCTATAAAATCCAATCCCCATTTCTGAAATGGTTCATTTACATGAATAGGGATCAAGGGCAATGCTGCTAATTTCTGCCTTTCTGCAAATCTTTGGCATTTGTCACACGATCTAACCCAAGCAAAAGTATCTGAATACAATTTCGGCCAGTAAAAACCAGCCTTCAAGATTTTATGAGTGGTAGCCCTCCAGCTGTAATGTCCTCCACATATCCCCTCATGAAATTCTGTCATTACATTTTGCACTTCATTTTCTGTGAGGCATAAAAGTAATATGCCTAGAGGGTCTCTCCAATAGAGCTGCCCATTGGCAATTGCATATTTCTGAGATTTCATCCTTACAGCTCTGTATTTCACCTTGCCACATCCTGGAGGACAGCTAAGTGTTAACAGATATTCAACTATTTCTTTATACCAAGGACTAGTTAGATATTTCACATATATCTTTTGAGTAGCCATCTCTAGTCCATGCTGCTCTTCTTCTTTTTCTGATTCTTCATTTGCTATCACAGACAGATTAATGCCCAAAGCTTGATGATTTGATTCAGATAACATCTTGGCGAGTCCCTGTCCTTTCACCAATTTAGTAGGCCTTATATCCAAATCATACTCTTGGATTTTTGCAATCCATCTTCCCCTTCTACCTTCGCTGTCTCCTTGAACCAGAATGTCTTTGACTGCTGTTGTAGGGACATAGGCTGTGATGTGAGATTGCAAAATATAGACTCTGAAAGCTTTAAGGGACCTTACCAAGGCATAAGCCTGCTTCTCCAGTATACTATATTTCAATTCAGCATCATAGAGCACTCGACTAAAGAAAGCTATGGGCTGTTCATATCCCTCTTCATTTTTCTGCAATAACACTCCAGCAATGGTATGAGGTGAAGCAAATGAGAAAATCATAAATGGCTTTTTGTAATCTGGCCCTGCTAGCACAGGAGCTTCAGCGAATGCCCGTTTTATCCTTGTGAATGCATCTCTGGACTCCTGGGACCATTTTACCTCATTTTTTTTTTCAACATATTGGTTATGTGCCTAACTATCTCAGCGTAGTTAGGAATAAATCTTCTCAAGAAATTAATTCGGCCTAAAAATACCTATACTTCTTTCTTATTTCTTGGCAAAGGAATGCTGTTTATCACTTCAACTCTCTTAGGATCAATTTTCACACCATCTTTAGTCACAATATGCCCTAAGAGTTTTCCTTCATCTAATGCAAACAAAGATTTTTGGGGGTTAAGAGAAAGGCCATACCTTCTGCATTTTTCAAAAGTTCTTTTTAAATGCTCAATATGCTTGTCATCATTCTTTGAGAACACTGTGATATCATCAAGATACACCACCAAGAACTTGTTCTGTTCTCCAACAAAGGCTATGTCCATTGCCCTTTGAAAAGTAGCTCCTGCATTGATTAATCCAAATGGCATCCTCGCATACATAAAGGTTCCCCATGGTGTAGTAAATGCAGTTTTCTTCTGGTCTTCTGGGAACACGGCTACCTGATTGTAACCCAAAAATCCGTCCATCATTGACATTCTGGATGCTCCCACTACTTTCTGCAGGATGTGGTCCATCTTGGGCAGTGGGTAATTATCTTTGAGAGATGCTCTGTTCAAATTCCTGAAATCTACACACAGCCTTATTTCTCCATTCTTCTTCCTAACAGGAACAAGATTTGCTACCCATTCGGAGTATCTTAGTGGTACAATTATCTTGGCCTTCAGTAATTTCTTAATTTCTTTTTCAATTGAGGGAAGCAACAAGGGGTTTATCTGTCTGAGCTTCTGCTTATATGGCTTTGCATCCTCCCTCAATGGAATCTTATGTTGTATTACATTTACATCAAAAGTTTTTAGGTCCTGATAGGACTAGGCAAAAACATCTTTATAAGATTGAAATAATTTCAAATACTTTTCCTTGTATTCTTCTGGGATTCTTTTGGATAATTTGACAACTTTAGGATCAGCAGGGGTACCCAGATTCAAATCTCCCACTTGATCTTCTTCTACTACTTTATTTGGCTGCGTTGGAACATCATCTTTATTGAATAACCTTTCTAAAGGTACCAACCCTCTAGGTATAACATTACCTTTCAGTTGCAGCACTTTATTACCTGCTATTCTTTCTTCCCATTTGTGTTCAGCAATATTTTCAACTTCTTCCTCTTCATCACCATCAATCTCCATATTGGAGAATTCTCCCACAGTCTCCATAAATCTTTTCATTTGTTCATCATCTTCGAATACCTGCCAATGCTTTATATTATCTGGAATGGATGGTATGTACCTTACCTCCACTTCATATCTTAGAAGCGGATTCTGAGGAGGACGAAAGGTACTCGCAGCTACAGCGAGAGAGTCTGCTATTCTGTTTTGCTCCCGGGGCATGAACTGTATATTAAATGCTGAGAAGAAATTTTCTATCATGTCCCATACTTCGTTTCTATATGCCCTGAGCCGTGGATGCTTAGTTTGGCATTCATTTTTTATCTGTCTTACGACCAGCTCAGAGTCTCCAAACACTTTTAGACACTGGATGCCCATACTCTTGGCTGTCTGGAGCCCCAATAATAATGCTTCATATTCAGCTACATTGTTTGTAGCCTCATACTCCAGTTTAAAAGACAGTGGTACCCATTTCCCTGTGGGAGAAATCAACAAGACCCCAGCTCCATTGCCTTCTCTTGAATTAGCTCCATCAAAATGCAAAGTCCAAATTTCTGATTCCTGATCTTCTTTAGGCTGCTCAGCTTGGATTTGACCAAAAAGGGGTTCATGTGCATAATCCTGATTTTCTTCCAACATTAAACATGAAAATTCTCCCTCTTTGCTATAAACTAGAGAGTTCTCTGAGCAGTCAGCCTTGGTTACCATTTTAACAAATCGAGTTTCTCTGTACAACCTCCTTTCTTGACCTCCAAAGACTGGGACAGTAGCATATGTTAAATCCAATTTAATTGACCCCCCAATCTTGGTACCCCAGGACCTTGACAGCAGCATGCCAAAGCAAGCTGGGATATCGGCAACCACGATGTCCATGACCACACTCTTCGATGGGATTTGAGCCAAATTGACCACTAAATCTTTAATCATTCCCAAGCATTTAACCCTTTTAGAATCAAATGAATATAAATCTTTATATGGTCTTGTAATTTGCAGCCCTAGTTGCTCCATGATAGTCAAAGGCATAAGATTATGGGAAGCCCCAGAATCTAACATGCAGTTATGTAACAGCAGGTCATGAATGACTAGAGACACATAAAAAGGAGGAGTAGAAGGGTCTATCTCCTCGACATGTGGGCCAAAGACTACCATGGGTCTTTCTTCTTGAAGATTTAAACTATCAGGTGCAATTGGTAGTTCAGGAGGAAGAATGAAAGAGGTAACTTGAGACTGATATGCAGGTTGTTTTAATAATTCAGTCAGAGGAACATGAATCTTAATCTTCTCAAGTTCTTTTTGCAAATTAAAAGCAGATGTGAGCTTTTCTATCACTGCTTCTTTTGACTCTTTATTCTCAACTGAAGATTTAATTTCTTTTGACACTGGCTCATCATTAGGAGGACCGACTAGTTTAGAAGAGGAGGGAATCTGATCGTTAGACTGCAAGGGGGTATTCATAAGGTTCTTACCTTTTTCCGCATTCTTCTTTGTTGCTGGTTCCTTTTGAGCAGATGCTTCTTTCTGAGGTGGTTCTTCTTCTTGCTCCTGAGTTCTGGTCCTTTTCCTCGAGGATCTGAGATCATATTTGACGTTGAATTGTGCTTCCATGAAATCAGCAAATTGCTTGCAGTAATGGTCAATCTCTGCTTCTTCGTCTTCTTCTTGTAGGGGGCACTCCATATCATCATTATTTGAAAAAGCAAGATTTGAATCTTCTAGTCTATAAGCTGCATCTCCAGCGGAGTCATCTGCTGGTCCTTCCAGGTACAAGGGATGAGGTACCTGATCTTGCTATTCTTTCGCTTCCCTTGGCAATATTTGCAATGGAGGCTTTCTGTACTGAGGATTATATCCTCTGTTTGGAGCATTATAATAGTTTTTGGGAGCTGCGTTCTTAGCTTCCAGTTCTAGCTTAACCATCTTCTTTATCATCTTTCTTATCTCATCCATTTTATCTTAATCCTTTTCTTGATTAGAGGTAGAAACCTCTTCTTTGCCTTTTCTTCTAGTTTTCGGTTCTATTTTTCCTTTTAACTTCCCAGTGGCAGCAAAATTTGCCTCCAACTCTAGAGCATCTGTCTGAGCATCATCGAGGGTGACAGGCATTCTTTCCCGCAGAGAGAAACCAAAATCGGAATCAAAAGATGCTATGAAAACAACTTTGGCTGCAGCTTGTTGAGGTTTCATATCGGCAGGAAGGTTCAGATATAATTTATTAAACCTTTTGATAAATTCTGCCACTCCCTCGTTGTGTTTCTTCTTTAGCGTATTAAATTCAACGAGGCACTGCCCTTGGTCTTTCTTTTCTCCCCACTTCCTAAGAAAAGCGTTTTCCATCTAGTCCCAGGTGGTGATTGAATGGTTTGCCAATGTCTTGAACCATTTTCGGGCTTCACCTTCCAAGGATTGCACAAATAACCTCACGACCACATCCAGATGTTCAACATTTAAGTTCTCTGCAAAACAGCAAAAGGTCTCGAGGTGCTTCTGAGCATCAACTTCATTTTCACCATTAAATATCGGCAAAATCTTCAAGTAATCTTGTGGAATATCATTTAACACCTGGGGCAAGGCCAGAGGAGCATATTTATTTAATAGAAAAGCAGGAACATTGGCCATTGGGGGAGGCGGGGGTTGCACAACAATTTGAGATACAGATGAAGGGAGAGGAGTAGAAGGAATCGGAGTATGAATAACAATGGGAATATATTGCACAGAGGCCTGAGGTGTAGATGGGAATAACTCACGGTTAACAACAGCTACTTCTGTGACCTCTTTAATTTCTTCAGCCTCGAAAGCAGGATGAGATTCTCCTTCAATCCAGGTAATTCCTCTACATGGAGTTTCTGAGTGAAACTCGGGTTTTTCTGTTCTAACTTCTTGCGAAGAAGAGGGCGGATGATCTTCAACGGAATATTCAGGATTTTCAGGACGAACTGACTTCTTCTCTTTCCAAGCTCTTTTATGAATGATCTTCTCCGGGTCAGACATGGGTGTTTTCGGCTGGGAGGTATCCGACCTCAAATGGGGCTTCCGAGAAGCCAGGACTTCCAATAAAATTTATCAATCAAAGACCAGTGGAGTCGCCAAGGTGAGAAATCTGCAACTCTTCACTTCTCCGTGCTCACCTGATTAGAGAATGAAAATAAGATGTCGAACCCAGGGAAACAGATATTCTTGAATTCGTGTCCCCGGCAACGACGCCAGAAAGATGTTGTGGATGATTTTGTCACCCTCCTAGAGACAACCTAGAGTTGCTATAGACCAGTGCCTAGGACATCTTAATATAGCAAGGAGCCCTTTTAGTTTGGGTTGTCAGTCCAAGAACTCGCTTACTATCTCTTTTTCTAAACAAGGAAATCAGATTTGAATGGGACCAATCTCTCTCAGAAGCTGATACAAAGATAAGAATAATGTAGGGACACAATGTAGAACTTCAGCATGAAAGCATCAGACAGTTAAGAGACCGCTTACTGTAAAGAGGGCCGATTCAAATAATATATCACATAAATCGGATATCAGGAAGCGAGTGCAGTGAGGAAACATAAGGAGATATTAGCTGACATGACACTGATACCCAGATACACAACAGAACCATATAAGGGCGCACCAATTTACGAATCCTTATATGACAATGGCGTTTTAAAAGCACCCTCCTCAAGCAACTAATATAGCAGAAAGTATGAAAAGAGTGAGCATGGAACAATATATCATGACTAGGCCTATTTAAAGCACTTGAATAATTCCAGAAAGGGCACCACTTAAGATGAATCCTTACTGCAAACTAGTGAGCCACTCGCATTCTAGAACATGATACAAGAAGACAAATAGCATGAAATGGGATAATGTATTAACACATAAGAGAAATTACATACTGTGAGATACCGTAGATCAGAATCCTCAATACAGTTATAACCCCTCCTCACTGAGACCCTACGGGCTCTGAAACTTCATACAGAAATGTTACAAAATGTATACAGAAGCCTTCTCGCTGCACAGTCTACTGACAGAAATCTGGAACCCTTCAAAAATCTTATTTTTGAGTATTTATAGAGAAGACAGAAACTTCTGGAGGAGGAGGAAGACGAGGCACAATTAATGACTCAGTTTGAACCAACATGGCGGAAAACATTCGCGCCTTCTCTTATGAATGACTGACTATAAATGAATACAACTAGCAATCCGTCTAAAGAAATAAACGCTGGGAGATAAAATCTCCTTATATCCAAGACAGAAATAATAAAATATATACAATGTGCTGCCCGCGGCTGAGGAAAATCTGCTGCCGTAAGAGATTTGAAACAATCTGTATTTCAGTATTGTACTCTCGGCCCTTGGCTTTGGATTTGAGTCCTGCATCTTTAATGCGGGGCAGACGCATCTGGAGAGTTCTGAGAATCCATATCTACGTTTTCTTTAATGGCGGTCACCTCTCCCACCTACCCTCGGCTTCTTTCCTTAATTTCGCCAGCGGAATATGTCCTTTGGTATGCTCCAGATCTTTGCAACGGAGGTGGCGAGTTAAAGCGCCAGCTAAGTCGTTTTCAAACCTGCAAAACCGGCAAAATATTAGAGAAAAATGACTCGGTGACAGGGAGTGTGGATACAATAGCGGCCATGGAATCGGTAATGCAGACTAGGCGAGATATTGAGAAGATGCAGGGTGACAGGAAACACACGAATATAATGGAGAAACAGGGGGTGACAATGTAGAACACGATGGAGCGACAATGAATGAACGGGTCCAAGGTTCATAAAATATGACACGTCACCGGGACATGTGGATGATGGAGGAAAAACACAGTGTACACTGATGCATTATGATAACATGCCCGCAGGGAGTGGGACCCGAATCGGAGATCGCAATCGGAAGATGGAGCGGGGAGACCGGGGGTGGTACATTGTAGAAGTTCCGATCGCGATTAAGGGCAGGACTGCAATTGACCTAGGACCGTTTGATCTCAGAGCAAGATCAATGGCTGCGCTTGCATCGGGGGACAATAAAACGTTGGGTCGTGAAATACCGACGATCCGATGTGCGCGGGCCCTCCATATAAGCTGATTTCTGCGCCGTTGATTTTAGCCAGATCGGGTGGCCAGCGTTGCATCCGATCGCTGAAACAACAGGCCCCTTCTCGTTTGAATGATGGTTTTCAGGCCCGGTTCATATGGAGGCCGAAGAGGGAGGGCGTCAAACTCTTAAGGACTCGGCCCGATTATTTAAATTTGGATTTTTAACTATTGTGAAGCAAATTTTTGGGCGGAGATGGTAATATCAAGCGGGATCATGAGACTTTAGGCCATGGCAGAGGTTAGAAATGGATTTGAATAAGGCAGCAGGGCAAAAATTCACAGATAGAGGTAGATATGTACAACACACTGTTTCTGACAATCAAATCATACTCTTCCACCATGGCATCTACCCATGCAGGGTCCTCCACAGCTTCCTCAAAAGAATATGGTTCTGTCATGATACACTTGCTCATCAGAGCCATGTATCCGGTATATCGGTCAGGTGACTGTCTCTGTCTGCGCTGTGATGCAGGGACTCCTACATTCTGTGCTGCATCTTGATTCAGTCGCTCAACTTCTGTAGTGTGCTTCCGCCCTCTGATGGTTGGTGCTGCATGAGTGGTTTCTTCCACTCCATGAACCTCCTCTTGTGGCTGATCCACATCCTGAGGCTCATCCTTAGGAACTAATAGCTCCTCATCTACATGCAAGTGTGGCTCCCTCTCAAGCAAACACTTCATGGCTTTCTCTTCATGAAATTTGATATCCCGTCACACAATAGTCTTCCGACTGTCTAGAAAATACACACGATAGTTGTGGGGTGTTTCTGTGTACCCCACAAATATCCCAACCTCTGCGGTAAGCTCCAGCTTCTTCCTGGCATCCTTCGTCACATGAATGTAAACAGGTGAGCCAAAAATCAAAGGAGAAATATCAGGCCTCTTACCTGAAAACGCCTCCTTGGGTGTACTCATGCCAAGTATCCTGTGAGGACAACAGTTTTGCACATATACTGTAGTATTTCATGCCTCAGCCCATAAGTGTATGGGAAGGCCCTGATCATGCAACATTGCCCGTGCAGCACCCATGATCGTTCTGTTCTTTCCCTCCGCAACCCCATTCTGCTCTAGGTTATGAGGCGTTATGAGCTCTCTTCGAATTCCTTTTGCACTGCAAAAGTCTTTGAATTCGCCAGAGATGAATTCACCACCATTGTCGCTCCTAAGAGCCTTCACTTGCTTCCCCGACTCTTTCGCCACCAGTGCCTTGAACCCACAGAACTTTGAGAATGTATCGCTCTTCTTTTGCATGAAGAATATCCAGCACTTCTGAGAAAATTCATCAACAAAGATCACATAATACTTGTGCTTTGCTATTGAAGCTACTGAGAAAGTTCCACACACGTCTGTGTGAATTATCTCAAGGATCGTCATGGCGTGACTATCCTTCTCATGAAAGGTGGCTTTCACAAATTTTCCCAAGATACATTCCTTGCATTGATCGGACTATGCAATTGTACCCTTAGGAAGCCCAGTATAAATCTGCTGCAAAATTTTCAAAGCTCCAAGGTGAAGGTGGCCCAATCTCCTGTGCCACAGCTCGCCCTCATCCCAGCTCACCACTCCTTATGCCTTGCCTGTCATTGTTGCGCAGCCATCTACTTGCAATTGATAAAGGTTCTTAACTCAAACCCCTATCCTCCGGGTTTCACCAGTTGCCTTACTGCGCAGGAAATCCTTTCCCTCACTAAAGAAAACATCATATCCCTTGCCTTCCAACATCACCACATAGATAAGATTATTCTTCAATCCTGGAACATTCATGACTTCCTTCAGTACGAAGGGTTTACCAGACTCCCTCTCAAAGGAAATGGTCTCGATACCGGTCGCACTGTATCTACCATCATCGCCCATCTCGATGTGCACTCCAAGATGTTTCTCATCCAGATCAGTAAACAAATATTTGCTTCGGTCATGTGGAAAGATGCACCACTCTCAAGAAACCAAACTGATCCCATCACACTTGAGACCAAGCATGTGATCAGTGAAAAATCCAGCTCAAACTGTGAGGCTAAGGCCTCTCTAGCTGCAGATCTGACAGCCTGCTTATTTTTCTTCTTCTATGGACAATTAGTGGTGTAATGTCCGTGTTGGTGATAGTGAAAACACTTCACCTTGGACATGCCCTGCTTCTTGCCTTTCACACCGGATTGAGAAGCATTTTTCTTTCCCTTCCCCTTCCTTGCTTTGGCAGCCAAAGCGCAATTGTATTCATCTTCATTCATCGATGAAGATCCATCCCTGGTACTCTGCCTTATCTCCTCTTGCACAAGATCCGACCAAAGTCGCTCCCATCCTGCCAGTTTCTCCCAGCCATTGACAAAGTCCTCATAGGAATGCTAACTCTTTAGAAGCCCAAGGAGAGCCAAGCTCACCAAGTCCTCTTCATCTACAGTAACCCCCACACTTCCTAGCTCATCCCTGCATTGGACAAACTTCTTGAGGTACTTGGGTATACTGTCGCCTTTCTCCATTTTTATCTTCCTGAGTTTATCCTTGAGCACCAAATTCCTCTAGTCGCTCTTGATTTGGAACAAGTCTGTCAAAGATTTCCACATAAATAATGGAGAATATTTACCATGAAGGATGGACACTATGTGATCCTTCACACCTTCCAATAGAATCCTTCAACATTTTTTTGTCTTCTTTTGCCATGCGTCAAGTGCGGTAGCATCACTAGAAGCAGGTTTTGGAATTTCTGCATCTATGAACTCCTTCAACCCATTATCCTCTAGAAATGCCTCCATCCTGTCCTTCCATGCAATATAATTCGAGCTTCCGTCAAGGGCATACTCCAATCACAATCCATTGAAAGACATCTCAACTTCGACACCAATAAAACACTGCTGCAAATTCGAATTCCACCAGCACAAAACTCAACCTCTTCAATGTTCTGCAATTGCTCCAATGATCAATATAGCTCTGATACCATGTAGAAATTATATAAATAATGCCTTGTATATCCAATATTCTCTTGATCACACACTATTTTAACTTCATGCACAATACATAATCTCTTCTACCATTGATCATCACATGTGGAAATTAAATCAATTGGATGCACACATTGAAACCATAAAAATTCACACATATGAACACAACTTTTTAACGTGAAAGCTTAAAGCTAAAAACCCAAAATATATGTATATAATATATGTCATAGAGATCATGTAACAATCCTCATACAAATCTGATCATATCAAGCTCTCAGTACAATACAATTGCTACACATTGATCAAGCTTGATCTTGCAAATCCATGCAACGATCTTTGCCACTTGCTAGCTTGCCTCTACTGCGCAATCACTGCTGAAGAATGGCTCTGAATGAACTCTAATTGGCCCAGCCTTGCTCACGCAATCCTCATTGGCATCTCCAATCACTGGGTGTTGAAAATCATGCAACACTATAGTCACAACTGATAGTCAACCTGCTCTATCACCTACCTCTTCACTGGTCTCCACTGAAACTGTCCATGCAGTGTAGTTAATTGATGTATTCTTCAGTTGATTAATGAGTTAATATTTAGTGAATTAATTATTAATTAATTCACACCACTCTCACTAGTGTATCAATCAATTATACTAGATACAACTAGCTCAACTGTGTCTAAGCAGGTTAAACTGAACACAACTCCACCAACTACTTCTCCAACTCCACCAAACTTTGTCACATGAGTTCTAACTGAAGTCTCCATGCAATAGCTCCACTTAACCCTTAGGAATAGCGAAATTCCTTCTATCAGCTCCTGTGCCACATTTGTGCACTTAACTGAAGTGCTCCAAGAGAATAAGATAATGTTTAGAGTCCAAATATTATTAAGAGATAATAATATTCTACATATCTATTTTTAGACTGGCAATCTAAAAATAGATTCCGCCCAATATGTATAAAATAGAAGTCCATATATTTTTTCCAACTTGACCAACCGTCCACAAATAGCATCCTAAAACTCATAGAATATGATAAACATGTCTAAAAATAGACTTACGCCAAAAATAGCCTGCGGGCCCACTTAGTGAAGGCGACTCTTTTCACTAAGCTCCTCATCTTGTTGCAATCTCAACATTTTTCTAAGTTGTGACCACTCGAGTGCCTTGTGCACGTTTGGGTGGCCCATTTTCTGTTTGCTCCCTTATGGCATCGTTAATCATTCGGGCGCGCCGTGTGAGGTCACCCGACCGAGCGCGTTTGGGTCGAGCCATTTCGGTTGAGGGGGCCCGTATCAGTTTTGCTAAGTTGTGACCGCCCGGGTGCCTTGTGCATGTTCGAGAGGCACGTTTGTTGTTTTCTCCCTTGTGGCATCGTTCGGTTGGGTGCGCCATGTCGCACTGTGTGAGGTTGCCCGACCGGGCGTGTTCGAGTCAGGCCGTTTCGTTCGAGGGCACCCGTATCAGCTTTGCTAAGTTGTGACCGCCTGGATGCCTTGTGCACGTTCGGGCGGCCCGCTTGCCGTTTGCTCCCTTGTGGCATCGTTCACCGTGTCGCGCCGTGTGATGTCGCTCGACCGGGCACATTCGGGCTCGGCCATTTCATTCGAGGGTGCCCGTATCAGTTTTGCTAAGTTGTGACCGCCTGGGTGCCTTGTGCATGTTCGGGTGGCCCGTTTGTCGTTTTCTCCCTTATGGAATCGTTCGATTGGGTGCGCCATGTCGCACCGTGTGAGATCACTCGACCGGGCGTGTTCGGGTCAGGCCTTTTTGTTCGAGGGCACCCGTATCAGTTTTTCTAAGTTGTGACCGCCCAGATGCCTTGTGCATGTTCGAGTGGCCTGTTTGTCGTTTTCTCCCCTATGGCATCGTTCGCCATGTCGCGCCATGTGAGTTCGCCTGACCGGGCATGTTCAGGCTGGGCCGTTTTGTTCGAGGGCGCCCATATCATTTTTGCTAAGTTGTGACCGCCCGAGTGCCTTGTGCACGTTCAGGCAGCCCGTTTGTTGTTTTCTCCCTTGTGGCATTGGTCGGTCAGGCACGCCGTGTCGCGCCATGTGAGGTCGCCCAACCAAGCACGTTCGAGTCGAGCCATTTTGTTCGAGGGCGCCCGTATCAGTTTTGCTAAGTTGTGACTACCCAGGTGCCTTGTGCATGTTCGGGCAGCCCGTTTTCCGTTTACTCCCTTGTGGCATCGTTCGGTCGAGCGTGCTGTGTCGCGTCGTGTGAGGTCGCCTGACTAGGCGCGTTCGTGTCGGGCCATTTCGTTCGAGGGCGCCCGTATCAGTTTTGCTAAGATGTGACAGCCCGGGTGCCTTATGCACGTTCAGGCGGCCCATTTGCCATTTTCTCCCTTGTTGCATCGTTAGGTCGGGCGTGCCGTGTGAGGTCGCCTGACTGGGCGCATTCGGGTCGAGTCAGTCTGTTTCGTTCGAGGGCACCCGTATCAGTTTTGCTAAGTTGTGACAGATTGGGTGCCTTGTGCACGTTCAAGCGGCCTGTTTTCCATTTTATCCCTTGTGGCATTGTTCATTCGGGTGCGCCGTGTCGCGCTGTGTGAGGTTGCCTGACCGGGTGCATTTGGGCCGGGTTGGTCCATTTCGTTCGAGAGCGCCTGTATCAGTTTTGCTAAGTTGTGACCACCCGGGTGCCTTGTGCACGTTCGGGCAACCCATTCTCTATTTTCTCCCTTATGGCATAGTTCGGTTGGGTGCGCCATGTAAGGTCACCCGACCGAGCGCATTTGGGTCAGGCCGTTTCATGCGAGGGTGCTCCTATCAGTTTTGCTAAGTTGTGACCGCCTGGGTGCGGCCTTGTGCACATTCGGGTGGCCCATTTTCCATTTTCTCCCTTGTGGCATCGTTCAGTCGTTCAACTATCCCTTTTGGGTCGGGTCAGGTCGTGCCGTGTGAGGTCGCCTAACGAAACGCATTCGTACATTTCGAGTTAGGTCTGGTCGGGTCGAGTTGGGTCTGGTCGAGTTGTGTCGTGTGAGGTTGCCCAAGGAAACACGTTTGTACGGGTCAGGTCGATTCATGTACTAGTGGTGCTCAAGGGAATGCGTTCGAGCGGGTCGGGTTGGGTCTAGTGATTGGGTCTTGTCGTGTGAGGCCGCCCAAGGAAACACATTTGTACAGGTCGAGTCGAGTCATGTGATGGCGCTCAATTAGCTGGAAACGAGTTCGGGTTAGGTTAGGTCGGTTCGTGCCATATTGTAATTAAGGGTGCCCAAGGAAACGCGTTCGTACGGGTCAGGTCGAGTTGGGTCTGGTCAGGTCATGTCGTGTGAGGCTGCCCAAGGAAACACATTCGGGCGAGTCGAGTCAGGTTGGGTTAGGTCAGGTCGGTTCATGTCATATTGTAATTAAGGGCTCCCAAGGAAGCACATTCGTACAGGTCGGGTTGAGTTGGGTCTGGTCGGGTTGTGTCATGTGAGGCCGCCCAAGGAAAGGTGTTTGGGCAGGTTTTGTTCAAGGGAATCACTGCTGGGGTGCCTTGTGCACGTTTGGGCAGCTCGTTTGCTGTTTGCTCCCTTGTGGCATCGTTCATTCAGGCATGCCGTGTCGCGCCGTGTGAGGTCACCTAACTAGGCGCGTTCGGGTCGAGCCATTTAGTTCGAGGGTGCCCCTATCAGTTTTGCTAAGATGTGACTGCCTGGGTGCCTTGTGCACGTTCAGGTGGCCCGTTTTCCATTTGCTTTCTTGTGGCATCGTTAGGTCGGGGCGCCGTGTGAGGTGGCCTAATCGGGCACGTTCGGGTCAAGTCAGGTCGTTTTGTTCGAGGGCACCCGTATCAGTTTTTCTAAGTTGTGACCGCCCAGATGCCTTGTGCATGTTCAAGCGGCCTATTTTCCATTTGCTCCCTTGTGGCATCGTTCGGTCGGGTGCGCTGTGTCGCACCGTTTGAGGTCGCCCGACCGGGCGCGTTCGGGTCGGGTTGGTATGCTTAGTTCGAGAGTGCCCGTATCAGTTTTGCTAAGTTGTGACTGCTTGGGTGTCTTGTGCACGTTCGGGCAACCCATTTTCCATTTTCTCCCTTGTGGCATAGTTCGTTTGGGCGCTTCATGTGAGGACGCCCGACCGGGCGCGTTCGGGTCGGGCCGTTTCGTTCGAGGGCGCCAGTATCAGTTTTGCTAAGTTGTGACCACTCGGGTGTGGCCTTGTGCATGTTCGGGCTGCCCGTTTTCCATTTTCTCCCTTGTGGCATCGTTGAGTCGTTCAACTATCCCTTTCGATTCAGGTCAGGTTGTGCCGTGTGAGGTCGCCCAAGGAAACGCATTCGTGCGTTTCGAGTTGGGTCTGGTCGAGTCGAGTTGGGTCTGTTCGAGTCGTGTCATGTGAGGTCACCCAAGGAAACACGTTCTTACGGGTCGAGATGAGTCATGTACTAATGGCGCTCAAGGAAACGTGTTCGAGCGAGTCGGGTTGGGTCTAGTGATCGGGTCTTGTCGTGTGAGGCTGCCCAAGGAAACACATTCGTACAGTTCGGGTCGAGTCATGTGATGGCGCCCAATTAGCTAGAAATTAGTTTGGGTTAGGTCAGGTTGATTCATGCCATATTGTAATTAAGGGTGCCCAAGGAAACACATTCGTACGGATCAGGTTGAGTTGGGTCTGGTCGGGTCATGTCATGTGAGGCTGCCCAAGGAAACGCATTCGGGTGGGTCGAGTCAAGTCGGGTTAGGTGAGGTCGGTTCGTGTCGTATTGTAATTAAGGGCACCCAAGGAAACACATTCGTACAGGTCGGGTCGAGTTGGGTCTGGTTGGGTTGTGCCATGTGAGGCTGCCCAAGGAAATGCATTCGGGCGAGTCGAGTCAGGTCAGGTTGGGTCGTATGAGTGTGGTCGTATCAAAAATGCTAAGTTGTGACCACCCATGTTGCTTGTGCACATTTGGGTGATCCCTTTTCTGTTTCCTCCCTCGTGTGCCCTTTTTTCGGGCGCGTCAGGTTGTGCCGTGTGAGGGGCGTGCCATAGGAAACTCGTTCAGGTCAAATCATGTGAGGGAGGTCGTATAAAAAATGCTAAGTTGTGACCGCCCATGTACCTTGTGCATGTTCATGTGACCCATTTGTCATTTTCTCCCTTGTGCCTTTGACGTTCAGGCGGGTTGGGTTGGGTTCGGTCATGTGATTTTGCCCAAGGAAATGTGTTCGGTTCGGGTCAGGTCGGGTCGTGTTGTACTATGAGGGTGCCCAAGGAAACATGTTTGAGAGGGTCGGGTTAGGTTGGGTCATGTGAGGGCGCCCAAGGAACATGTTCAATCGGGTCGGGTCGTGTCGGGCCATGTCATGAGGGCACCCAGGGTCAAAATTACGCATTTGGGTGGGTCAGGTCAAGTCGTGTACTGATGTCGTCAGGGAAATGCGTTTGGGTCGGGTCAGGTCGGGTCGTGCCAAATTGTGAGGGCACCCAAGGAAACACGTTCGGGCAGGTCGAGTCGGGTCCGGTCTGTGTTACACTAAAATTTGTCACCATGACATTTTAGTATTCCCTAAAGGTCTACAATATCAAAGTTCCCAAAGTAAAGCCTTGAAATTAAGATAAAATCTCATAAAAGTCCTTAAAACACATGTACCCCACTTTCTCTTAGCTTTACCTGCAGTACTGCACCTTTTGTAAAGGAAAACTGTGGAGCCAAACACACTATTTATTCATTAAGGGTGTGGACCCCTGTAAAAGATAAAAAAGGCGCAAGTAAAATCTAGAAGCTCAGTTTGAGTCATTTTTGGAAGCTTCTAGAAACATTCCTACGGTGGAAAGATCGCTCTTTTCAGGTTCATGCATCCCATCCATTAAGGAGCTAACCCCTTGATGTAAGGAGCTAATCCATTTGAAGGAGGATTCTATCCCTTCTTGTTTGGAGCTGTAACCTCCTCTCTTTCACTATAAAAAGAGGCATAGGGTAGCCTCAAAGGCTTACAAGACAATTTATGAGTTGAAGTTTTAGTATTATTGGAGGCGAAGTGCTGTTGAAACTTAGGCCCTTTTAGCTGAGATTTCATGTGGGAAAGATTACATACTTGTATGTATCTTGGTTAGAAGAGTGCAAGGCTGGTCAGAGTAGAGGAAACACCTATTCTGGACCCCAAGAAGACCTATAAAACATCAAGGCGGACACAGTTGTAAGGCCCTTCTTATTTAAGTTAATACAAATAAATCTGTTTTTCTCAATAAGCTGTCAATTGATTGGTTTATTTTATGGATTCCTTGATCACCACAATAGATATGATTTATGAATATATGCTATGAAGGTGCTATTTGATGTTTGTTTGTTTGTGATTACAGATCTTCAAAGGAAACTCTTTCGGGCGACTGAAGGAGGACTACTACTAACAAGCGTTGGATCAAAGGTAAGATTTTTAAGCCTTTATAGCATTTAATTATGAATCGCAATATATCTAGAGAAAGATAGTTTTATTTTTCCGTTTGTTGCTAGTTTTCCGTAGACACTTGGGAGGTATGTCTTTTCTGCAAGAACGAATTATCCATCCAACAGTCTAGTCAGGTCGTGTCGTGTCATGAGGCCGCCCAAGGAAACATGTTTGGGTAGGTCGGGTCAGGTTGGATTGGGTCGTGTGAGGGTGGTCGTTTAAAAAATGCTAAATTGTGACCTCCTTAAAATCCAGTGCCTCCTCATAAAATCCTCTCCTCGTATAATCAACCACCATTACAGACGTTTACACCACATTTGGTTTAGACATTTAGTAGGCAGGTAGGGTGCCCCTATCTCCCTTCTCCATATAGAGTAATTTGGTCACATATTCTTTCTTTTATGATACTGGTTCCTCTCCCTTAAATCCTATCTCTTAATAAATAAAGAAGACATGACAAAAAGCAACAATACTTACAAAATTGTTACATTGAGACGCAAAGAATAAGCAACTAATGTGCAGAAATAGAGACCAATGAAACTATCATCTTAACCCCTAACCCCTTAAACACTAATTCCCAACCCCTAACCCATTTAACCCCCTAAAACTCTAAACCCCTAACCCATTTAACCCCTAAACCATAAACCACTAAACCATTAAACCCTAACCCCTAACCCATTTAACCCCCTAAACCCCTAGTAAACCCCTAACTCATTTAACCCCCTAAATCCTAAACCTATAAACCCTTAACCCCTAACCCCTTCAACCCTAAACCATTAAACCCTTAACCCTAACCCCTTAAACCCTAATTCCCGACCCCTAACCCAACTAACCCCTAACCTATAAACCCCTAACCCCTTAACCCCTTAACCCCTAACCCCTAGCTAAAATCCTTAAATGCTAAATCCCCTACGCCCCTAAACCTCTAAATGCCTAACCCATTTAACCCCCTAAACCCTAAATCTCTAACCCTTAACCCCTAACCCCTTAAACACTAATTCCCAACCCCCAACCCATTTAACCCCCTAAACCCTAGCCCCTAACCCCTAACCCCTAATCTCCTAACCCCTAACCCGCAATCCCCTAAGCCCTCCAAATTCGAATTAGCTTTGAAGAAGTAATTGTTTTCTTACTTCTGTCTAATTCACTATATACTTAGGTCATGAATGTGAGAAGGTTGTTTTCAGATTACATTATTATTTTATCAACAATGTAATTATTTATGTGTAGTTATATCTTTCTAGTCAAAAACCTCATCTTTAGAAATAATTTCTTGTCATTTTCAAAATTGACTGCTTCATTGAGCACAACATGCAGCTTATCTAATACTTTATTGAAGCTAAGAGCTCCATCTTTGGGGCAAGCTGCTTTTCGAGTGCTAACTCCACTATGTGTGGGGCTAATTAACCCTATGCCTACAATGTTTACTATTTGCATATCGGATTGTGTGGGGGTAGATAACTCGTAGCCATATCACATAGGTCCCATTCACTTATGAAGGTTCCCCAAACTCTGCCCCCAATTTGGTTGATCTTGCTGATCAGCTTGAAAATTTTGAATTTTCATTGATGATTGATTTTCCTCTCACTCAAATGCAAAAGGAAGATGAATTTCATCTTTTTCCTCCATAATTTCCACATTCGGCATCTATTGTAGCTATTCATCTATGCTCATCTGGAATCACCACAAGTTGTACTTTTTTTTTGCAATGGATTCTTGATGTTGATCTCGACAAGATTTCTCCTCCTCAAAAAACATATCCTGGTTGTAAGCATGGTTGTGGTATGTTTATGTTCAGATGAAAACTACAACTTGTAGCCCTTGATTTGCTAGGGGCCGGTGACTTTGATATTAACGGTGGTGTATTCATACTCCTTCTGAATAACCAATAAAGGGTCAAGGAAATTGACCAATACGTTGTCAAGTTTTATCTTATCCATCTCTGGGGCAAGCTGCTTTTCAGCTAACTCCACTGCTTTTGATCTCAATTTTTCCAATTGCTTCCTTCTCTCATATGATACCTGAGCCTTTTCCTTTCTCTTCCCTTCTAATTCCGTAATAGTGTCATAGTGATGCCAGCCAACTTTTTTGGAAAGCCTTCCTAGCTAGCAGACAATACTTGTGACTTGGCTGAAGCCTCAACACTTTCAGAGCATCTGGAATGACCGTTCTCTTCTTCCGGTCATATGGTGGGGGAACCCCTTCAAAAGCCCTTCGGACGACCTGTTTTTTATTTTCTCCCTTGTGGCATCGTTTGGTCGGGCGCAGCATGTGAGGTCGCTTTATCGGGTGCATTTGGGTCAGGCTGTTTCATTCAAGGGCGCCCGTATCAGTTTTTGCTAAGTTGTGACCGCCCGGGTGCCTTGTGCACATTTGGGCGGCCCATTTGTCATTTTCTCCCTTGTTTCATCGTTTAGTCGGGCGCGTTGTGTCGCGTCATGTGAGGTCGCCCGACTGGGCGCGTTCCGGTCGGGCCATTTCGTTCGAGGGCGCCCGTATCAGTTTTGCTAAGTTATGACCGCCCAAGTGCCTTGTGCATGTTAGAGCAGTCCATTTTCCGTTTTCTCCCTAGTGGAATCATTCGGTTAGGCGCGCCATGGGAGGTCGCTCGACTGGGCGCATTCGGTTCAGGTCGTTTCGTTTGAGGGCGTCCGTATCAGTTTTGCTAAATTGTGACCGCCTGGGTGCCTTGTGCACGTTCGGGTGGCCCGTTTTCTGTTTTCTCCCTTGTGGCATCGTTCGGTCAGGTGCACCGTGCAAGGTCGCCTGACTGGGTGCATTTGGGTCAAGTTGTTTTGTTTGAGGGTGCTCCTATCATTTTTTCTAAGTTGTGATCGCCCGGGTGCCTTGTGCACATTCGGGTGACCTGTTTGCCGTCTGCTCCCTTGTGGCATCGTTTAGGTCAAGCAGTTTCGTTCGAGGGTGCCCGTATTAGTTTTGCTAAGTTGTGACCGCCTAGGTGCCTTGTGTACGTTCGAGCGACCCGTTTGTTGTTTTCTCCCTTGTGGCATCCTTCGGTCATGCATGTCATGACGTGTCGTGTGAGGTCGCCCGACCGGGCGCGTTCGGGTCGGGCCATTTCGTTTGAGGGCACCCGTATTAGTTTTGCTAAGTTGTGACCGCCGGGGTGCCTTGTGCACGTTCGGGTGGCCCATTTACCATTTTCTTCCCTGTGGCATTGTTCGGTCAGGCGTGTCGTGTCGCGCCGTGTGAGGTCGCCTGACTGGGCGCGTTTGGGTCGGGTCGTTTCGTTCGAGGGCGCCCATATCAGTTTGCCTAATTTGTGACTGCTTGGGTGCCTTGTGCACATTCGGGTAGCTCATTTTCCGTTTTCTCCCTTGTGGCATCATTCGTCATGTCGCACCGTGTGAGGTCGCCCAACCGGGCACGTTCGGGCGGGGTCGTTTCGTTCAAGGACACCTGTATTAGTTTTGCTAAGTTGTGACTGCCCAGGTGCCTTGTGCACGTTTGGGCGGCCCGTTTGCCATTTTCTTCCTTGTGGCATCGGTTGGTCGGGCATGTCATGTGAGGTTGCTTGACCGAGCACGTTCGGGTTGGGTCGTTTTGTTCGAGGGCACCCGTATCAGTTTTGCTAAGTTGTGATTGCCTGGGTGCCTTGTGCACGTTCGGGCGGCCCGTTTGTCATTTTCTCCCTTGTGAAATCATTCGGTCAGGGGCACCGTGTCATGCCGTGTGAGGTCGCCCGACCGAGCGCGTTCGGGTTGGGCCATTTTGTTCGAGGGCACCCGTATCAATTTTGGTAAGTTATGACCACCCAGGTGCCTTATGCACGTTTGGGCGGCCCGTTTGCTCCCCTGTGGCATCGTTCGCCTGATTATCCTTACTAAACCAAAAATTTCATTGAAAATAATCATTCATACCATAACATTACTACTTCTCTTTTAACCACATAAAACTTATTTTTAAGTTACCATAATTCCTCTTCAGTATCACATAATTAGATTAGAAAATCACCCAAAATCCCTAGTTTATGAAATAAAAATTCAACTATTTTATATAATTAATAATTTAATTAAATGTCTTAGATCTAATATCATTAATAATTATTTATAATAAAAAATACCACTTATTTACGCAAACCCCTTATTAATCCCAAGAAAAGTCTCACACATTTTATTTAATGGAATTTGAGTGGCCTTAAAAAAGCACACGTATTTCATTTGAAAATGTCAAAAAATTTCAAATATAAAAAGTTTTAATTTCCCTCGTACATTTCCCTCTGGTTGCATGGTTTGTGTAGGGAAGGAGGGAGGATGCAGAAAATCCTATTTGGAGGGGCAATTCAGGGTTAAAACAAAGTCGCTCTATCTATTAGCTCTGCGGCCAAAGGTTTTCAAATAAGCGAAAGTTGCAAAATGGTTTCTGAGCCATCTTTGATATTAGGGTTTCGTTGTTATTTTGGTTTGGTTTCTGTGGTTTTCGTTGAGTTTTCTTGAAGGTTATGAAGTCTGAGGCATCGTATGCAACATCATCACATCTACAGGCATTGCACCTATATCTTTGGCACTTCAATTATAATAGTCACATCACATCCATAATCTTGGAGACTAGCATTATCTTTGTGAGGAAATATGTATGTAATAAAAAGACTGGAACGTTGACCTGAAGCCATATGTCCTGCATAAAAAACAAAATAAGTGATCTTCAAATTCATTGATTGAATCCTAAAGGAGTTAGATGCAGATCTATTGAAATAGGAAGCAACCTAATGATGCTTTTCTTACCTTAATCACTAAACGATCTTTTGCAACAATTCTTGATGTATTGAGCGGCGACAGAGGGGAAGTTTAGATCTGATCCAAATCTCAGTTGGGTCGATAGAAAAAATTCGAGAGATCCTTCACATTCAGGGGGGCCAATGTGGCAACCATATCAGCTCCAAGTTCTGGGAAGTGGTCTGTGAAGAACACAGGATCGATCCTACTGGGAGATATCAGGGCACTTCAAATCTACAGCTTGAAAGGGTTAATGTTTACTACAATGAGGTGAGTTGTGGGAGATTTGTGCCCCAAGCTATGCTCATGGATCTGGAGCCTGGAACCATGGACAGTGTGAGGACCGGGCCTTATGGACAGGTCTTCAGACCTGATAACTTCGTTTTTTTCCAATCCGGGGCTGGAAACAACTGGGCCAAGGGGCATTACACGGAAGGAGCCGAGCTCATTGATTCTCTGCTTGATGTCGTTAGGAAGGAGGCTAAGAACTGTGATTTCCTGCAAGGTATGTGTCTTTTTTAGATTCAAATCCTTGACCTTGTGTTTCTGAAATGTAGGATTTCATTTACTAAAATGATGTGGGTTTTTGTTGTGTACAAGGTTTTAATGAAGTCTCCAATCTTACTATTGTGCAGTAGATAGTTCTTAACCATCATTATTACTGTGTCGACACTGTGAAGATATATAGAGATATGGATCTCAAATATTTTTCCAACGTAAATGACAACCTTTTCCATTAAACAACAACAGATATATGATTTATGTGTACCTATGTAATTGTTTATATATTCATGGTGCTAAAGAGCTGCCGTTTTTGGTGGACATATTATTTGAGACCCTATATCAAACTAGGCCTGTTTCCAAAGGATGAAGATCATACTATTCTCTGGGTGCACGCGATAGTACGAAACACATTACAAACAATTTTATTCAGTAAGTGAATGAATTCCATTTTGTAATGCCAATTCTGCTGATGCTTGCACACGGTGCTTTCTCTTTGTTGTAAGCCTGAGTCGGTGTGTATTTCATCATTTTCCGTGAGCGTGGTTGAACATTTTTATTCTCATGGCTATCTTCCAATTTACGGTTCAGTCAAAGTTGTCATTACTTATTCCTAAACTTGGTCCCAGATAGTCTCGCTGATGTGGTCTCGCTGGTCCTAGATAGTCTTGCTGATAGTCTAATTCTACTCAGTAGGACATATTATTTTTATACTTAAAGTTCCAAGTTTGAAATATCTTGGTCTCATTTTATTTCTATAGGGTTAAAAGTGAGTTAAAAGGAGCATTTTTGAAGATGTCTGATTACCTAGATTTCGTATTTTTATCACCAATTAGATTTTTAGTTAATATGTCAAATGTATCGTATAAAATTTTTTGCCTTGTGATATTGAACATCTCAATAAGTTGGTTTTGAATGTTTTTTTATGTTTGTTATAATCCAAATCGCAAGAAACACTGCATATCAATGTCAGATTCATGGGATTTTGTTTGTATTTAGTTTTGAAGTTTATCTTGATTCATGTGGGACATGATATTTGAGTTGTTGAAACATTTTTTGGAAAAATGGTCTACTTTAAGGTTTTGTTTTGTTTATTTTCAATGCGTTCATGATGGATACAGGGGAGTGATTATTTTTGGGAAAAATCCATAACTGACATTCTATTGATATGTGTGTCCATGATCTGGTCGAAAGAAACAAGCTCCAGACAATAGACTTAGTTTCCCTGTTTACAGTGCCCATTAACAAGATAGTTGTGGTTCATAACCATTTTCAATCATTCTATCCAAAAGCTCCAAAAAATAGACGCATTTTCCTTGTTTACAGTGCCCATTAATAAGAGCTGTATAAATTTCTTCATTGGGACAGAGGCCTCTCTCTAATATATTTTTTATCAGCTGGTCTGCCTCAAGGAATTTGCCTGATTTGCATAATCCTGAAATTAAGGCACTATAAGTATCTACAGTAGGCTGACAATGCTTCTCCATCATTTTTTCAAGAACCTTGACTGCAAGAACATTGTTTATTTCGAGTGGCATTCCATCCAGGTCATGAATTTCATCCAAGTTATCAGGATTTGAACTACCTACTGCATCCTCATCAGGAATCAAGTGTTCTTTTTGTATCTCGTTTTCTTGAACTATACCATTCATAAGCTTACAATAAGTTCGATAATTAGGTTGGCACCCTTCATTTATCATCTTACTTAATATATCAAAAGCATGATCCACCCTGCCTGATTTGACGTTGCCATCAATCAATGATGTGTATGTTACTTGGTTAGGCTGTAAGCCTTTCTCCTTCATTTTATCAATGAACATTTCAGCCTCTTCCAATTTGCCTTCCCTGCAAAGTCCATAGATCAGTGCAATGTAAGTGTAGACATTTGGAGAACAACCTTGCTTTACCATTTTGTCTAATAATTTATATGCAAGATCCATTGCACCGGCTCTACATAGTCCATCAACAAGCATGGTATAAGTCACCAGGGAGGGAGCTAACCCTTCCCCCAACATCTTACCAAATACATTATCTGCCTCAAGCACCCTGTTTTCTTTGCGGGCTTGAGTTCTGCTTTTTTATTTGGACGTCTATCTAAAACTTTGAAGGTCAATGCTACAATGTGGGTGTTTTGGTTTCTAGGATGATTCCTTCCCATGCTAGAGCAGGGCTATCCTTGGATTTTCCATCACAGTTAGACTTGGGTAAATATCCATGTTTGTATAATTGGGTAAGATAGCCTATGAATTGAATTTTATGTGAGTAAGATATTCTTGTCTAAATTTTCCCTTTGTAAACAATATCTATACCTATATTACAAGATAAGGAGAGAAAGCAGGCTTGCAGAAGGGGAAAATTGATGTCGTGATGGCTCTCTCCTTTTATTTTTTTATTTACAATTTATGCTTGAAATTGCTCTAATTTTCAAGATATTCAACCCATTGATTTTGATTTAGAATTTTATAATAGTTTTAGGGTAACAGTGACTTTCGAAGATAGGTTAAGTGTTGTCTTGAAAAAATCGGGCCTCTTTGCAGACTGACTTTTCAATGTGGCTGATATATTTAGGAGGGTGTTTCTCCATGGTTGATTTATGAAGTATTCCTTTACCTAATAACACATACAGTCGGTAACAAATAAAGTCTAAAATGGTCTTCAAATTTTCACCATTCACTTATAAAAAATTGTATTCTATAAGTTCTGCAGTCAAAACTTGTATTTGCTTGAACAAACGCTACAATTGCAGCAAGGGGTAGATAAATATACAACTCTAATGTGTTTGGAAGAAAGTTGAATCATGCTTCTAAAATGCGCATAGTACATCATGCCATATAATTGACCATTATTCATCAAGCCATATCATTTTATAGTGACATAGATGAGGCAGAGGATATACATTCAAACTAGTACATTTGGTGGATTTTTTTTTTAAAATATTTTTATCAATATATCTAGAACAGAGATGTTTGCAATATATCTATACCAGAGATTTTTGCTTAGGAAGATTCATTCTAGACCAGAGATGTTTTAATAATAAGAACTTGAGCAACTAAACTATATCAATATAGTCAATATGTATATGCTTTCAGTAAAAAGTATATATATTATTAATTAAATTTAAATGTATGTGTTTATATAAGATTTATTTTTGATTAGATAATAAATTAAAAAATATATGAGAAGAAAAGGGTTATGGGTGGGAGTTTACAATGGGTATTTTACTATGCCAAGAGGCATACAAGCTCAATGAAGTCTCCAATCTTACTATTGAGTAGATTTTTCTTAACCAGCATTATTATTGTGTCGACACTATGAAGATATATAGAGATATGGATCTCAGATATTTTTCCAACGTAAACGACAACCTTTTCCATTAAACAACAACAGATATATGATTTTTGTGTACATATGTAAATGTTTATATATTCATGGTGCTGAAGAGCTGCCATTTTCGATGGACATATTATCTAAGACCCTATATCAAACCAAGCCTGTTTCCAACTTGATGAAGATCATACTATTCTCTGGGTGCACGCGATTCTACGAAACATGTTACAAACAATTTTATTCGGTAAGTGAATGAATGACATTTTGTAATGCCAATTTGTTCTGCTGATGCTTGCACACAGTTCTTTCTCTTTGTTGTAAGCCCAATTCGGTGTGTATTTAATCATTTTCTAGAGAGCATGGTTGAACATTTTGATTCCCACGGCTATCTTCCTATTTACAGTTCAGTCAAAGTTGTCATCACTTATTCCTAAACTTGGTCCCGGATATATTTAGGAGGGTGTTTCTCCATGGTTGATTTATGAATTATTCCTTTACCTAATAACACATACAGTCGGTAACACAAACAGTCTAAAATGGTCTTCAAATTTTCACCATTGCAATTATAAAAAATTGTATTCTATAAGTTTTGCAGTCAAAACTTGTATTTGCTTGAACAAATGCTACAATTGCAGCAAGGGGCGGATAAATATAAAACTCTAATGCATTTGGAAGAAAGTTGAATCATGCTTCTAAAAGGCGCATAGAACATCATGCCAGATAATTGACGATTATTCATCAAGCTATATATAAGCATAAGATTATTCATGTCGGATTATTCATCGGAAGACCATTATTCAATTCCGATAATTCATGTTTATATATAAATTTGGTCAATTATCGGAATACCATTATTCATCAAGCTATATATAAGCGTCGGATTATTCATGCTAGATAATTGACCAAATGTTTATATATTATAAACATTACTAGTACATTTGGCGGATTTTTTTTTTTTTAAAATATTTTTATCCAAGCATCGGAATACCGATGCCTTACAAGTCGGAAGCATGAAGTCAGAAGTTCTCCCCTTAATTTGTACTTACGATACCAAAATATTTCCCAATAAATACCAGCGTTGGTTGGACCTACACACACACACACACACCCATTTTTCATTTTCTAGGAGGATGCAAAATCATTTAACCATGTTTCGTGAAAGCTTGAATACCATGGAAAGAAAAAACTGTCCTCTAAAATATAACAAGTAGATCTACAAGAAAACAGATGAAGATAATCGCAAATAGAAAACTAACCCACTGCTTCTGCTGGTGCTATTCATGGCTATGCTGGTATGCACCCGCCTTCGAATCTACTTGAAGAAATGATCCTCCTATGAATTTACAAGAGAAGAAATTGTGTCGGCAACTGTCTCTCCCGAAAACATAAGTGTTGGTCAACTATTCACGGGCGGTAGAGAACTACGAATTCATTAATATGAAACAGAGATGTGTAAGGACTTCATTGGACAGATGACCAATTTTTATTGGTTGGAGGAATAACCAAATGTAAAATTTTAATTGGTTGGAAGGGCAATAGGCAAAGCTTCTCATTGGCTGGAGTGAACAGTGTGCTTACCCAAAGGCAGCAAAGGGAATGCCTCTGGCGTAATTATTAAAATAACTCATGTTTTCGAAGTATATCGATTTTCTTTCCACTAATAAAGATGGTAAGAATTTGGTAGAAAATTTAGATATAAGTAGAGTCTACTACAATTTATGGCTTATTCGTGATGAAACAATATCTTTTAAAAGTTTTTTTTTTGTTCATGATTAACTTAAATAGTAAAAAAAAAACAAGTAAAGTTGTAAATCAATAAGAATTTTAGTTTTTTTTTCATCATATATCAACAATTAGAAATAATTTTTCTATAAGATTAGGTAGTTCTTTAAAATTTATCTAGTGTCACAAAATAAGCTAATCGTTTGGTAATGATTTGGTAGAAATTTTAGGCACGGGCAGAGTTCTACTATGATCCAAAGCTCATTCATAGCGGAACAATGCTTTTACAAGTTTTGCCAAGTTCTAGGTCAATCTGTATTGTCAAAATTTCATTGTGGTTTTGGATGAATGAGAATCATGACTATCTGTGTCGTCAAATTTTTCTCACTATAGGGAAGTTTACTGGCGTATTAAATGGCTCTATAATATCACCCCTAACCTCCATATTCACAAAGTGAACATAGGTGTTTAATAAACATGTAGTTATGATTGAGATCTTTATTATGCACCTAAGTGTTTACTTAATCAGACATTGTGCATGGCATGGCATGTTGATACATAGTCCAATGCAATTGCATTATTTTTGTGTCACCATGTAATCATTTTTTCACTAGCGACGAAGTTCCAACACCTACAACAACAATGGATAATCCTACACCAATGTCGAGTTCCCTACGTGGTCATCTCATTTGTGGTTTAATAAACCCATGGTACTACAACGATCACCAATCAAGTATGACTAGGGGAATTACAGGTCCATGCCAATGTCAATGGTCAACTTGGACTAAGATGATTCCTATGAAAGTGGTGATCAAGTTTGTACATTGTGCTTAAGATAAGGTGCTTATAGTCACTAAGTGATGGTTGTAGTTACAAGGATAAGGTTTTGGTGTTATAATGCAAGGATTATAAGGACCAAGGGTTGTGAAGGTTAAGCATTGTTGGAAATATGGATTATAAGTTTAGGGGTTTTAATGCAAGGATTATAAGGACTAAGTTTGTAAATATTATGGATTATTAGAAATATGGGTTATAAGGTTATATTAGGGGTTTTAGGGTTTAAAAAGAGATAGGGATTAAAGGTTATAAAATTTAGGGTTTATGATGGTAAAATGTAAAGATATATAATGGTTATAGTGTTATGGTTATAGTTTATATGTGTTAAGGAGTATAGTGGTCAGGTGCCAATGATTATATGTATTACATGTTAGAGAGGTAAATTATTTTAGAGGATAAGGGTTGTAATCTTTAGGTATTAAGTGTGGAAAGGGTTATAAGGATTGGGTCTTATAAGTTTTAAAGGAATTAGGGCTTAGGATTAAAGTTCATATGAATTAACAAGGACTATAGGGTTATATGTAAGAGGGATTAAGGACTATAGAGTTGTTGACAAGGCAAAAATTCCACCTTGCCAACAAGGGGGAATTAACTCGATCGTAGGTCCCAACTAGACCAACTTTCATTTGGAATGGCTAATCCCAACGAGTTTTAAGGGTTTTTATAAGGGTTAGGGAATAATGAGTTAGTTGTTAAGGGATTAGGGATTAGGAGCTTAGAGGTTAGAGGAATATGGGCTTAGGGGTTAGAGGTTTAGGGTTTAGGGGTTAGGGGAATAATGAGTTAGTGGTTAAGGGGATAGGGATTGGAGGCTTAGGGGTTAGGGGATTTAAGCGCATTTAGGGGTTATGGGAATAATGAGTTAGTGGTTAAGGGATTAGGGATTGGGGTTAGGGGAATAATGAGTTAGTGGTTAAGGGGTTAGGGGTTAGGGGATTTAGGCGCATTTAGGGGTTAGAGGAATAATGAGATAACGGTTAAGGGATTAGGGATTGGGGGCTTAGGGGTTAAGGTATTTAGGTGTTATTAATGGTTAGGTGAATAATGAGTTAGTGGTTAAGGGATTAGGGATTAGGGGCTTAGGGGTTATGGGATTTAACAATTAAGGATTTTAGGGGTTAATGGGTTATGGATTAAGCGTTAACGATTTAATGGATTAGGGGTTAAGGGGTTAGGGGTTTAGGTGTTAGTGGTTTAGGGGTTTAAGGGTTTAGAGGTTTAGGGTTTAGGGGGTTAAATGGGTTAAGGTTTTAGGGGTTTAGGGGGTTAAATGGGTTAGGGGTTTGGAATTAGGGTTTAAGGGGTTAGGGGTTAAGGGTTTAGTGGTTTAGGGTTTAGGGGGTTAAATGGATTAGGGTTTAGGGGTATATGGGGTTAAATGGGTTAGAGGTTGGGAATTAGGGTTTAAGGGGTTATGGGTTAAGGGTTAAGGGTTAGGGGGTTAAATGGGTTAGGGTCAGTTTAGAGGTTTATGGGGTTAAATGGGTTAGGGTCGGTTTAGAGGTTTAGGGGGTTAGGGGATTTAGAATTTAAAGATTAGGGTTAAGGGTTAATGGGGTTAGGGTTTAGGGGGTTAAATGGGTTAGTGTTTTAGGGGTTTAGGGGGTTAAATTGGTTAAGGGTTTGGAATTAGGGTTTAAGGGGTGAGGGGTTAAGGGTTTAGGGTGTTAAATGGGTTAGGGGTTTAAAGGTATATGGGGTTAGGGGATTTAGCAGTTAAGGATTTTAGGGGTTAGGGGTTAATGGGGTTAGGGTTTAGGGGGTTAAATGGGTTAGGGGTCTAGGGGTAGTGGGATTGGACAAGGATATGGGCCGATTAAGGAATCCACAGAGGCGGTAGCAAAACCCTAGCCACAAATCTCTTACATTACTATAGCTCATGGTGGTTAAACCCTAGCCAATTTAGTAATTGGCATGGATCCCAAGTCTTTTGGAGATGCCATACAAGCAATAGAAGATGGCCGAGTATATAAATACTACCAAGAAATCTTCAAGGCTTTTTGGAGATGCCAGACAAGCAATAGAATATGGCCAAACCCTGACCCCATTTTCCTGCCCCAACGTAGGTTTTTCAGATTCCATACAAGCAATAGAATTTGGAAAAACCCTGGCCCCATTGTCTTGCCCCAACAACATATGTTGAAGCGGTTAAACCCTGACCCTGTTGTCCTGCCCCAACAACATATGTTGAAGCGAAAGCTTAATTGCCTAAATGAAAACATTGCAATAAATGACACAACACTTAATCAAACTAATACATACTAGATTCCTAGGTTCAAAAACCTCCCCCTTCAATTTCGAAGTCCCTTGCTCGTCCTTGAGCTTGGCAGCCATGACCCATATTTTCCCTTCGGAAGCTGAGACACCGCGATCTTCACCAAAAATCTGTGTACCAATTCCACAATCCCAAGTTTTGTCAAACCCTCGGAGCCTTTGGAAGCCCTCACCTCGATACCCGCACAGCCAAAACCCAAACTCGAACTTCGATTTGAAGCGGAGCTCTATCGTACCAGTAAGGCCCTCAGAACCATGCAGGATCCAATGTGATTGGGCATTGCAGATATAAAAACAATGGCTCCTGTAACTTTTTTTGGCCTGTTGGTTGGCCAGGGCTTTATGAGGCGCAGAAAACATGCCTCTAATGTGGGAGCCAGGATTTGGGTTGTTGTAGAAGATGAATACTTCAAAGAATACAAAAGGTGATGAATCCGAAAGCATCAAGGCTAGGGATAGGGAATATGAGTTAGGATATAACCACACCTTCACCTGTGATGGGTGGGTTGCCTCAGCTAGGGTCAGCTTGCTCACTTGCATAACATCCTTGCAATCTATTCCCCTGTGCTTGCAAGTTCGCTATTTCCTTGCTCTTGCAAGTTCGAGGACCATCGGTTCGAGGGCTTCTTAATTACTGATCTTCCCGATTTCTGAAATATGTCTTCGTGCGATTTTTTGGGTATTTTTCCTCTTATTTCATTGAAATACAAAGCGCGAGAATTCCAGCAGGACGTCACACGGGAGTTGATTGCAGCGCGATGGTTGTATGTCATTTGATCTCAAGCGCTTATCATGACTCACGACCAGAGAGTTTAGAACACAAAAAGAATAAGTGCACAACAGAGTTTAAGTGACTTGTAAGCTCATAGAGCACAAACATAATTTGATAAGGAGCTAAAAAGGGTACCTAATTTAAATGGATTAGCTCGTGATTCCATTAGCAAACCCACGCTCAAAAAATTTGTTACGAGTGTATTTTGGAAATTGACGAATGAAATTAGTGAATGGTATCATGTACTGTATATTTTAATTAATATTTATTTTTTATTTGCGTATTTTGGAAATGTGTAGAAAGATGGTTGGAAAGTATATGATAGAAAACCTGCGATCAGACAATTCCTTACAAGTGTATTTTGGAAATTGAAGAATGAAATTAGCGAATGGTATCATGTATTGTATATCTTAATTAATATTTATTTTGTATTTGAGTATTTTGGAAATGTGTAGAAAGATGGTTGGAAAGTATATGATATTTTCGAAATGTGTAGAAAGGATTGTTGAAAGTATATGAGTAGGATTTTGAAAAATATTAAAACATTACAATTAATTAATTTGTCATTTTTACAATAATAAAAGGGATATCAAATTATTTTAAAATATTTTTAGTGTTGTTAATTTTAGTTTTTATAATTTATCAAGTTATTCAAATTATAAATTATTTTAATTTTATTATAAAAATAAAAATAAAAATATAAAAATAATTTTTTGTTTATTTTGTTTTTTAATTTTATATTTGAAAATTAATATCAATAATAAATTTTTTATTCAATATCACAAAATAAATTATAATATATGTCGATATGGTATTTTTCAAAAATGAAAGTTCTCTTAGTTTATTTCAACAAACATTATAAAATGGCCTTAACTTTAACTATATTTTTCCGTAAGTTATCTAAGCACTTCATATCAAAAATAAAAAATGTATCATTGCATGGCTTGGCTTGTGCAAAAACAAAGACAATTAAACTTTCAACTATTTTCTTCCAAAATAAATTGCTTATTGTTTTAAAATTTATAAACATGCTAAATAGTGTGATTAGTTAGAAGTTTTATCCCTGGCTAAGATGAAGTTATTGTTCTTTGCTCCATAATTTTTTGTAAATTAAAATAATTCATATTCATATAAAAATAAGAGATTTATAATAGGAGATCCACATTGATAGATTAAACATCCAATTTATATACTTCTAAAAGCACTAGCTTCTCCAATGATCACAAGATCGCAGAACCACAAAAACACTATTACAATAATAACAGGTCTCATTTCAACAAAAACTAAATATTTGCATCAAGAGTTTAGGCCCCTCATAAAATAAGACAATTCTAGACAAATAGTGCACATAAACGGAAAATGAATGTGCTTCAGTGATAGTTTCCTTGAAAACGAGAAGAAAATAGAGCTCTAAACCTAGAAAATAGTGTCCTTTGATAGAGGGAAACATTAGTAAATCATATTCTTCCTAACGGTCCTCTACACAAAATCACATCTTCCATATAGCATGAAAAGAGTAACCACTTTCTCAAATGCGAACATACTCATCCATCCCAAAACAAGCCAAGTTGAAAGCATATGTTAAAACAATCTTCAATTGCCAAAATTCAAGTTGCAGGTGCCCATAAAATGAAAGGAAATAGAGTATATTTTGATGCTAGCACCAAATCCCAAGGATCATGAAAACATAAACATAAACCGCCAACAAAATACCAAGTAAGCATAATATTAACAACAACAATGGGAATCCTCCACTTCCAGAGCATGTACAGCAAGACCAAATGAAGATCCACTCTAGATACTCCCTCCACCATCAACAAGACCATAAATATTCATATAATATTGTACAGGTGACAATAAAACATAATTTCCACGCTTAAGGAAATAATAATAAGAGTTTGTACATGATCAACTGGAGGATCAGTAAGGTCCCTAGAGGCAGAGTCACTAACTAGAAAACCTTCAACGCGAGCCAATTAGGAGTCCACCCTATTAAAACATCACCATAGGTTGCGAAGCATTATTTTGACATCTTCAATGGAAAAAAATAGATTATAGGTCTCAACTTTTTTATCTTGAAGTAATAGCGAAACAAAGTAGCCAGCTGTTGGTGAAGGCCAACGAATTGTGATAGAAAATTTGTTTCTTCCAAGGTTTTCCAGGGTCTTGTATCAATTTCAAATCCTCGCCCATCACCTCAAAATATGAGTGATAAGGGATACCCTCAACCTCTTTAATTTCCAACAATAAAATCTCTTTTTGAACTTCCAAAGGAACGACATTGAAGAAGGTGGCCATTAAGTCAAGAACAAGCCATAAGAGAAATAGAGATCGATACTGGTTAGAAGTGATTCCATTGACTGATAACTACAAACCCCTATCCATTGAATCAATGTGTATAATATAGTGGTGGCTAGGGGTTAATTTCATCTATATATCTCTACAAATGTATTACGACATCATTATTGTTGTGGATCAAAGTATTCAGCATCGATTCTTCAAGGAGGGTTGGGTTGTTGAAAGAAAACGAAAGATTAGAGACCTCGAGGATTTATAATACCCTAATATAAAACATTCTTTTAAGATCAATTCTTCAAAGCATGAGACTTTAACTAAGGATTGATGGGGATTTTAATAGCCAATAGAAATGTTTCAAATAGAATAGGTAGAGGATAGAATCTTGTAGGGTTAAAGGTCAAGTTTTAAGAGGATATGGGATTAGGGTTTATGGGTTTCAAGGATTCCATGTTAGGGGTTAGGGGTTAAGGGGTTAGTGGCTTGGGGTTTAAGGGATCAAGTGGTTAATTTTTATGAGTTATGAGTGTAGGGGTTAAGGGATTGTGGCTTTGGGGTTAAAGGGATACAGACTTTAGTGTTTATGGGTTAAGTTCTTATGGGTTGGGGTAATGTGTCCCCTAATCCCCTTATCACAACTATTGGAGGTTCCCCTATCAATTTCTCTTATTGCCTTACTTATAGGTCCCTTAGCCCTTGTGGCATAAGGCCCTAAGGCTCCTTCTCATTTTCTAATGTTAGTATTATAGATCTCAATATGCCATGCACTAACCTCTCACTTCTACCCATCCATGATACCCTTATGTCCCCTTGCCCTGTTCAATACACCAAAAGATCCCCCTCCCCCAAAATTCATGAGAATTGAACATATGGAGGCGATCATTTAACAAAAGCTTCTAAAATTTTTATTCTAATGAATTTTTTTGGGGGGGCAGGGGTTGTCCATCAATGCCTCCAAAAGTTATATTGTGATGACCTTTTAGGGTGATTCAGGGATTCTAAGTTGAGAACAACAAATATCATGAACAGACAAAGAACCCAATGAGTTAAAGATCTAAAAAACATACCACCCATAATGAACATTTTCATCCAAAGATTATTCCATGTTGGGCCACAACAAAACCTTTCTATAGAAATTTCATGTAGCCTACTACTACGAAGGAAATTCAAACCACAAATTTTTGTTCCACTTCTAATTTTAACCAAAATTACCTCATATTTAAAGGTATCACCATATCTTATACAAAACAAAATTCAAAAAATAGATATCCTTTAGAGAAATAGGATCATCAAAAAAAAATGAACCATGCATATTAATGAACCATATTTTATATATTAATATTAGGATGAACCTATTTTGTTATAGGAAAGAGAGGAAATTTCATAGATACTAATGAATCCTTATGCATTACCTGCATTCTAATGAGTTAACGGAAATGGCACTAGGAGAGTGATGATATTTTGTTTTTGGCAAAGATATTTTATCTCTTCCTCCAACACCAAGATGCTTCTTGTATGTTGCTAAAAAATGGAAATCCCCAATGGATATCATTGCCTTCACAACTACTCCATTATACTGGTGTCTTGCGCATAAAATCAAACTCTTTTAGGCTATATCTATTAGATGTCATTTCATTGATCTATAATTATATATGAGAGCTATGCATAAATCACTAAAGGTGTATCAATAGGCTATTAGTCTATTGCATATAGAATTGGACTCGTTTTATTTGTAACTTAGAGAAATGGAAAAGATGTGGAAATGGAAATGTAACTTAGAGCATTCTCTTTTTTACTTGTGTCTCAAGGCCTTGCTCGCTTCTTATCCCATTTCCATTTATTCATTGCATTAACTTTCCAATTTGGTTAGTCTCATATCTACTCTTTGATTGCTCATAAAAATGCTTTAGCTTCTAGATGGCCTCCTCCAATGATCTAGGCTCATTAAACTCAATCCTATATTTGAATGTTATCGACAACCCATTGATGAATCGTTGAATCTTGGCCTTCTCCTCCTTGAGTTAAGGCACATATCTCAACAACTCCAGAAATTTGCTAGTTTACTCCTCATCGATAATAGAGTCCATATTTAGCTCATAAAAATATTTTTCCTTGTCATAATAGTACACCTTCGATAGATACTGCTTCTTGAATAGTCTCTTGAATTCATTCCAAGTCAACTCCTCATACATATCTCTAATGTTCTTTATATATTCACACCAAATATCTGCTTTACCTTTAAGACTGAATGTAGATATCCTGGCCTTCATGTTCTCTAATTAATCGTGCAATCTGAAGAATTTATTCATTCCAATCAACCATGCTTTTGCATCGTGTGATTTATTCATTCCCCCATCGAATGTTGGTGGCTTTTCTTTCTTGAACTCATCCAGAAAATATCCCCTATCACTCCTCCTTTAAGGATTATAACGATGATGACCATGATACCTTTTAGAACCAGAATGAGAATAGAACCTGTGTCCATCACCCCTCCTTTCCAGAGTATCCAAGAACCTGACATCCCTGATCGTGCCATCTCTATCTGACCTGTGCCCACTATGGGGTCTACTTCCACATGCCCAATTAGTCATATCCTCTTATCCATAGTTGATCCGAAGTGGTCCCTGTCTCTGTAATTCTGACAAACTCTGAAGAATTATTGCATTGACTTCTGCTTATTTCTCCTATGCATGCATGATTTTGTCATTATCTTCTTTTCAAATCCTTATTTCCTCCTTCAAAATCCTCAATGTGTCTGCTAAGTCAGAAGTGTTCCCAACACCACGCTACTCATCTGATTCATAGGGAGAATCTTTGCAGTCTACCATCTTGTTAGTCATCTTTTATCTGTTATTCCTGCAAAGTATATTATGTCAGTTAAACCAAATCATAAGAAAACTAGTGTACCTTAGTATAGCTCGAAGAGGATATCTCATCTGCAAGACCAACCATATTAGCGCAATACACACACACACATATATAAACATAATCATATCAACATATAAACATCTTTTCAACCATTATCCATTTATCAATGCATGACTATGCTGACCACATACCATGACTTCATGCACAACGACCATCATCTAGTCAAAGTATGCATAACAACATATAAAAAATGATACACATAAGCAATGCACGACTGACATAAACACAACAAATACATTCAGCAACAGCATCATCAGCTTTCACATGACGACACCACTACAATCATGAACAATACCATGCATAAACAACAAGCACATAGATCAAAAGTACAAGGACCTATATGCAACCAACATGTAGATACGAAAACACATTCACCCAAGTGGAACAGAAACCAGACATCACCCAAGGAGAATGAAACCATGCTATGATACTACTCTATAACACCCTCCTCCCACATCTACCCAAGTTACCGGCCAACCGAGGAAAACATGTGAAGAAAAGTTACTATGATATGATTCAATTCCCTGTATATCAGTTAAGGAAGTGGAATCGATGTAACAAAACCAACCTAACCTTCTGCACTTGCAAAAAAAACCCCAGGAGCCATCCAACCCATCTAGGAGACCGGAGCCATCCAACCCATCCAAGTGACTAACCCTTCAGACAAAATGAATTTTTTCTGCATCAAAGCCTTAATCTCTCCCTTGACATGGGCATGCATGTGACTTAGAACCTCCAGTCGCTCCCAAAACAAGGAATGCCCGCGACTAGGGACATTTCTAAGTAGTTCTATGCCAACAACTCCAAATTAGTAGAAAGTTTTTTTACAATAAAAAAAAAAATTAAATACTAAAATTTATCTAAAAAATAATTAAATTATTGTTATATATCTCTTTGATATATTTGCTCAATAGTGAAAAGAAAACCGAGATGTGACTATAAGACATATGCAAAAATCAAAATTTTGATTTTTCATTTTGAAAGAAAAAAATGAAGGTTTAAAATGCATATATGGAAAACAATTGAAAAAATATTTAATTTTTTTTATCGTTATATTGTATTTAATTTCTTTCAAATTTATATCAATGTTTTAGTTGAAGTAATTTAAAAATGTTAACATATTTAAAAAAAAATAAACAGTTTTAGTTCATGGAATGTAACTCATTTGAGTGGCGAACCAAAAAATAAATTGTTTTTAATCTATTTATTTATTATATTTTTAGAATGTGGTTTAATGGAAAAGAAAAATTCTAATATAAAAGAAATAAAATTGACATGATTACATTTTATGTGGTTGGAATATATATATATATATATATATGCAAAAATAAAAAATATAATTATCCACTATCTACTCATAGAATTTAAGTGCAAACTTCCACAATACTAATGATTTTGTCTTAATTGCTAATTGTCTTAAATGGGTTTTGTCTTAATTTCTATTGTCTTAAATATAAAGTTTTCTATTAAAATATTTTTGTCTCAAAGTGCTTTTGTCTTAAATATAAAGTTTTGTATTAAAATATTTGTGACTCAAACTCCTTTTGTCTTAAATATAAAGTTTTGTCTTAAACTATTTTTGTCTCAAACTGTTTTTGTCTAAAATATAAAGTTTTGTCTTAAAATATTTTTGTCTTAAAATATTTTTGTCTCAAATTCCTTTTGTCTTAAATATAAAGTTTTGTCTCAAAGTATTTTTGTCTCATACTACTTTTGTCTTAAATTTTATATTTAAGACAATTCAATTGATATTAAATTTTAATATAAAATAACTAAAATAAAAAGTGACTTTTTAACACAAAAGATCTAGCTTTCGGTTCATGGATGAGAGGAAGTGGTTTTGAGGTCTATAAGGTGTATTTTTCAGTCATTGTAATGGTTGGCATCAATTTGAGAGATTGTATTGATCAAGTATCGTCTTGGCTTGGACATTAAAGGAAAATTGCAGGTATTTTCTTGGGATCCATGTGGTATGAGTTTTAGACAGTTTCCTCTTTGTTATCAATTTGTTTGAATGTATTGTTAATTCATAAACCATTTCATATCTATAATATACTTGATTTCAAGTTGAAAGACAAAATCCATAATTATTTATGCTCTTTTTTGGGAAATTTAGTATAATGTGTTCATTCTCCTCAGTTTAGGGAAAATACATTCCAAATTCTTTCCCTAGCTCATCACGAGTCTTTTCATCTCATTTAATCCTCCTTTGAATTTTAAATCTTTTACCTACCTTGCCCCATCAAACAGACTACAATTTCATCCTCTTGGCCCTCATCTGTCCCCTTGACCTAAATCCCTGTTCAGTGAGCCCAACCCTAAAATGAAAATCTAAACCCCCTGTATTCCTTAGCTAGCCTAAAATATTTTCTTTCCTTAGTCATCTTGACTGTGATCTATATGGAGAGAGCCATTTCTTGGCCTAGTAGGGCTAGTTACTTGGCTAAGCGTGGTTTGAAGTTACCTCTGAATTGCCTCTTTCAGCCTGAGGTTCAACCTAATTAATAACATGGAATATTAATAATATTATATTTTACTTGGTCACATTGCATCCTTCTTATGACTCTTTTTCAAGAAAATCTGGAATCTGAGAGTCTGGAGAGATCAACTATATAACCTCTCCTGAGAGTCAGAGTCAGATTCCAAGATATTCATATTTCAAGAATATTTCAGATTATGACAACCTGCAAAGTTCCATTGTATAACCTCTCTTGAGAGTCATATTTTGAGATATTTCAAAAGTATATCCACATAAGTTCAACTCTTAGATTGATTGCTAAGCATTGGTTGTTTCTCACTGATTGTTTTGCTCTCTACCATTTTGCGAAAAGGAAGAGTTATTGGGTAATGTCGTGAAAAGCATGTTGGATATACGTGAGAAAAGATAATTAAAATATGTCCTTGAAAAGAATTCGAGATGAAAATATGGGAAATCCTTCATCCCAAGGCACAATCACAGGGTCAAGTGGCCCAACTGCAAAGTCAACTGTTGACTTTGAGGGTGGGCGCTGGTATCAACTGGTAAAATGTTATATTTCCGACCTGTGAAAACAAGAGGGATCATGTAACGTACGACTAAACCCTATTTATTTACGCATTGTAAATGAAACTTACGTTAATTTATTTTAACTATTCGATCAATAAGATCAAGAAGCGGTTGAACGAATTCTTGATTCATTTGAAAACCAAATTCTTGATTCATTTAAAAACTGCTATAGTGTGGGTCGATTTCCATATTTGGATTTCATACTTTGAAGTTTTGATATGAAGAGCAGACCCTTATGTTCTCAAGGCAATTCGGAATGGTTTCCACTGCATAGCAGCGGGCTTTTCTTGGCATACTGGAGCCATGGGTATGTGAAGCTACAGCGCACACTGACAGGCGGGCGAGCGTTGACAACATACTTAAGAAACCTACTGCCTGGTTGATGGAGTTCGTGTTCATATCTATACGTTTGGCAGAGTACAATGGAACGTAAAATAAAGTAAAATAATTTCTTATCAAAATGAAAAGCGAAAAACAGCGTCCGAGAAAATGAAAGTGTATAAAATAAATAATCTTTTGCTTTTTATAAGATATATCACCTTATTAAAGAAAGTGATTGCGATCCAGTCTTTGCCTAGCACTCAGAGCTGCGAGAAAGTATAGGATTTCACTGCTGGAATGAGAGGATTTCACTGCTGGAATGAGATTCGACCGGCAGATAAGTGATTTTGACTTTCTTTCTTTATTAGATAGTCTTTCTCTTTAAGAATTAAAAGATAAAGGAAAGATTATATATATAAATATCTATATAATTTTGTAGAGGCAATAAAAAATAGAAGATTTGTGTTTTATTTTTTAAATATATGCCTTTGGAATGAGAGTCGATTGCCAAGAAAGGTGATTTTGGCTTACTCTTTTTATCATATAGTTTTCCTTTTTGTGAGTTAAAAGATATAAATAAAGATATTATATATTATATCGTTTGTCTGCTAAAAAGATTATTAGAAACTAGAAAGAATACTAATGATATTTCTTAAGATAAGTTACCTATATCAAGGAAATGATATCTCATTAGTTTATTGGGATTTGATAAACCAATTTACTGTTGACTATTTGCATAAGAATGGATTTCTCTTGGGAGTAGAAGATAAGTCCATTGCGTTAATTCCTTTGCGAGGGTTGGCAAAGGTTACATGTTAACTTTGTTAGTTATTTAAAAAAATTTATCTAGCTCTTATGCCCAAATAAGGGTTAGTCATGCACCTTATTTTTTTAAAAGATATTTTCTTGAATATATTCAAAGAGGGTAACTCTTTAATAAAATATTTACATAAGCAAGGAAATAGAAGAGGAATGCTCTTATTTTAAAAAGAGATTTTTTGTACTCATTAAATTATGAAGTGATAACAAGTCTTTTCTTGAATAGATTAAAGAGAGTGACTTTTGAATTATTTTCATAGTGAAGAAGAAAAGAGAAGTTTCTCACATTAATATTCTATTCATTAACCGTGTTGTAAATAGTAATTTATTTAATAAATCCATGAATAAGTTACCATGATAGTGGTAGAGGTTAATGAATTAATAAATCCATGGATAGTATTCATAAATCCATGGGTAGTTCTCCATGGGGATGATGGAGATTAATTGTTTCATAAAACCATGGGTAGATTACCATGGTGTTTGCAAACATTAGTTATTTAATAAATCCATGAATAAATTACCATGATGTTGGTAAGTTAAGTTATTTAATAAATTCATGGTTAAAGGAACTAATCAGTTTATTCCTTAGATGAATAAACTAAGTGATTATTTTATATTATCATGAATGTGATGTTAAATTCCTTTTGGAGGAAGATCTTGCATATACATGCAACATATGTATTAACTTTTATTGAAAAATAATGTACATATTTGTATGTAGAAAGATAGCTTGTAGTATTAAACTACATTGAATATGATTGTTTAGTACAATCTTTGGAAAAGAGGACATGTATTTATATTCTTAATTGCATATCTTTACAAAAAGAAAACATATGTTTACATGCACACTAGCATTGAGATTTTCTTTGTGAAGACTTGTGAAGGAGGTTATGTGCTTCATTGTGTAAGCACTCCTTTAGGGAGACTCCTTTGGAATCGATATGCATTCGCATGCATGGGAGCGACATTTGATATATTAAATTGCACTCCATGTACTAAAAGTAATAGTGTAAGGGTTAGCTATTTTGATTAAATATATGTAAATCACATGCATAAATATCTTAACTGATGTATCAGTTTATTTTAAAGAAAAGCTTGGGAGATGTAGCCATTGCCTTACAGGAATGTGTGCTTATGCGACGGAAGCATTAGTTATTGTGATGACTTATAACCAGAACATATGAGGTATGTGTCATTAAAGAGAGAATGACAAGGTACTTTACTTGCATGTCATGAATATACATGAGTAGATGGAGAAGCTACTATAGTACAGATATGTGAAATGATTGATTAATACTTTATGAATCTTGACATCATTTTATGTTGAAGGCATCATAGCAGGGAATGATGGTGACATGTACAAAGGAATATTATGCTTGTCATGTACAAAGGAAAATTATGCTTGTCCTGGTGGCAGGTAAATGATTAATGTTCATGCAGATGAGTGCGAGTTGCAGGAAGGTCCAATGTACGATGGTCCATTGTAGGTACATCCATGCCACCAAGATGTGAAGATACGAAGATATGAAGACCAGAGGGTAAATGATACTATTGTAATGGCTTTAAGCTAGATACTAGCATATTTCCTTGTAAGATTATATAAATGATGGTTAAGGGATGGTCTCCGTTATAAGCCATTGAGTGATGGGCTGAACACCCTCACGAGCGTTTAATAATAAAATTAAACGTTTGCTGGTTTTCACCCTACGGGGTTTCCAGGGTATATTGGTGTTCAATGGTGTGATTGATTATTGTGTCCAGATGATGAGGTTGATTCGTTGATTCCTTTCTTGTTATGATGTTCATAATGGCAATTATGTGATTATTCTATGAGTAATGAGATGAATGGATGGTTACATCATATAGTATTAAGTTAATATACTGTAATGGAGGTTGTTAAGGGTTAAGGAGTTTACTATTCTTATTTATAAAATTACACTGTGAACTGTTAAACACTCTATGTAATGATGAGTAACTTGTATAAAAAAATTTAACTCCTTACATTTCCCTGTGAAGTTAATGGTGTATGTTACAAGTGGTATCAGAGCTAAAGGTTCAAAAATTGGTGCCTTTGGGATTTAGTGGAAAGAAATTGAGAGATCCGAGATGAAAAGCGTATATGCGAAGGCATTGCATCTCTAATCCAGGTTGAACAATGAGTTTCAAGAGATAAGTATTAATATATTTCTTGTCTTGAAAGTAATATTTATTGCATTTATGGAAAATACACTTCTTACAAAGTAAATACCTGTTGAGTTAGAGTTTCTTTAAAAAGGATATGTATTTTCCATGTGCATAAAACTTCTATTGTTGTGTTGAAGTTCCTTGAAAGAAGTTGGGAATTTGGTTTCTTGAAAAAGAAACATGTGTGTGCTTGAAAATTTAACTAGTATCCATTTGATTCTTCTTGAGAGAAATATTTAAATAATTCTTGTATGTGAATCTTGCAAAGAGACAAATATAGAGTAAAATGTGGTTTTACTTAATATGCAAGATTGTGTTAGTTCTTTTGGAAAGTAATAAAGCATTGTGAATATGATAATCTTTTTAGAAAGATATACCATGGTAAAAGACTAAACTACTATGCTAGTTTTGCTGATAAGAACCCCTGTGAGTCTTGCAAAGATTACTAGTACGTATCTTGAAGGGTGTGAGCAGTAGTAAACCCCTGTGAGTCTTGCAAAGATTACTAGTACATACCTTGAAGGGTGTGAGCAGTAGTAAAACATAAATAAGTAAACTTGCTTGCCTTTATATATATCTTGTTTAATAAAAGATAGGAAGCTTGTTTTTCTATAAAAAGGGATTTCGTACTTGTGTGTTAAGTGAAAAGGAATCCAAGTTATTTCTTGAAAATAAATATAGGCTAAAGAGAATAACCTCTTGAATATAATACATTGCTAGATGGATTATGTCAACATCTTGATTTAGGTATATTAAAGGTTAAGTTAACCTTGTTAGTATTGCGTAGTTTTTATGCATAAAAGAGGCTATCTATGGTAAGTTCTTGGAAGCCAAGCATGAGAAAATTTCATGTAGAATCATAAAGGAACAAGGTTCTTTTCATGCAATAGTTGTATTAGATTTCATCGGAAAGAACATAAGTTTATATGTGGAAAAAGATAACATGTTTTGTTATCATAATTTAGAAAAGATTCTTTGGCAAAGAAGATGAATTACATGTACAAAAACTAAAGTAATGTTTTTGTTTCCTTGAAATATATACATGGCTAATATAGGTATAATATTTCGAGAATAAGGTATGTATTCTTATGTTTTATTCCATTAGTTTTATGGAAAGAAAACCATGTTTTGCATGCCTATTATGTTATGTATCCTCGAAGAGGAATCATGAGTTTTCCTATTCGATTATATTAAGTACTCTGTTGGAAAACTAAGATTAGAATATTTATGCATTATATGCATAGGAACAATAGACAATGTGTTAGCTTTATTATATTTTCATGCTCCAAAGGCAAAAGCTAAAGTGGTGGGTCTTTTGTAAAAGTTTTAAGTAAAGCGAATGGACATTGTGTCATTTTCCATTAAAGGAATTTTTGAACAGATATAGTTATTTGTGTATGGATGTGTGCGTGTGTGGAAAATATCATAATAATGTGGGAGTTATTTGACATGAATTGATAATTAGTTACTCACACTAATGTAGAGATGTTAGAAGAAAGCATGTTGTGACATTGTATTCACATCTCATATATGCACATGAATAGGTGTTAAAAGATCACTCAAAGATTGATTATTTATTGATTAAGGCTTTATCTAATCATGCTATAAAATCTTGTCAATGTTGCTAAGAGAAAACATTGTTTTGGAGGAGCAATGTGAATTCCTGATGAGGATGAGTATTGCAGTAGGGAGAGAAGTCCTTCAAATAAAATAAAGATAAGTATTTTATGTTATTTTATTTTTAAGTCTATGCATATGCATGCTGATTTTCTTTTAAAAATGTATTGTTACATACATGGCATTGCATGAGATTAACTTCCATTTAAGAGAAATCTTAAAGGAAAAAAAAAGTACATGCTATTATAACTGCATAAGAATATGCATATGAGATTAATATGTGTATTATTCTTTATTTCTTTAGGAAAGAAAGTATAAAAGCATGAAAGGAAAATAGTTACTTTTCATTTGAGATTTAAAAGAAGCAATTGTTTTGCATGCAATAAAATTTCTAAGTTACCATGCACTACTTTAAAATGATGAATGTATATAGTGATGGTGTGTGAAACTAATGCATGAATGCAAAAGATGAAGAAAGACCTACTATAAGTTGATAGAGTGTTAAAATTAAATTGAATGAAGTCTCTTAATGGATCAAGTTGTGACACTTAACTAAATGACTAGTTGACTGACTAATGTTTGCATGAGTCGTCATGGATGCATTAAAACTATTGACTAGTTATGAATGAATAAATAATGGAAGTTATATGCACGAATCGATTTTTACTAAAGATATTTGAAAGTGGTGAATAAGTGATTATGATAATTACTTCGTGTGTCAGTCTATGGGAATAGAACATTGTGGGAATTGGAAATGTTTGCACTCATACCCTAATCGTTACTGACACATACACATTAATGAATAATTGTATATACTTTTATGCATGACGACATTGTATGCATAACAACATTTTATGCAGGAACTTAAAATGATTGCATAAGACAATATGTGCTTGAGAAATGCATATTTACGATTAGCATTATTTCTTATTGTAAGCCTGAGTAGCTTAATAAAAATAGGAAATCTGTGAAAATAAAGCATCGCAAGCATTGCAATGTGAGTTGCAACAGTAAACGTTAAACTATAATGCTTTAATGTACAACACATGTATGTTACTTCCAGGGAGGAAGTTGTGACAGTTTCATTAAAGTTAACTAGTATTAACTAGTTAAAGACAATTTGTTTAATTTTCTTTTATCGGGCAAGAAAAACTTAAATCGTCACTGTTGATAAACAAAGTTATTTAATTTACTGAAATTAATTATGAAAGAAAATATTTTTAAGCTGATGGTAAAAATGGTCCAAGAATAGGAAGTGGTTGGGGATAGTTGGAAAGACAGTTACCTACTCCTGGATAAGCTGGATCCCCGGGGAGGAGTAGCCGTTCTGTGAAATTGGTAAAGGGGGAGTATTTTCTTGAGCTGGTTGGGACCAGTTGAAAATAGCTTCCAGAAACTCTTGTAAAGCCAAAAACATCTGAGTATGATTGGAATTGGAGAATTGGACTGGACTGTCTCGAATTTCTCTTCCAAGCATTTCTGAGTGTTACTGGATTGGCCATCCCGATGTCACAGCAGAAGAATCCACTGTTGACCCGTGACACTGTCCAGATTCTGGAGCTAGGGGGAAAGTGGAGGACGTAATTGCCTCACTTGATGGTTGGAAGGACCACAACTTGAAAGACTAAATTTCCAGATAAGTATAAAGACATTTTAGTGTGGAAAGATTGACTATCTGGATGTGAAAAAATGACTCGATCCTATGGTTTAGGAGGAGCATTTTGTTTACCATTGTGGTTCTCATAGTGGAACAAGTTAAGTAAAAATTGTGTTATTAAAATGAATTATTGAATGTATAAGCTCACTTATTTTATTACTAATATGCTTGAATGTCTTAGCAGATGCTAGGATATGACCATGGTGCATTTATTGACCATTGGAACGATTAGAGAGCTAGGTGCTCTCTGAGTATTTTTTTTAAGTACTGTATGGATGTCTTTAGCAGGAGCTAAGACAATGTGCACGTGATGCATTTATGAAAGGGTTACTTTGATTAAAAATCTCCTTATATTGCAATAATGTTTGTTAGTTGCAAGTATTTTCATTTTGAAAACTATGTGGCTAATGCGATTAAATTTTCAGGCATACATTACAGGCTCTTTCCAGGAAGTGTTGATGGGTGTTCAACCATTCTATGAGAGCTTGCGTAAAAGCCATCATTCTTCCAATGGTAAATGGTAAATAATGATGAGTTCTTATAGAGATTTTTCTATATTTTTGTGAATTGAATAAGGGATAAGCAGTAGAAATGGAAATGAAATTTTCTTTGTGCTATACATGCTTATGAACATGGATAAAAACATTATTGTCTTAATTAATGGCATTTAAGGAAACGAAATTGTTTCATTGTGAAGGGAAAGGACTCCCTTTTGGTTATTTATATTATTATACCATGAGTATAAAGTTTAAATTTCAGTGAGAGAAGCACACCGAGGACGGTGTTCTCTTAAGGGGGGGAGTATGTAACGTACGACTCAACCCTATTTATTTACGCATTGTAAATGAAACTTACGTTAATTTATTTTAACTATTCGATCAAGAAAATCAAGAAGCGGTTGAAAGAATTCTTGATTCATTTGAAAACCGAATTCTTGATTCATTTAAAAACTGCTATAGTGTGGGTCGGTTTCCATATTTGGATTTCATACTTTGAAGTTTTGATATGAAGAGCAGACCCTTATGTTCTCAAGGCGATTCGGAATGGTTTCCACTGCATAGCAGCGGGATTTTCTTGGCATACTGGAGCCATGGGTATGTGAAGCTACAACGCACATTGACAGGCGGGCGAGCGTTGACAAAATACTTAAGAAACCTACTCCCTGGTTGATAGAGTTCATGTTCATATCTATACGTTTGACAGAGTACAATGGAACGTAAAATAAAGTAAAATAATTGCTTATCAAAATGAAAAGCGAAAGAAAGCATCCGAGCAAATGACAGTGTATAAAATAAATAAGCTTTTGCTTTTTATAAGAGATATCACCTTATTAAAGAAAGTGATTGTGATCCAGTCTTTGCCTAGCACTCAGAGCTGTGGGAAAGTATAGGATTTCACTACTGGAATGAGAGGATTTCACTACTTGAATGAGATTCGACCGGAAAATAAGTGATTTTGACTTTCTTTCTTTATTAGATAGTCTTTCTCTTTAAGAATTAAAAGATAAAGGAAAGATTATATATATAAATATCTATATAATTTTGTAGAGGCAATAAAAAATAGAAGATTTGTGTTTTATTTTTTAAATATATGCCTTTGGAATGAGAGTCGATTGCCAAGAAAGGTGATTTTGGCTTACTCTTTTTATCATATAGTCTTCCTTTTTGTGAGTTAAAAGATATAAATAAAAATATTATATATTATATCGTTTGCCTGCTAAAATCAAGGAAATGATATCTCATTAGTTTATTGGGATTTGATAAACCAATTTACTCTTGACTATTTTCATAAGAATGGATTTATCTTGGGAGTAGAAGATAAGTCCATTGCGTTAATTCCTTTGTAAGGGTTGGCAAAGGTTACATGTTAACTTTGTTAGTTATTTTAAAAAATTTATCTAGCTCTTATGCCCAAATAAGGGTTAGTCATGCACCTTATTTTTTTTAAAGAGATTTTCTTGAATATATTCAAAGAGGGTAACTCTTTAATAAAATATTTACATAAGCAAGGAAATAGAAGAGAAATGCTCTTATTTTAAAAAGAGATTTTTTGTACTAATTAAATTATGAAGTGATAACAAGTCTTTTCTTGAATAGATTAAAGAGAGTGACTTTTGAATTATTTTCATAGTGAAGAAGAAAAGAGAAGTTTCTCACATTAATATTCTATTCATTAACCGTGTTGTAAATAGTAATTTATTTAATAAATCCATGAATAAGCTACCATGATAGTGGTAGCTACCATGATAGTGGTAGAGGTTAATGAATTAATAAATCCATGGATAGTATTCATAAATCCATGGGTAGTTTTCCATGGGCTTGATGGAGGTTAATTGTTTCATAAAACCATGGGTAGATTACCATGGTGTTTACAAACATTAGTTATTTAATAAATCCATGATTAAATTACCATGATGTTGGTAAGTTAAGTTATTTAATAAATTCATGGTTAAAGGAACTAATCAGTTCATTCCTTAGATGAATAAACTAAGTGATTATTTTATATTATCATCAACGTGATGTTAAATTCCTCCCGGAGGAAGATCTTGCATATACATCCAACATATGTATTAGCTTTTAATTGAACAATAATATATATTTTTGTATGAAGAAAGATAGCTTGTAGTATTAAAACTACATTGAATATGATTGTTAGTTTAATCTTGAAAATAAGACATGTATTTATATTCTTCATTACGTATTTTTACATATGTTTACATGCTCACTAGCATTAAGACTTTCTTTGGAAAGAATCGTGAAGGAGGTTATGTGCTTCATTATGTAAGCACTCCTTTAGGGAGAGTCTTTTGGAATCAGTATGCATTCACATGCATGGAGGAAACAATTGTTATGTTAGCTTGCATTCCATGCACTAAAAGTAATAGCTTAAGGGTTAGCTATTTCGATTAAACTTATGTAAATCACATGCATAAATATCTTCACTGATGTATCAATTTATTTTAAAGAAAGCTTGGGAGAGGTAGCCATTGTCTTGCAGGAAAGTGCTTATGCGACATAAGCATTAGTTATTGTGATGACTTATAACCAACACATATGAGGTATGTGTTATTAAAGAGAGAATGACAAGGTACTCTACTTGTTTGTCATGATTACACATTGATTAATACTTTATGAATCTTGACATCATTTTATGTTGAAGGCATCATAGCAGGGAATGATGGTGACATGTACGAAGGGATATTATGCTTGTCCTGGTGGCAGGTAAATGATTAATATTCATGCAGATGAGTGCAAGTTGCAGGAAGGTTTAATGTACGATGGTCCATTGGAGGTACATCCATGCCACCAAGATCTGAAGATCTGATCATATGAAGACCAGAGGGTAAATGGTATCATATTTATTGTAATGGCTTTAAGCTAGATATTTTCATATTTCCTTGTAAGATTATATAAACGATGGTTAAGGGATGGTCTCCCTTATAAGCCATTGAGTGATGGGCTGAACACCCTCACGAGCGTTTAATAATAAAATTAAACGTTTACTGGTTTTCACCCTACGGGGTTTCCAGGGTATATTGGTGTTCAATGGTGTGATTGATTATTGTGTCCAGATGATGAGGTTGATTTGTTAATTCCTTTCTTGTTATGATGTTCATAATGGCAATTATGTGATGAATATATGAGTAATGAGATGAATGGATGGTTACATCATATAGTATTAAGTTAATATACTGTAATGGAGGTTGTTAAGGGTTAAGGAGTTTACTATTCTTATTTATAAAATTACACTGTGAACTGTTAAACACTCTATGTAACGATGAGTAATTTGTATAAAAAAATTTAACTCCTTACATTTCCCTATGAAATTAATGGTGTATGTTACAAATCATCATCGATAAAGCAAATTTTTGTCTAATATTTTGTCAAATAGTACCTTCGAACGGCTGCCCTCCCTCGTGAAATAAGTAGAGATGGTACGCATAAAGAGAATGACGTTGTGTGGTTAAGCGTGGAGAGTCCATGGCAGAGATGAATCTTTATATAGATGGAATTGTCAACAAATATTCCACATATCAGATTAGTAAATCAAACTTCTTTGTTTGTAAAAGTTCACATTAAAATTTATCAACAAATATTCAATATATCAGATTAGTAAATGAAACTTCTTTCTTCGTGAAATTTTTATGTGAAAACTAATTTTAAGTTGAAATTATATTTTCAATATTGTAATTTAATGTTTTACATTAAATTCTAACACATAATTATTTAAACCATTTTTAATTGTTTTAATTTTTTTTCAATATTTTAATAAATGATATTTTTTTAATTTGAAATTAATTTTTTAATGTATAATAAATTTAAAATCATTTAAAATCTTATGCTTGATTTACATAACTTTTTACCATTCAAATATATTATTATAATCATTTTTAACATAATTATGTACGAAATTCATTCAATATATTATTATGGTTAAAAAATAAAATAAATAATAGATAAAATGGATGATTTTATGTTGTTATATTTAAAGGTAAAAAGTAGCATAGTTATATAAATTAAATAGTTGTTTGATGCTAATAAGTATCAATTCATCATAATATCAAAATGCTTAATTCATGATATATGTTGTTATGTTTTTTTTTTCTTTTAATTAAATTCATGAATTAAAAAAATGCCATATGAACAAAGTGTCAAATGAAATGAGTTATGGTTTTTTGGGCATCTGGGGATGATATCTAATTATATTGGCCCATGGTATTGTACTAAAGCATATTGAGAGAATAAGAATCTCCATTGTGAAGACAGACTAAATCTTCAAAATTAAGAATCTTGTTCCAAATAAAATTAGAATGCGCATAAGCCATGGTATTGTAACAAAAGCTATTTACATATTAAAAATCTTTTTGATAAAGTAAAAGTTAATCGTAGCTGTTCAAAAGGTACTATGTCACAGAAATTTCTTTTACCAAAGATAATCCCCGGTGATTTCAGAGGCCAGAGTTTTAACTTGTAGCTTATCAATACTCGAGTATTTCTACCTGTGAAGAAGTTAATAAAAAATTAGGGTATATTCGTCTTAGATATAGTCTTAGGGATCAAAATCCTCCTGACACACCGAAAAATCTTCAGAGAAAAGTTTGTATGCGGAGAGTTTTGATTTATACTTGATATTTGATAGATCCAGACCAAAGAAATATCTGGGAGTTATTTATTATTGTTGCATAGATTGGATTACAATTTTTTTCCATAACGAATTTTATCGAGCAGCTCTCTGCACATCACTAGCTATTTTCTTCTGAATTGTCAGAAATATATAGTTGAAATCATAATTACTAAATTTGGTTGAATGGAAAAAAATTATGAATTTTCTTTGGTTCACGGATTAATAAACCAGTTTCAGTTTGGGATGAGAACATTGACGAGTTAATAAACAGTTTCAATTTCAATTTGGTACGAGAACATTGACTTAAGTATTTTGTCTTTTACCATCGTAAAAAGGGGTAATTTGCTAAAAACTATAGACTAAAATTCCTCTGCCTCTTTTGCACTTTTTTTTCTTATTTCTTTTCTCGTTTTGTGGAAGAGAGCCTAGGATTTGATTAACTAATTTCATTTTTAATATATATATATATATATATGTTTAATTAATTTATTTATTTTAAAATGAGTCAGTTTCTTCTTCGTTTGAGCCTGGCTGTAAACAAAAACAACTTTAACGTAAAGAGAATACTTCAACGTAAGGGAATACATCTTGTTTTCTAAGGAGGGCCAAATAAATGAGGAGAATAGATATACTCTAACATTGTGAAGGGATTGCTTTGTTTAGCATTATGGAAACGGAAATTGTGTATTTAAAAAGGGAAATAAGGAAAATACAAATAATTGAGAAATTGAAATTTTTTTTGAATTGGAAAGAGATGGTTAAGGATTACAAAGTAACTGTCAACATATTAAAATAAGGGAAACAGAAATAAAAGAAATTAAATTTCAAAGGGATGGCTTAGGTGTGACAGCCTCATTAAATATTAACTAGTATTAACTAGTCAAAAACAATTGTCTATTTTCTTTTTTTAGTCCTTGACAAAAGGAAACTCTATTGTTATGAATTATGAAGAGAACTTCTATTTTTTTATTATTATTATTATTAGAATAATAGGAGGAACCAATGAATAAAGAAAATGATTCTTCTAAACTGTGGGTGAAAAGAGTTTCCCAGAATAGGGGGTGGTTGGGGACAGTTGGAAAACAGTTACCTCTCCTCCAAGGATAAAGTCGGAACCGAGGAGAGGAGAGGGGCTTCTGTGAACTTTGGTAAGAAGGGGAAAGTATTTTCTAGAGCTGGGAGAACCAGTTGAAAATAGCTTTTTGTATCCCTTGAAAAACCAGAATATTTGCTTGTGACTGGATTTGGCCTTCCAGAGGTCACAGCAGAGGGTTTCCACTGTTAACCCGTGGCACCAACCGGGATTCTGGAGCTAGGGGGCAAGAGGAGGACGTCATAGCCTCCCTTGATGGTTGGGAGGACTTCAGTTGGAAGAAATCAATCTTTTATTTCAGATAAGTATATAGAACCTAACCATAAGGAATTCACAGTTCTGTATGAAGGCAATAGACTGTTTAAGTTTTCAGCTAAACTGTATTTTCAGTAGGGTTTGGTTATTAAAAGAAGAATATTTCTATTAGATACTATGTGTAATTAGTGTAAGTTGTAACCCTGCGAAGAGGAGGGTGAGCACTCGTTATACATATATACAATGTTTCTCTTTTCCTAATGGAATATTTAAAGTTCAGGATACTATCCCTACAGAATGTAGTTCGTATAAAACTGCTAAAAGAAAGTTAAATTTCTAGAAGTTCTAGATACTTGACAGTTGTACCAAGTCAAGAATTAATTGTTTGTGCAGATAGAAATATATTTTTTAAAAGAATACCAGTATAAAGAAGATACGGGTATAGTAACTGTGCATAGAGAAAAATGGGTGTAGTGAGTACAATAATTATCATAGATATTGCATGCCACATATCAAAAAAATAACACAGTGAAAGCTTGAGGTGCAGGGTTCGGGTATAAACCCCACCTAGCCTCCTTTGTTTTCTTTGTACAAAATCAAAACCGTAAAAGTAAGAACAACCCTTTTATGCTTCATGATGAACCAGAACCGGATGGTTACACGATACTCTGTAACAAGAAATGGTAAACCCCTTTACAAATTTTAGAAGGGAAACCTTGCGAGAAGTAGGCACAATAAGAGTAGTGATTTAAACACAGAACAAACAACCGTATAACCGGAGAGATACATTAGCACAATGCGAAACATATCCATGAAACATACAGGATGAAACGAAAAATTATTAACGGTAAAACCCTCGAGTTATGTCAAGAACAGCCTGTGCACATTATAACTAAATAGAATAATTGCAAACAACAGTAGCATACAAGAGTCCTCGCCAAGCCATAGCGCATGGCAATAGATTAACTTGCGACGAGTCTATTGATTGACAACGAACATGATAATCAACAGAGATATATCCATGCAGAAAATTGGACAGCTTGAAAGATAGCCTTGTAAAGTTATAAATAAACGTAACAAGATCAACAGGGTACTACTGTCCAAGAGTTATGTAGACTCGAAAGTCAGATAAATAAAAGCCTCGGCCATGGCAAAAAGGCCGGATAACAGTAAAGTGTCCATAAAAGAAAACACCATGAATATAAAAGGAACAACCGAGCTTCGGCTTGTAAAACCATATCCAGTTTACAATAAACCCTCGACGCAATATACCATAAACCCTAAGCCGGGTGGTGATAAAAACACCGGCAACCCTCTTGAGAAAACCTGGACAACAGCTACCAGAGGAAATGGGAATTTATGTTGCTATGTACCTATAAAAAGGAAGAGACAGGCAAGAGATAGGCTCAGCCGTGACTGGAGGGAACTGAGGAAAGAATATGGAGGAAGGGTTCGAGTGACAGAACCCACTAACCTGCAAGACAAACGAAAAATCAAACCCATTAAAAGTAGCCAAGCCGGAGCGAATCTCATGCCAGGTAACGCCTGGAAAGGGGGTCAAAACTAGGAGAGAAAAACAGAGTAAATAGAATACCTGTAGAAAAAGTTGCATGACAGTACTGGACCTGCGAAAAAGAAGGCGCATGGGTAAGTTGGCCCAGTGTTAAAGCTTTTAATAACCCTGTAACTCGAAGAAAATAACATGCCAAACCTGTAACGAATTTAAAAACCAGTATTTGAGCTTCTTACGCCATGAAATCGCCAAGAGTTGTCCAAGGGTTTCAAAACTCCATCGGAAGAGGGAAGCCCTGGTTGTCAGATAACAAAAACTCCCTGTGAGAAATAGAACTGAGGGAAATGCAGTAAGGATTCGGCGCAAACAGATGAAAGTCAAGTCGAGACCGAGAATGAGTACAGAGAGGTTGGGGTTCAAACTTAAATCCATGAGCTCGACGGAGAAAAAAACCAAGGGCAATGTTCTGCTCGTGCGCCATGGAGGTGAGCAGCTACAGCTTAACCAAAGAACTAACAGTAAACTCCAATCCCTTTTCCCTCACAAACCCCCGAGGAAAATGAGGCGCGATATACAGCTGTCAACCAAATGAAAATTGCTATGTACAAACCCCATGGGAGATGACAACTACCCTTCACGGAATGATAACTCAAAGCCATGTGTCAAGTGAAACTGGAATATTACAAGTTTGACATTTATTTATCCGTAAACAAATCAGTTATTGAAAGTACACTGCTTCAAAATTGACCTGTGCAACGATGAGACAATGGTGCTGTAGAGACATTACACAGTGAAAATAATTTATTTTTTTAATGGGTATTTTATTATTGGTCGAATTATGTGACATTAGGATTATATAATAAGTATATTGAAAATGGTGTGTATTTAAAAAAACAAAAGAGAAGTAGAAACGATTGAGAAATTGGATATATTTTTTTTTAATTTCATTCCTATTTTGAAGGGTTGGAAAGCCAAGAAAGCAGGGTTTTGGAGGGCTGAAAGCCAAGAAAGCAGGAAAAAATGAATGGTTGAAATATTCATTTTCTAAATATATTTTTATTTTGACAGAGTTTACATAAATAAATAGATTTAGAATGGTGATATTTTAAATATATATTTATTTATTAAATAATAATTTTGGACAAATAAGTTTTGATACTAGAAAAGTATGTTAGATGTTTTAGTTTTAAGTTTTGGAGGGAAGAGTAAGTTTGGATTTTTATTTTTTTTGGGAGTGAATTGTATTTATAAGATTGTTATATGAAATAGGGTTACTAGAAATTATTCAAATTTTAAAATGAATTAGGATAAAAGTGAACATAATATGTTAGAATATATATATATATATATATATATATTCAAATTAAGATGTCTAATTTTTTCTGAATTAAATTTTTTTTTTAACCTAATTTTAATTTGAACTTGGTAACTATGATAAAATGCATATTTGGAGAATTTTTTTGATAATGAGTAAGATGCATATTCAGGGAATTTTTATTTTATTTTTTTATATTGAATTTTAAAGAACTTTTCCGATATGAAATCGAATCGAATCCAATTTCAATTCGACATTGGTAACCATGGTTGAAATTTGCGCACTATAATTTTCCACGGTTGATGGTATATGCCGCTGATCCTATACATATCGTCGTTAGAAACTAATAAAATACTTTCTTGCCAGGTTTGATCTTGCATATTCAAGAACACGCAATGTGATTAAATGCAAAAATAAAGGACGACACGGGAAGAATCTTGCTCTTCGTAGCCTTCATCGTTGCAACAGCCAGAAACGTTAATGCGATTTATCCCAAAGAAGCGGTCGGAGAGCTCCAGACATTCATAGTTCACATGAACGAAGATTTGAATTGTTGATTCTATAAATCCCATTCATAGTTCATTCGTGATGCAGTTGTAAAAGCCGGAGAATTAAATGACGAAGAATTTAGAGAATCGAGTATACTGTACACATACAATACTGTTCTCACTGGATTCGCAGCCAAATTGAGTGGCAATCAGGTAGCCGCAATCAAAGCCATGGAGACAAACTTTTTCAAGAAACGTATGCGTCCACAGAGGAGTGGATGTCTTATCTCTATCCATTGGGGGAGTGTTGAAAATATAAATCCACCTGTTGATTATGTGTAGGAGGACAAAAGGACAGCAGGAGAGGTCCTTGTTGAATTGTATTATGCAGAAGCAGCTTCCAGGCTCTGCAACAGCCGCTTTCCATTTTCGTCTTCATGTTTTTTAACAAACAGTGGCTTGCTATTTTGATTGAGAAGTCAAATTCAAAGTTTAAAACAGAGTCTTTCATCCTTTTATTTTGAAAACAGGGTTTCTGTGTACGCGGGAGATTGTTTCAAAGGTTTTTTGTTTGATTATAAATGGGCCACGGGAGCAGTGGTCCCACCGCTAGCTCATAGAAGACGTGGACCAATCAACGCTTCTCGCGTTGGTTTGGTGCCTATGTCACCACACCTAAAAAAGGACACGAAAAGATTTTATAAAAAATGCCCTAAAGTTTTCGCATCACAAATCGCCTTGACGTCATCGGGCTAATTTGTTACGCGAAATTTTTATATATTTTGGCTCATAGTTTGGTTGAAATTCGTGGGCCCCAGTCCTCGACCAATAGGATGGCGATCACGCCAAGTTTTAGAGAGGTGACGTCATGTGAAAGTGTGACACGATTTTCATTACAATTTGGTTTAATCAGTTTGAAGTCTGGGCAGAAGTTAGTTTTAAAGTTTTGTAATGTTTTATGTTATGTTTTAGTTATATATATCGCGCGATGAAACTATATTATAACCCAAGGTTTATATGGATGTTTTATTTACAAACGTGTTATTGTAATATGGGTCTCGCAGGCCCATACATAGTTTTTATTTTTTATTTTTCTATAATTTGTTTTATGTTGATTTAAAAAGAAGTGTTTCACCACAAAATAAAAAGTTTGAGAAGCTAATGTATTATTATATACACAGCAGTGTATTGGAAAAACAGAGTGTGAGCCCAAAGGAAAAATTTACACAGACAGACAGAAAGTGTGTACTTTTTGAAAAATAGAGAGACAAAGAGCTTTCTTGGCACTGTGTTTGTGCAACAGTCCAAATTTTTGTAATTCCTCTGTTAGAGGAAGTTTTTATTTTGTAATATATTTTACAGTGAATGGAATAGAAGTTTTTTTTGAAACCTCTCTCTGGCAGTGAGTAATTTTTTTTAAAATTTTGTATGTTGAAAGGAGAGTATTATTCTCTCAATATTTTGTTTTGGAATTATCATAAATTACAACATGGTATCGGAGCTTATCCAGGCTCTTTGAAGGTGTCAAAGAAGCTGAAGGAAGAAGGATTTGTTGTAGCAGTTCACCAGCAGAACTCCAGCAAGCCAAGTAGAAGTAAAGTCCAAGTATTTCTAAAAAAAAAACAGAGTTGTTATTTTTGTTTAAAAGAGCAGTCCTCAGAAACAGAGTCTTGTCCTTTAAAGAAGGAAAGACAGTTTGTTTAGAAAAACACAATCAAGTTTATTTCAAAGTTTAGTCTATAAGCAATGGCTGGACCAAGCACTGATATGAATATTGGAAATACTCAGCTTCCCCAATTTAATGGGAAGAATTGTGGTTATTGGGCCATTACCATGAGAGCCTTGTTTTCCTCCTAGGACTTATGGGAATTTGTAGAAAATGGTTTTGAAGAACCAGTTGATGAACAAGAGTATAATGCCTTAACACATGAAAAGAAGGATCTACTGAAGAGAAATAGAAAGAAAGACTCTAAGGCCCTCTTCTATCTCTATCAAGCAGTACATGAGAGTGTGTTTCCAAGGATAGCAGTAGCTAAGAGATCCAAGGATGCATGGGATACTCTGAAGATAGCCTATCAAAGTATGGAGAAAGTGAAGACAACAAAACTACAATTGTTGAGGAGAGATTTTGAAACTCTCTGCATGAAGGAGTCTGATAACATAGACTCATTCTTCACACATGTGATTGGGATGGTAAATCATATAAGGTCTCATGGAGAGACACTTGAAGAAAGAAGGATAGTGGAGAAACTGTTGAGGAGCCTACCCTCAAGTTTTGATGTTATTATTACCACCATTGAAGAGACAAAGGATCTCTCAAAGTTCACAATAGATGAACTTCATGCATCACTGATGACTCATGAACAAAGATTGGGAAGATCAGTAAACCCATCTCTAAAGCATGCCTTCAAGACCCAGATGCCTTTTGGAAGAGGAAGAGGTCAAGGCAAAGGAAGAGGAAGAGGCAGAAGACAAAACAGAGAAGGAAGAAACAACTCTACACATTCACATGGAAGGAGCAACAATCAGAATCAAAGCCATGGCCAAAGAAGGAGCCAACAAGGTGGACATCAACATGCTCAAGGACAAAGGTATGACAAATCAAATGTCCATGCCCATGACATTATTGCAAAAAATATGGGCACTATGCCCATGAGTGTAGGAAAAATCAAAATGACATGAATAATAGGCAGAATGCTAATGTAGCAAGAGAAGAAAAGAACCCAAAGAATGTGCTGTTAACATTTAATGTAGCACAAGATAGACAGGATGATGTATGGTTCTTAGATTCAAGCTGCAGTAATCACATGACTGGAAACATAACAATGTTTTCCAATCTTGATGAAGAAGTTAAATCATAATTAATAACAGGAACTGATACTAAGATTTATATCAAGGGAAAAGGTAGAGTTAGTATCCGTGCAAGAAATAGTGAGCAGAAATTTGTGCCAGACGTGTACTATGTTCCTGGCTTGAAGTGTAATCTTTTGAGCTTTGGGCAGCTCATAAACAAAGTTTACAATGTAGTTTTTAAAAATGATGTGTGCACAATAATGGACATACCTCCAAGCAAGAAGATTATTGCTGAAATACAAATGACCAGCAATAGAATGTTTCCACTCAAGCTCAATACAGATTTGAAGGGAAAAGAAAAAAACGTAGCAGCTGTAACTCAAGAGGTCTTTCAGAAGGAAGTGAAAGATGAAAATTGGTTATGGCACTTGAGATTTGGACATATCAATTTCGGAGGTCTGAATTTGATGCACAAAAAAGGAATGGTAAGAGGACTACCATTGATTGAGAAACTGGACAGCCTATGTGAAGGCTGTAAAAACAACACAGAGAAAACTTTCCATTAGGAAAGAGCATAAGGGCGAAAGCACCCTTAGAAATTATTCATTTAGATTTATGTGGGCCGATGCAAACAACATCAGTTTCAGGTAGAAATTACATTCTAACCTTCATTGATGATTTCACAAGGAAAGTATGGGTTTATTTATTGAAATATAAAAGTGAAGTCTTTAAAAAAATTTTCCATTTTAAAGCTCTAGTAGAGAAACAGAGTGGGTAGCATATCAAAGTTCTTAGAACTGATAGAGGAGGTGAGTACATCTCAAAATAATTTCTGCGTTTTTGCTGAGAAAATGGCATACACAAATAGTTAACTACAAGATACACACCGCAACAAAATGGTGTTGCTGAAAGGAAAAATCGAACCATAATGGAAATGGTGAGAAGTATGCTAAAGGCAAAACACTTGCCAAATGAGTATTGGGCAGAAGCTACAAATTGTGCTGTGTATATTTTAAATAGATTCCAAACAAAAGCTATAATGAACAGAGTTCCAGAAGAAGCGTGAAGTGTTAGAAAATAGGGAGTCACCCACATGAGAGTTTTTTGGTGTGTGGCTTATGCACACATTCCAGAACAATTAAGGAAGAAGTTGGACAGTAAGGGGGAGAAATGCATCTTCCTTATATATTGTGAAGATTCCAAGGGATATAGATTATATAACCCATCCACAAAGAAATTAGTTATAAGCAAATATGTGCAATTCATTGAAGAAGACGCATGGGATGGAAGCATTGAGAAAACAGTCAATGTTAAAAACTGTTTGTCTCATGATGAAGATGAGGAAGATGTGGCTGAAAATAATACCTCATTAGTAGCACAACCTCCACAAACACAAGGACAGCTAGGGACACCTCAAGCAAGAGTAAGAACACCCTTGATAAGTAATGAGAGTGCTTCTCTAAGCACACTAAATGGAGCAGATTTGAGTGCTACTTCAAGCACAAGTACATCTAATGAAAGAGGAACAAGATTCAGAAATTTAAATGAAATTTATGAGCAAGAGACAACAAATGAAGGTATGAATTCTTTATTTGCTTTGAATTGTCATGTTGATGATCCTATTCATTTTAAGGAAGCTATAAAAGATATCAAATGGATAGAATCCATGGATGAAGAAATTAAAGAAATAGAGAAGAATAAAACATGGGATTTGGTCGAACTCCCAAAAGATAAGGAAGTCATTGGAGTTAAATGGGTCTACAAGGCCAAAAGCAATGCTGAAGGTAAAATTGAAAGGCACAAGGCCAGACTTGTTGTCAAAGGTTATAAGCAGCAACATGGAAGAGATTATGAGGAGACTTTTGCACTAGTTGCAAGAATGGAAATAGTGAGAGTAGTGTTGTCCATAGCAGCACAACACAAATGGAAGGTTTACCAAATGGATGTAAAATCAAAATTTTTAAATGGAGTGTTAATGGAAGAGGTTTATGTTGAACAACCTCTAGGATATGAGAAAAAGGGCCAAGAGCACAAAGTTTGCAGATTGAAGAAAGCTCTTTATGGGCTGAAGACAGCACCAAGAGCATGGTACAGTAGGATAGATTCCTATCTACTCGAGAATGGGTTTGAAAAATTTGAAGGAGAACCCACATTATAAATCAAAGAAAAAGATATTAAGATGATGATTGTTGTTTTATATGTTGATGATGTGATCTTCACAAGTAATGATGATTACCTTATTAAAAATTTTAAAACAATCATGAAAGATGAATTTGAAATGACTGACATGGGATTGCTGAAATACTTCTTAGGAATAGAAGTAGAGAAAAATGAAAATGGGATTTTTATCTCACAAGAAAAATATTTTAATGAAGTTTTAGAAAGATTTAACATGTAGGATTGCAAGGCAGCAATAACACCCACAGTAATGGGATTGAAACTCAACAAAGAAGACAACAAGAAGGATTTTGATACTAGTTTGTACAAGAGCATAGTTGGCAGCCTCATGTATTTGACTGCAACTAGGCCTGATATAATGCATGCTGTTAGTTTGATTTCCAGATTCATGGAGAGGCCAAAAGAAGCACATTGGCAGGCAGCAAAAAGAATTCTGAGGTATGTGAAAGGAACTAAAAAGTATGGTATTTTGTATATCACTTCAGAAAATTATGAGATGATTGGTAACACTAACAATGATTGGGTTGGAAGTGTAAATGACCGGAAAAGTACATTTGGTTATGTTTTTCATATGGGTTCAGGAGCTATTTCATGGGCTTCTAAAAAACAACCTATTGTAGCATTGTCTACAACAGAGGTAGAGTATGTGGGAGCTACAGCAACAGCATGTCAAGCAGTGTAGATGAGGAGAATGCTGAGAAGTTTATGTCAAGAACAGGTAAAAGGCACAGTGATTTATTGTGAAAATATCTCAGCCATAGCATTGTCTAAAAATCCCGTGTTTCACAAAAGGAAAAAGCACATAGATGCTAAGTTTCACTACATGAGGGAGCTAGTGAACAATGGAGAAATCATTTTAAAACATTGTAGGACTTAGGAGAAATTTGTAGATATACTGACAAAGCCACTGGGGTAGAAAAACTTTGAATATTTGAGGAATTGCATGGGTATGACTGATAACCCAACAATTGAATTTAAGGGGGAGTGTTGAAAATATAAATCCACCTATTGATTATGTGCAGGAGGACAAAATGACAACAGGAGAGGTCCTTGTTGAATTGTATTGTGCAGAAGCAGCTTCCATGCTCTGCAACAGCCGCTTTCCATTTTTGTCTTCATGTTTTTTAACAAGCAACCGCTTGCTATTTTGGTTGAGCAGTCAAATTCAAAGTTTAAAACAGAGCCTTCAGTCCTTTTATTTTGAAAATAGGGTTTCTGTCTATGCGGGAGATTGTTTCAAAGGTTTTTTGTTTAATTAGAAATGGGCCACGAAAGCAGTGGTCCCATCGCCAGCTCACAGAAGACGTGGACCAATCAACGCTTCTCGCGTTGGTTTGGTGCCTACGTCACCACACCTAAAAACGGACCCAAAAAGTTTTTATAAAACACGCCCTAAAGTTTTCGCATCACAAATCGCCCTGACGTCATCGAGCTAATTTGTTATGCGAACTTTTTATACATTTTGGCTCATAGTTTGGTTGAAATCCGTGGGCCCCAGTCCTCGACCAATAGGATGGCGATCGCGTGAAGTCTTGGAGAGGTGACATCATGCGAAATTATGACGCAATTTTCATTACAATTTGGTTAATCGGTTTGAAGTCTGGGCGGAAGTTAGTTTTAAATTTTTGTAATGTTTTATGTTATTTTTTAGTTATATATATCACGCAATGAAACTATATTAAAACCAAGGTTTATATGGATGTTTTATTTACAAGCGCGTTATTGTAATATGGGTCCCGTAGGCCCATACATAGTTTTTATTTTATTTTTTTCTATAGTTTGTTTTATGTTGATTTAAAAAGGTGTGCTTCGCCACAAAAGAAAAAGCCCGAGAAGCTAATGTATTATTATATACATAGCAGTGTATTGGAAAAACAGATTGTGAGCCCGAAGGCAAAATTTACACAGACATACAGAGAGTGTGTACTTTTTGAAAAATAGAGAGACAGAGAGTTTTTCTTGTCACTGTGTTTGTGCAACAGTCCAAATTTTTGTAATCCCTCTGTTAGAGGAAGTTTTTCTTTTGTAATAGATTTTACAGTGAATGGAATAGAAGTTTTTTTTGAAACCTCTGTCTGGCAGTGAGCAATTTTTTTTTAATTCTCTGTGTTGAAAGGAGAGTATTATTCTCTCAAATTTTTATTCTGGAATTATCATAAATTCCAACAAGGAGGCTCGCACAGCATTCCGTTTTATGCCGACAGCCTGGTGGTGGCGGCGTTCGGTGCGGTGGCCAAAGGGGTTTTCGTTTCTTGCTCTGCGGGGAATATGGGGCCCATTTCATTATCGTTGTCCAACGAGGCGCCATGGATAATGAATGTCGGGGCAAGTTTTCCCGCGATTGTCATGTTGGGAAATGGTCGCGCCTACTGCGGTGCAACGCTCTAAAGAGGAAAGCCTCTCCGAACGAAGCCCAATTTGGCACTCGTTATGGTTCAATCACTTGGTTGTTTGGCCTCTATACGGTTCAGAGACTCAATGCTGTCATGTGGGTGGATTGAGCATTAAGCTTCCAAGATCATAAAAGTGTGGTCAATTCGGTGTTGTAATTTATCTACGCGACTCACATTGCGACCCGGACTATGCAACATATGCAAAATGTAATGTAATAAAATACGTATTGTGCAACATATGCAAATTGTAACGTAATAAATTATATATCAATATGGGTTATAATAGCATTAATCTTATAGAAGGTAAAGGATGTAACACATATAATTTACTAATAGCATGAATCTTACATAAGGTAAAATATGTAACACATATAATTTACTAATAAATTTATTTTGCAAGAGTAATAATACCACTTAATAAAAATAAATGTTCTGGGGGAAGTCAACATATTTTGGGGAAACTCTTCCATCAGGAAACAAGTGGATTTTTGGGAGTCCCATTTCTTTGCCTTGGATGTTGTAAAATTGGATATTTAATTGTTGGATGTCCTCTGCAGTTTAATGGTGGATGCATGGAAAAAGAGTGGAGAAGCACACCTGATAACATATTTCTTGGTGGCGTTGGTAGAATATGGATGGGCAGAGGGACTCATTCCTGATCTCAATGCCCGAATGTTGTGGATGACTCTATTGGGGAAATTCCCATACAGTCCTCCTCCTTGCCGGATCAACAACATGGAAATGGGATGTCTTTATTGGGGGCACATAAAGAGACTAGGTTGGTTCCTACAGAAGATTCTACTTTAAAATCTATTCAAAATACTACTAATAACTCTCCATTATCTCCAATTCATCACAACCCAGCCTAGAAGAAGGTTCTTTCCCCTCTATTACCAGATGTTGAGCTCGAGAATATCCATGGCATATCCTCTATGAGCCTTGAACCGCTAACTATAAAAAAAATTTATATGAAATGGATCCTTCTCCTACTTAGAAAATGAACAAAAACAGTCCTATCAGTGATAAAAAGGAGGTTGAGTTCAAGAAATTAGCTCTTTGTGGGGGTATTGATGTTGATTTAAATGGAATATTCTCGACAACTCTAGAGGAGACTCTTCTCCCTCCTTTCGACCTTGACCCATCTTCTCAGGGAAAATATCCTATTGATGACCATGAATTTTAGGACCTCAGAGCAAAGTTTTTCATCTCTTCCTCTCCATAATGAAAATAATCTCCCTTAATATCAGGGATATGGGATCACCCATGACTATTAGATCCCTGAATTGTAATATTAAAACTACGGACTCTACTCACGTTCTACTACAAGAGACCATACGGAAAAATCTAAGATTTGTGAGGTGCTCTTGAGAATTTTCCCCAAGTGGTGCGCATGTACCATCAACTCTGTTGGTTCTCAGTACGTTGATGCATTCTTTTTTTATGAATAAAATGGGAAAATTTTAGTTTTAGTTGACTCTTTAACAAGAAATATACATTATTGGGACTAAATGTCGAAGCAATGGTTTTAAGGGAAAAACACACTTAAAAGGTTTTGTTTGGATAGGGGGGCAGCAACCAGCAACACCCTTCACGATCTCAGGCTGAGGGAAACTCCAACCAGAATCAGAACCAAGAATCAACCAATAACTCACAATGGAAAAACAATACAACCAGTTTAAGGACAAATCATTCTTGTGCCATATGTGGTGAATATGGCCATTACATCCACCACAGTTCCGAACTCCCCAAGTTTAAACGACTTCAAGGTAACCGAGGGCAAGGGGGGACAAAAACAACAACCTGCAGTGATGCAATAACCCTTCCCCCATCAGGGACTGATTAACACCCAGTAGCAAAAACCACCCCAAAACAACACCGGAGGAAAAAATCACAATATCTACATGGCTGAAGAGGAATTGTTCTTCGAAACACATAATAGGAACTACACCACACCCTCAGAAACAAACCCTTCAGGCACGATTATGAACGCACCTTCTATGCCATTAACCATTTCCAAAGTCATAACTAAGTCCATGCCAAAAAAATAAAGGATTGAAAAGGCACGCGGGGCATCATTCCAAAGCTGCTCATAGGTATAGTATAGTGCATGACCTAGCTCAGTCTCCAGCAACCATGTCAGCATTGGGAGTCTTGCAATCATGCCCAACACAGTGGAAAGCCTTGCTTTACTATTTAGGCATGATTGACCCTGCAAATTCTCACCTAATGGTTTTCGATCTAGATAAGGTAGGCCCCAGGCTTCCTTCTCTAGTCGCTTTCCAAATACCGGTTTCAATTCAAAACATCACCATCCACTGTTGCATCGTGGATGAAGGAGCATCCACTTGCAACATGTCTAAAACAGTTTGGCAGAAGCTTGGATCGCCCAAACTAAAACCATCCAACATTATGCTCAGAGCATATGATGGGCGCCCATCAACACTGGTAGGTATTTTCCAGAATGTACCAGTACACTTGGCCAAAAAACAGTCTTCATAGAAATTGAGGTCTTAGATGCGCAATTTGACTGCAATATCCTCTTCGGGTGGAGTTACATGTATGCTATGATCATGATAGAATCCTGTGTTTTAGGGTAATGATGTGTGAAAAATCCTAGATCCGGATTCCTATTGCAACAAATATAAATTACTTATTCTATTATGTTCATAGTTATTTAATTATAGTGAAATATCAAAGTAATTTCTGAAGCAGTCTACACAAACAATGTTGTGGAATAAATCTAAGTGCTGAAACAATCTGAACAAAATACAATGAAAAACATCTACATTTGACACAGTTGTTTTTGGACTAAGTCCCTGGAAAAACCCAACTTGGGAAAATTGGTGCAGCAGATTTGAGGGTTTGTATTATTAAGTAGCAGAATATTGAGTACAAATAGGGTGCCAACATCTAGCAAAATCCTTCAGAGAAATCTAGACAATCCGATGAAAAATGTGAGGTATACCTCACTTTGCAAGTCTCTGGCTGATCTAACAGTGTTAGTGAAGCCCTCATTTCCCTTGCGTGATTGCCTGTGCTGGAACTGCGTAAGCCTACGTGGGAAAGAAAAGAAAAGGCTACAAATCCTAATGTTGTTGAGTAGGAGGAAAAACATGAAACTGAGCAGGAGTTTCATTTGATTGACCTTGAAAATGAGGATGAGGTTAGACTCACCAATGCATGTATCAGAAGCAAAGAGACAAATATTAGTGAGCTTCAAGCTAATCTTGATAGAGCACAGTATGTGATTGACTTCCTTCAGCAGGAAAATCAGCAGTTGAAGGCCAAGAAAATCATCAGTGAGGTGAGGACCATCAAAGCTCAAAAAGAGGCAGGGAAGGCTAAGGCTTTGTTGGAGGAGACTTCGAACAAATTTGGTGATTTTTATGGTGAGGAGGATCAACCTCCAAGACAGAGACCAAAGACAACAGGGCTTAGGAGAGCTCTAGCCCGTGAGAGACAAAGAGAGGCTAAGTTGGCAGAGAAGCTCACTCCAAGTGGGTTGCTTGCCCTTAAGACCACTAATGATAGAGAATCATGGCTTGATAGAGCCAAAATACATCTGGAGAATCTACTGAAGAAGGCCACAAAGGATAATGAAATCAGAGGAAGATGGAAAAGAATTGTGCCATGAGAAACAAGATTGCAAGGGCTAAGCTCAAGCGTGACCATGCAAAAATTCAGGCTTTGACCGAACAAAAGGAGAAGAAGAAGTTAGATATACTTGCTGAGGTGTCTCTTCATCCCTCAAACCCTTAGTCAGCAAGTGACATCACATTTTTGACAAATTTTGGCACATTTGGCACTTTAGTGCAAATTTTGGTTTTTTGAGCAATTTGACACAAAAATTTGGCTAAAAATGCAGCGCCCTTGTCGATGCGCTTTTTCTTGGAGCATCCAAATGGCAAATGGTCAACATCCTCATGTTCATAATGATGATTACATCAAACCTCATTAAGTTTCAGGAGATTTGGAGCAGAAATGTTCCCTCAAAAGTACAAAAAACCTTCTAATTTTCATGTTTCTGCCTCCTTTTTCACCTTGGCGCTACGCTAATACCAGTTTTGATATAAATTAGTTTTAACAGGGTAGATGGGCACAATGTTGGAGAGTGAAAGCATATTTGGAAACTAGACTCAAAGGCCTTTTCAATGAGATATCATGGAGCTGATTTGGACAAGGGGAATTCCCCCAAAAGTGTCTTACAAAACAAGTCAAGTTTTCTTTCATGGTGATGCGCTAATACCAGGAAATTTACATTTTCACCAATTTTATCAAATTTTTAAGTTTCACTTCTGTTTCACTTTTTACTTGGGTAAATGAAGAAGTTACCAATGTAAATGTCATATTTTACGTTTACCTAAGGTAGATACATCAAGTAAGTCATTAGTTGAAGTCAAATGTATCAATTCTTAAATATATGAATGAGTCACTTTCCTCGTCCTAGACTCTAGCTTTCAGTTCAGCTTTTGATGTAACAACTCCCTCACCTCATGGATTTGACTCCTGAGGATGAGAGGAAGTGGTCTTGAGGTCTATAAGGTGTAGTTTTTTAGTCATTGTAATGGTTGGCATCAGTTTGAGGGATTGTATTGATCAAGTATCATCTTGGCTTGGACATTAAAGGAAAATTGAAGCTATTTTCTTGGGATCCATGTGGTATAAGTTTTAGAAAGTTTCCTCTATGTTATCAATTTGTTTGAATGTATTGTTAATTCATAAACCATTTCATATATATAATATACTTGATTCAAGTTGAAAGACATAATCCATATTTATTTATGCTCTGTTTCGAGAAATTTAGTATAATGTGTTCATTCTCCTTAGTTTAGGGAAAATACATTCCAGATTCTTTCCCTAGCTGATCACCAGTATTTTCATCTCATTTGATCCTCCTTTGAATGTTAAATCTTTTACCTACCCTGCCACATCAAACAGATTGCAATTTCATCCTCTTCGCCTTGATCTGTCCCCTTGACCTAAATCCTTGTTCAGTGAGCCCAACTCTAAAATCAAAATCAAAACCCCCTATATTCCTTAGCTAGCCTAAAATATTCTCTTTCCTCAGTCATCTTGACTATGATCTATATGGAGAGAGCCCTCTCTTGGCCTAGTAGGGCTAGATACTTGGCTAAACGTGGTTTGAAGTTACCTCGGAATTTCCTCTTTCAGCCGGAGGTTCAATTTGAGCGATAACATGAAATACCAGTTATATTATCTTTTACTTGGTCACATTGCATCCTTCTTATGACTCTTTTTCAAGAAAATCTGGGAATTTGAGAGTCTGGAGAGATGAACTATATAACCTCTCCTGAGAGTCAGAGTCAGATTCTAAGATATTCATATTTCAAGAATATTTGAGATTATGACAACCCACAGAGGTCCGTTGTATAACCTCTCCTGAGAGTCATAGTCATATTCTGAGATATTTCAAAAGTATATCCACATAAGTTCAACTCTTAGATTGATTTCTAAGCATTGGTTGTTTCTCACTGGTTGTTTTTCTCTTTACCATTCAGCAGAAAGGAAGAGTTATTAGGTAAGGTCGTGGAACGCGTGTTGGATATACGTGAGAAAAGATGATTGAAATATGTTCTCGAAAGGAATTTGAGATGACAGTGTGGGGCATCCTTCATCCCAAAGCACAACCACAGGGTTAGGTGGCCCAACTGCGAAGTCAACTGTTGACTTTGAGGGTGGGCTCTGGTATCATTCAGATTTACAATCAGGTTAGGGTCAGAGAGGCAATGTGTAGTTGCAACCTAGAGTTTGTGGGGATTTTGGGTACAGGCGGAATAGGAAAGACAAAGTTGGCCAAGGAATCCTTAAAAAAAAAGAATCAAAGTACAATGGATCATGCTTTGTATCTGATGTCAAAGAAAACTCTCATGTTTCATTACTGAGGAAACTTCTCAAGGATCTGACTCAATCGATTGAGCAAATAGATATTGTTGAGTAAGGTATACATAAACTTAAAAGGCATATCTCATCTTCCAAAAGTCTAAAATATATTGTCATTTTAGATGACATAGATAACATTGCTCAAATAAATGCCCTTTTCCCAATTTGGGATGTCCTTAGTTCCAATAGCGTCATTTTGGTTAAGTCTTGTTACAAATATGTAACTCATAAGAGCAGGGATCAAGAAAGAGTTAATTTATAATTTAATATCAAGTTTAAAAAATGAACTTAATATTAGAAGTAATTAGTGGGAAGAGCTACCTCCTTGTTTCAATCAAGTTAATAACTTGGAGAAATTATGCCTCATTGATTCTCCGAATTTGAAATGTTTGTTTACAAGTCAACTACTGAATCAATCTGGTTCCTATCAATTATTGAATATATGACAAGATTTTGAGAAGATAGATAATCTCAAAGTTTTCAAAATAAACAATTGTCTACAATCCCAACTTTTTTTTTTGGGCTTTCCTTTACACCTCTTGCTAATTTATTGAGAGAGAGAAATACTCATAATATTCATAAACTGGTAAAACATTATATCTCCGACCTGTGAAAACACCAGGGATCATCATCGATAAAGAAATTTTTTGTCAAATAGTACCTTTCGAATGGCTGCCCTCCCTCGTGAAATAAGCAGAGATGATACGCATAAAGAGAATAACGTTGCGTGGTTAAGCGTGGAGAGTCCATGGCAGGGATGAATCTTTATACAGATGGAATTGTCAACAAATATTCCACATATCAGATTAGTAAACGAAACTTCTTTCTTTGTAAAAGTTCACATTAAAATTTATCAACAAATATTCAATATATCAGATTAGTAAAGAATCTTCTTTCTTTGTGAAAATTTTAATGTGAAAACTAATTTTAAGTTGAAATTATATTTTCAATATTGTAATTTATTTTTTTATATTAAATTCTAACACCGAATTACTTAAATAATTTTTAATTGTTTTAATTTTTTTCAATAAATGATATTTTTTATTTGAAATTAATTTTTTAAATGTATAATAAATTTAAAATCATTTAAAATTTTATGCTTGATATACATCAGTTTCACAGTTCAAATATATTATTATAATCATTTTTAAAACAATTATGTACTAAATTCATTCAATATATTTTTATGGTTAAAAAAGTAAAATAAACAATAAATAAACAAAGCAAAATACATGGATGGTTTAGTAGTTCTATATTGTTATATTTAAAAGTAAAAAGTAGCATAGTCATATAAATTAAATAGCTGTTTGATGTTAATAAGTATCAATTCATCATAATATCAAAATGCTTAATTCATGGTATATGTTGTTATGGTTTATTTTTCCTTTTAATTAAATTCATGAATTAAAAAAAATGTCATATGAACAAAGTGTCAAATGAAATGAGTTATGGTTTTTTGGGCATCTGGGGATGATAACTAATTATATTGGCCCATGGTATTGTGCTAAAGCATATTGAGAGAATAAGAATCTCCATTGTGAAGTAAGATGAAATCTTCAAAGTTAAGAATCTTGTTCCAAATAAAATTAGAATGTGCATAAGCCATGGTATTGTAACAAAAGCTATTTACATATTAAAAATATCTTTGATAAAGTAAGAGTGAATCTCAATAGATATATATATTTTTTTCTACATATAGATTATATATTAATTTTTTATTATTAATAATACTTATTATTATTTAAATAAAGTTACATTTTAGTTAATTCTGATGATTTTTATTTTGTTAGAACTAAGACTTTTGTGATCTATAATGTAAATAAATATCTTTCAGATTAATCACATCATTAAAATTTGGTCAAAGTTTTGAACCAACTAATATAGTTCATCTTTGTCTTAACCAAATCCTAATAATATGATTAATAAAAAAAAACATTGATCAACTATACTATTTTTAATTAATTCTTATAAATTTTTAAATTTAATCAACTTGGATATATAATGTGCGAATCAACCTTCATCCATGTTTGTATTTGGAAATGTTTCCTCTCGTACCTAAAGCCTTCTACCATAGAAGGGAATAGATGTAATTGCATTTGAATCGACATTACCACGATGGTGAACTGGTTGGGTGCAGTCTTTCATGGAGTTGTTTCCTTATATTTATGGGGCCCTTTATTTGTTTCCTTTTAAGTTTGGTATTTTAAAGTGTAAGCTTATGTCAAATCAAGAACCAAATCTCTGTTTTAAGTCAAATATTTGTTTAAAGGCAAGTCAAAGTAGGTTTTATCGTCACGTTTCAATAAACAATTTGTTTAATATTTCGGACTCATGAAGTAACAATCACGATTTACGATAGGGAATTTAGGCCCATTTCGCCAATGTGACACCCTCATTAAAAGCCAATTAGTTACAAATTGGTTTGAGACTGTTAGTTTAACTATTTTCTTTGGTGTTGTTTTATTTTTTTCTTTTATTATTCAGAACAAGGAAAAGTTTATTGTAAAAGTATTCATGAAATAAAGTGTTGTTTTTGTTATTAAGTTTTTAAAAAGAAAAACAAAGAAGTAACCTTCTGAGACTGTGGGTGAAGTTTCTAGAAATAGGAAGTGGTTGGAAAACAGTTGGGTAAAAACAGTTACCTACCCTCTGGGATAAAGGAATTCCGGAAGGAGGGTAGGGGTTCTGTACTAGTGCTAGCTGAGGGTGAAGTGTTTCTAGAGCTGGTTAGTGGACCAGTTGAAATGACTTCTGCAACCCTTTGAGCAAGAGTTTCTGTCTGCTGACTGGATTAATTATCCTGAGGTCACAGAAGAAGGAAGCTAACCACTGATTTTTCCGTCGCACTATCCAAGTTCTGGAGCTCGGGGGCAAGGAGAGGATGTCATTGCCTCGCTTGATGGTTGGGAGGACCCCAGTTTAAATAGAAGGAATTTATTCCAGATAAGTATACAGATTGACTGTTTATTACTTTGACTGCTAAGAATGTTTAGGGTTGATGTACAGTTAAGGAAATGGACCAAATGTTATCATAGCAGGTTTAGTAGATGGAAGAAGTTTTCTGTGTATAATCGTGCCAGAAAAGATAGGCGGATTATTAACTGTCTGGACTGGAAAGTTTGTTAATTTTTTCCTTTTATGAATAAGAGTTTAAATCATGTAAAGATTGAGGTTTTATTTATGTATTGAGAAATGCGAAAGTATTATTTAGATCCAGTTTTTCTTAGAAAGGAGATAGAACAGTAAACTGTATCTAGAAGATGCTCTTAAAAGTTATAATGTCTACCTGTATTAATAGAGTTAAAGAATTCGTATATATTTGACTACCTGACAAAGAACCCTGAGAAATTTTGAGTTGACAAGGGTTCCTGAGAATATAGAAATTATGTAGCGCATATAAACTATAACAGTATTAAAACCAAAACAGAACAAACTGCTTAAATACAAGAATATAAAGTACCAGCGTTTGCATGCAACCAATCATAAGAATTGTTAGTCATCTTTCTTTTAAAGTAAGATTCACAGACACAGGAATAACTGAGAAAAGGGTTTTGGGAAAGAACTTCCAGAACTGGAGTAGTTCAAAGAAAACTCATTCCGCCCCTGTTCGTGAGAAAGAAACGCTATACTCAGTCCTTGTTTTGGCAGACTGGCGCCATTAACCTAGAGAAACCCTAGTCGGGATTTCCTTCATTAAAAAAAATAGCCAACACAGTTGTGTTCTTAACATTTTAACAAATCTGTAGAAACAATATTGCAGACAAAACTACCTTCACAAGAAGAAACTTCGGATGAATGGATGTACAGAGCTACCGAGCTTGTAAAGACTGTAGAGCAACGAAAGAGTCGCATGCATATATATATATTTCCACAAAAATCTTTACACATTACCATACAATCTCTTTCGCAGAATAGAAACGGAAGATTTCTCAGGTTACATGCAAATAGAACTCATAGAAAATGTAACTACACAACATGCATCCGAATTAATATAATTTAGGGTCGAAAAGAGAGTAAACACCCGTCTGGAGACTTATTTACAATGAGTTGGAACATCAGAACAACCCAGTCTTAACGTATAATAACCAGAACGAAATAAAACTGTTTATGCTAGCTGACTAGCGTTCAAAACCCTCAAAAACAAGCTGTAAAAGATGCTTAAGGAAAATTGTGCATAGTTCGTCCTAAGCTCGACGAGCTAGTTATTTTCTTGGCGTGAACAACGGACATAATTTACATTTCGCCATTTTTTTCAGGCCTACTCTAATCCTTGTCGCACGGCCTTTAAAGATTCTACTAACCTGGCTCCTGCAATAGGATTTGGATGTAGATTAGGAAAAACGTCAGTTGATGGAGCAGCCTGAGGGAGAGACTTTAAGTTTAAACCAACCTGCACATTTCACCGATAACAGTACATTAGTGTCTTGAAAGGTGGTATTTTCCTACTGAACTGTATGAGCGCATCTCACTCTGAGGGTGGTTCATTACCTGGAAGTTCATGTCATGACCGTTTTGGAAAATCCTGCGTGCAAGCGCAGGTGAGAGCAAAGTGTTAGAACACATAACAATAAGTCTGGAATGATCATTAAACTAATCCTTTGGGAAGGAAATTAAAAATGAAAACCCGACTTCTTACCTGGCAGTGTCCTTGAAAATAAACGTAGATGTCTGGTCCACAGGCGGAGTCTGGAAAGGCTTAGCTTCGGCTTACTGGGGTTTCTCCGACGGATGGCCATCTTTTCTTCCAGAGACTTCATCGATGGAGGAAGAAACAAACCCAGCAAGCATTTAGATGATTGTCTTTGGACCAAGACTACGGTTTAAATTACTCAGAAAGGAACAAGAGCGCAGAACGAATTGGCATACCTCGGCCTGGCATCAGAAAAGAACCCTGTCTGCAACAACGGAAAACGAAGATAGCACAATGAACCTGTAGCACAATGAACCTGTGCTTTTTTCCTTCCCGCGAATGTTTACCCTCGCAAATATCGAGTCCATGATTACACCGGTCAGCGGAGTTAACTCGTCTGTACATCCGGAGTAGAGGAATCGAAAAGCTAGCCTCGGATGTCGAGAAGTGCTACAGATGGCAGGGTCTGCAGTCTTGTAGGGCTGAATAATTAAGGGTTTATGGATTGTCGAGAATCCAGTTTGGAACGAGTGAAGTCCGATGACAGGCGACATTAAAACTCACACCACAACGCTTATCATATCATTTATTACTTGTAAGAGTTGGCATCACGGCAAACTGTATACACATATTCATATGCCAAGGATATTTCCCAAGTTTCAAAGGAGTAAGACTTATAACGTATGTCTATATAACCATTATGTACTGAAATAATAATCCATGTCAGATTGATGTAACGATAAACAAGTATAAGTTTCAGTACAGAATAAATATGAAGTTACGTTAAAGGAAATGTTAGGATTAAGTTTATGTTAAGAGGAAGATTATGGTTAAGTGGTAGATAACAAGAAATTAATTATTACAGGTCTAGTAGGGTAAAAGAATTTTTTTTTTATATACCTGTAAGTGTATGTTTGATTGTGACAAGTGGTATCGGAGCACCAAGTTGCTACACTGGGATCTTAAGGGTCTACTAATAGTGTGCTTGTGATTAGTGCACAAAAGGGAGCAAAGCGATGGCAAACCAATCGCAGCAAGAGAGAACTCAAACTCCCATAGTTTTGAACCCAGAAATGTGGGTACAGTTGATGGTTGAGCAGCACCAAAAGACTAGTCGATTACTTGAAGAACAACAACAGCAAACTACATTCCTGTTAAGTATGGTACAACAACTTCAAGAGGAAATGTTACGAGTTCGAAGGGACAATGAGAGGTTGCTACATGATCAAGAGAAGATCCTAAAAAGTTTGTCTGATAAGCAGAATCAGGGGATGAAACACCCTAGTGCTGAAAGAGAATTAACTACAGAACCAGAGGACCAACAGACTCAGAATAATGCTGACGACAGAACTGAAAGGAGCCCCTCCCAGAGGAGTAACAATAGGAATTATAATGAGGCAGAGTCGGGCAATTTGTCTGGCCAACAAGATTCAAAAAGGCAAAAAATGGAGCTGCAGGGATAATTTCGTAAGATTAAACCACTGACATTTGATGGTGAGGCTGAGGAGGCGGCTGAAGCCTGGTTAATAAATCTAAACAAATATTTCCAGGTCTATGAATACAGCAGCAATTTGAAGGCTAGACTGGCTATTTATCAATTACGGGAAAAAGCCACCCTGTGGTGGGAAGAAGTGAAGAATGTGCGCATCATTGACGAACGCGACATAACCTGGGAACTATTCCAGCAGTATTTTAAGGAAAAATACCTGACAGAAAGATTTTATGACGACAAAGCAAAGGAATTTCATGATCTTCAGCTGGGACAAATGACGATAGATGACTTTGTGACAAAGTTCACTTCGCTGCTGCGATATGTACCTTACCTTCGCGAAGAAAAGGCCAAGGTACAGAGGTTTTTAAGCAGTCTACCTGCTCATATGAGAGAACGAATAGAATTCGTTAACCCCCAGACTATGGATGAGGCGATCCGGAAAGCACGGCTGTGTTACCAGAAAAATAAAAGTAAGAGTGATGTGGGAAAAGGCTGGCAGCCGAAGAAAGGGCAGAAAAGTAGCGCTACCTTTAAAAATAGTAAAAACAACAGCTTCAGGAATGCAGCACGAAATACAATCAGCAAACAGTTTGGGAAGAACCACCAAAGAATCAAGTGGCCAGCTGAGGAGAAGCCCACAGAAGCGTCAAGTAAACCCGAGCTTGGACAGAATGCTAAGCCTCCCTTACAATGTTGGGGCTGTGGGGAAGCTCATTATTATAAAAATTGTCCCAAACGGAACAAAAGTGAAACTGTAGGAAATCTGCAGGAGGCATCTACAGTTGGAGACGTGGCACGTAGCGTACATCGTATCAATGCAGCGCTAGAAGATCGGCAGGCCGATTTTCAGCCTACGATGATTGAACTTGAAGGTACATTACTAACTAAACCTGTTTCAATTCTGGTTGATCCTGGAGCAAGTTTGAGTTATATCAGTCCTAAGTTGGTAGAATTATGTAAATTAAAAGAGCAAAAGTTTAGGAACTCATGGCTAGTACAGTTAGCCACTGGGGCGAAACGTAAGGTAACAGTAAAAATTTCTAACTGTGTGCTGGAAGTGACAGAACAACAAATAGAGGTAGATCTAAATATTTTACCGTTAGGATCGTACGATGTGCTGTTAGGTATGGATTGGCTGGAAAAACATTGGACAGTGGTAGACTGTAAGGAGAAGACCATCACATTTAAAAAACAGGATGGTACACGGAAAACGATTCAAGGGGTTAAAAAGCCTGTACAATTACGGCCAATAACAAAATCTCAGCTGGGTAAGTGTATTAGAAAAGGATGTCAGTTGTATGCTATTCAAGTAGGATACACCGACTCTAAGGAAAAGGCCCCAATGCTGGAAAATATTCCTGTGGTGCAGGAATTTTTAGATGTATTTCCAGAGGAAATTCCTGGTCTACCACCCAAAAGGGATATTGATTTCACTATTGAGTTGCTGCCAGGTGCCTCACCAGTATCAAGAGCCCCGTATAGGATGAGCATGCCAGAGTTAACAGAATTAAAAATACAGTTACAAGAGTTGCTAGATAAGGGCTATACACGTCCAAGTGTGTCACCATGGGGTGCACCAGTCCTTTTCATTAAAAAGAAAGATGGAACAATGCGCATGTGTATGGACTACAGACAGCTTAATAAGTTAACTGTCAAGAACAGGTATCCTTTACCAAGAATTGACGATTTATTTGACCAGGTAAGAGCGGCTAAGGTATTTTCCAAGATTGACTTAAGATCCGGATATCATCAAGTTCGGATTAAAGATGAAGATATCTGCAAAACAGCCTTCCGCACCCGATATGGTCATTATGAGTTTGTTGTGTTGCCCTTTGGATTAACAAATGCGCTAGCAACTTTTATGAGGCTAATGAATGGTGTGTTTCATCAATTTCTAGATAATTTTGTACTCATCTTTATTGATGATATTTTGGTGTACTCTAAAGATGAAGCAGAGCATAAGGAACATTTGCGTCTTGTGTTGGAAACGCTACGGAAGCATCAGCTCTATGCTAAATTCAGCAAGTGCGATTTCTTTAAAACAGAAATCCAGTACTTGGGACATGTCATAACAGCTGAAGGGATAGCTGTTGATCCCGAAAAGATCAAGGCCATCATGGAGTGGCAGGTTCCTTGGAATGTGGCGGATATTAGATCATTCATGGGCCTAGCCGGGTATTACAGAAGATTCATAAAAGGGTTTTCCAAAATTTCCTTCCCCATTACATCTCTGCAGAGGAAGGGAAAGTTGTTTAGATGGACAAAAGAATGCCAAGACAGTTTTGAAAAACTAAAACAACTTCTAACTACAGCTCCAGTACTGAAGGTAGCTGACTCGGAAAAAGACTACGAAGTCTGCACGGATGCTAGTAAAGAAGGAGTTGGAGCAGTATTAACTCAAGAGGGAAAAGTAGTAGCTTATGAGTCAAGAAAGCTTAAGGATTATGAGCAGAAATATTCTGCTTATGATTTGGAGCTTACGGCAGTAGTCCACGCCCTCCGAGTATGGAGGCATTATCTTCTGGGTAAAAGATTTGTGCTGAAAACAGATCATAGTAGCCTGACTAGCTATTTCAAGCAAGCAGATTTAAACTCTAGACAGGCGAGATGGAATGCATTTCTGAGCGAATTCGACATGGACATTCAGCATGTCAAAGGAAAAGAAAATAGAGTTGCTGATGTTTTAAGTCGAAAAGTGCACAGTCTGTTTGCTTTATATTTTAATCAGTTGGAAAGCCAATTGTTGAAGCAGTTGAAGGAAGAAGCTCAAAGAGACCCAGAATACAAGTTTCTGTGGAAGCAGATGAGGAATGACAAACAACATAGCAAGGCTACAGAGTTTAGAGAGAGTGAAGATCAGGCTTTGACCTTTCGTGGAAAGATCTTTGTACCTAACCGCGCTAATCTTAAAGGATTAATCCTGAATGAATTTCACCGCAGCAATTACGCTGGTCATCCGGGATATCAAAAGATGCTTACAGCAGTAAGGAAAGTGTATTATTGGCCATGAATGCGTAAGGACATTGCCAAATATATAAGCAAGTGCTTAGAGTGTCAGCAGGTTAAAGCTGAGCATCAACATCCTGCTGGGTTATTGCAGCCTATACCCATTCCCGAATGGAAGTGGGAGGTTATCTCCTTGGATTTTATCACAGGGTTACCACGAACAAGGAAGCAGAATGATTCTATTATGGTAGTGGTGGACAGACTAAGTAAATCCGCCCATTTTATACCTGTGCAATCTACCTATAAAACGATACAAATTGCGGATATATTTATGAAGGAGATTTTTAGGTTGCATGGCATACCCAAAACTGTGATTTCAGACCGAGATGTTAAGTTTACGTCTGCTTTTTGGAAAACTTTATTTTCTGGACTAGGAACCCAGATACACTTTAGTACTGCTTACCATCCTCAGACAGATGGGCAGACAGAGCGTGTAAATCAGGTTCTAGAAGACATGCTGTGAATGTATGTAATGCAACAACCCACTAAGTGGGAAGACTACTTGCACCTGGTAGAATTTGCATACAACAATGGGTATCAAGAGTCCCTGAAAATGAGCCCCTTTGAGGCGTTATATGGTAGGCAATGTCGCACACCTATAAACTGGAGTAGTCCTGAAACAAAACTGTTATTGGGACCTGAAATGTTGGCTGAAATGGAGGGAGAGGTAAAACGAATAAGGCAGAATTTGAAACCCGCGCAGGATAGGCAAAAAGTTTATGCAGACCGGAAGAGATCCTACCGAGAATTCGGAATAGGAGACCACATATATGTACGAATTAAGCCTAAAAGAAGCACTATGAGGTGGACCTCTTGTGCTAAGCTGGCTCCTCGGTACTATGGCCCCTTCCAAATATTGGAAAGAATCGGACCAGTAGCCTATAGGTTGGCATTGCCCAGTCACATTCAGGTACATAACGTGTTTCATGATCCTTACTGAAGCGATACATACATGATGAGAAACATGTAATTCATTGGCAGAATATTCAGGTAGGAAGAAGGATAAAATAATCCTAGTTTGTAGATTGAATATTTCTGAATGTTCTGATTTGGAATTTTTGTTGTATGCCTTTCAGGTAGAACCGGACGGAGAATTCCTGGTAGAGCCTCTACGCATACTTGATCGGAGGGAAATTGAACTCCGCAAAAGAGTAGTCGTTCAGGTGAAAGTGCAGTGGAAGCACTTTGGACCCGACGAAGCTACCTAGGAGGAAGAAAAATTTATGCAGGAAGCATACCCCGAACTTTTTTCAGAGAAGGGCTGAAAACACCGAGGACGGTGTTGCTTCCAGGGGGGGAAGCTGTGACACCCTCATTAAGAGCCAATTAGTTACAAATTGGTTTGAGACTGTTAGTTTAATTATTTTCTTTGGTGTTGTTTTATTTTTTTATTTTATTATTTAGAACAAGGAAAAGTTTATTGTAAAAGTATTCATGAAATAAAGTGTTGTTTTTGTTATTAAGTTTTTAAAAAGAAAAACAAAGAAGTAACCTTCTGAGACTGTGGGTGAAGTTTCTAGAAATAGGAAGTGGTTGGAAAACAGTTGGGTAAAAACAGTTACCTACCCTCTGGGATAAAGGAATTCCGGAAGGAGGGTAGGGGTTTTGTGCTGGTGCTAGCTGAGGGTGAAGTGTTTCTAGAGCTGGTTAGTGGACCAGTTGAAATGACTTCTGCAACCCTTTGAGCAAGAGTTTCTGTCTGCTGACTGGATTAATTATCCTGAGGTCACAGAAGAAGGAAGCTAACCACTGATTTTTCCGTGGCACTATCCAAGTTCTGGAACTCGGGGGCAAGGAGAGGACGTCATTGCCTCGCTTGATGGTTGGGAGGACCCCAATTTAAATAGAAGGAATTTATTCCAGATAAGTATACAGATTGACTGTTTATTACTTTGACTGCTAAGAATGTTTAGGGTTGATGTACAGTTAAGGAAACGGACCAAATGTTATCATAGCAGGTTTAGTAGATGGAAGAAGTTTTCTGTGTATAATTGTGCCAGAAAATATAGGCGGATTATTAACTGTATGGACTGGAAAGTTTGTTAATTTTTTCCTTTTATGAACAAGAGTTTAAATAATGTAAAGATTGAGGTATTATTTATGTACTGAGAAATGCGAAAGTATTATTTAGATCCAGTTTTTCTTAAAAAGGAGATAGAACAGTAAACTGTATCTAGAAGATGCTCTTAAAAGTTATAATGTCTACCTGTATTAATAGAGTTAAAGAATTCGTATATATTTGACTACCTGACAAAGAACCCTGAGAAATTTTGAGCTGACAAGGGTTCCTGAGAATATAGAAAGTATGTAGCGCATATAAACGATAACAGTATTAAAACCAAAACAGAACAAACTACTTAAATACAAGAATATAAAGTACCAGCGTTTGCATGCAACCAATCATAAGAATTGTTAGTCGTCTTTCTTTTAAAGTAAGATTCACAGACACAGGAATAACTGAGAAAAGGGTTTTGGGAAAGAACTTCCAGAACTGGAGTAGTTCAAAGAAAACTCATTCCGCCCCTGTTCGTGAGAAAGAAACGCTATACTCAGTCCTTGTTTTGGCGGACTGGAGCCATTAACCTAGAGAAACCATAGTCGGGATTTCCTTCATTAAAAAAAATAGCCAACACAGTTGTGTTCTTAACATTTTAACAAATCTGTAGAAACAATATTGCAGACAAAACTACCTTCACAAGAAGAAACTTCGGATGAATGGATGTACAGAGCTACCGAGCTTGTAAAGACTGTAGAGCAACGAAAGAGTCGCATGCATATATATATATTTCCACAAAAATCTTTACACATTACCATACAATCTCTTTCGCAGAATAGAAACGGAAGATTTCTCAGGTTACATGCAAATAGAACTCATAGAAAATGTAACTACACAGCATGCATCCGAATTAATATAATTTAGGGTCGAAAAGAGAGTAAACACCCGTCTAGAGACTTATTTACAATGAGTTGGAACATCAGAACAACCCAGTCTTAACGTATAATAACCGGAACGAAATAAAATTGTTTATGCTAGCTAACTAGCGTTCAAAACCCTAATCCTACTCTAATCCTTGTCGCACGGCCTTTAAAGATTCTACTAACCTGGCTCCTGCAATAGGATTTGGATGTAGATTAGGAAAAACGTCATTTGATGGAGCAGCCTGAGGGAGAGACTTTAAGTTTAAACCAACCTGCACATTTCACCGATAACAATACATTAGTGTCTTGAAAGGTGGTATTTTCCTACTGAACTATATGAGCGCATCTCACTTTGAGGGCGGTTCATTACCTGGAAGTTCATGTCATGACCGTTTTGGAAAATCCTGCGTGCAAGCGCGGGTGAGAGCAAAGTGTTAGAACACATAACAATAAGTCTGGAATGATCATTAAACTAAGCCTTTGGGAAGGAAATTAAAAATTAAAACCCGACTTCTTACCTGGCAGTGTCCTTGAAAATAAACGTAGATGTCTGGTCCACAGGCGGAGTCTGGAAAGGCTTAGCTTCGGCTTTCTGGGGTTTCTCCGACGGATGGCCATCTTTTCTTCCGGAGACTTCATCGATGGAGGAAGAAACAAACCCAGCAAGCATTTAGATGATCGTCTTTGGACCAAGACTACGGTTTAAATTACTCAGAAAGGAAAAAGAGTGCAGAACGAATTGGCATACCTCAGCCTGGCATCAGAAAAGAACCCTGTCTGCAATAGCGGAAAATGAAGATAGCGCAATGATCCTGTAGCACAATGAACCTGTGCTTTTTCCCTTCCCGCGAATGTTTACCCTCGCAAATATCGAGTCCATGATTACACCTGTCAGCGGAGTTAACTCGTCGGTACATCCGGAGCAGAGGAATCGTAAAGCTAGCCTCGGATGTCGAGAAGTGCTACAGATGGCAGGGTTTGTAGTCTTGTAGGGCTGAATAATTAAGGGTTTATGGATTGTCGAGAATCGAGTTTGGAACGAGTGAAGTCCGACGACAGGCGACATTAAAACTCACACCACAACGCTTAGCATATCATTTATTACTTGTAAGAGTTGGCATCACAGCAAACTGTATACACATATTCATATGCCAAGGATATTTCCCAAGTTTCAAAGGAGTAAGACTTATAACGTATGTCTATATAACCATTACGTACTGAAATAATAATCCATGTCAGATTGATGTAACTATAAACAAGTATAAGTTTCAGTACAGAATAAATATGAAGTTACGTTAAAGGAAATGTTAGGATTAAGTTTATGTTAAGAGGAAGATTATGGTTAAGTGGTAGATAACAAGAAATTAATTATTACAGGTCTAGTAGGGTAAAAGATTTTTTTTTTTATATACCTGTAAGTGTATGTTTGATTGTGACAGCCAACCCCATCTCTGTATAAAGATTCATCGCTGCCATCAACTCTTCATGCCTTTCTCTTTCTCTTTATGGGGAGCATCGTACCATCTCTACTTATTTCACCACGCAGCGCAGCCGTTCGAAAGGTACTATGTTACACAAATTTGTTTTACCGAGTAGCTCTCTCCAATTTGTTCGAAATTTGTTTTACAATTTTTTTCCATACCTAATTTTATCGAGCAGCTCTCTCCAAATCACTAGCTATTTTCTTCTGAATGGTCAGAAATATGTAGTTGAAATCATAATTACCAAATTTGGTTGAATGGAAAAAAAAGAAATATATGAAATTTCTTTGGTTTACGGATTAATAAATCAGTTTCAATTTCAATTTGGTACGAGAACATTGACTTGACCCAGTATTTTGTCTTTTACCGTCGTAAAAATGGGTAACTTTTTTTTTTTTTTTTAACCTTGTTTTGTGGAAGAGAGTGATTTGATTAACCAGTTCCATTTTATATATAAAAGTTAGTTATTATTTTACAGTGAGTGTGATGTAAGATTTGGTTAGGATCATAATAAAAATTAGTTAATTTGTTGATTCTAAATTGATTATTTTTCAATACATTAAAATCTAATCATTGGATAGTTTTTGAGGTTTATTTTACAGTTTTAAGTTTGTCTGTTATTCTTTACAATAAAAAATAAAAATTATGTTTTAAATAGAAATTTGATATTGGTTATAATATAAAAAAATGAATATATTGTAAAGCAATTATAAGTAAAAAATGAATATGTTGTAAAGTAATTATAAGTAAAAATAAAACAAAATGTTTAAATCTTATACTTTTCAAAAATATTATGAATTATTTGAAAATTTATATTAGCAAATTTATGTTATATCAACTTTATATATAGAAAAAAAAAATCGTTAAAATAAAATATTTTAATGTTATATATAAAAAAGTATTCAATGTGAGTTATCAATAAAATATTTTAATACTAATTAATTTTGACATATACTTAATATTATATTATTAATAATAAAAGATATTTTAATGTTAATTTTGTATCATTTTAAAACAATTATGTATATATTAGGAAAAAACAAGATTTTGTGGTTAAAACTATTATTTGATTCTATATATACTTTATTTACTTTAAAAAAGCAGTTTAAACAATGAAAAATAGCACATTGTATTTTGCATTTTAAAGAAGTTTGGCTCTGAAGAAAATTAATCCCTAAAAAAATTTGCATATGAAAAAAATTAATCCCTCTCAACTTATATGAGATGTACATATGAAGAAAATTAATCCCTGAAGAAATTTGCATATGAAGAAAATTAATCCCTCTCGGCTTATATTAGATTTGTACATCTATATTGATAACTTTAATATTATCTAGATTTATATAGATATAATTATTCTATAATATTAATAAATTTCTTATAAATGTATATTTGGAGAATTTTTTTTGAAAATGAGTAAGATGTATATTCAGGGATTTTTTTTTTTTATATTGAATTTTAAAAAACTTTTCCTGTATCAAATCGAATCGAATCCAAATTCAATTCGAAATGGAGGGTAAAGATGGTTGAAATTTGCCCAGTATAAGTTTGCACGGTTGATGGTATACACAATTGATCGTATACATATCGTCGTTAGAAACTAATAAAATACTTTCTTGCCAGGTTTGATCACGCATATTCAAGAACGCGTAATGTGATTAAATGCAAAAATAATGGACGACATGGGAAGAATCCTACTCTTCGTAGCCTTCATCGTTGCAACAGCCAGAAACGTTAATGCAATTTATCCCAAAGAACTCCAGACGTACATAGTTCACATGAACCCAACGAAGATTCGAATTGCCGATTCTATAAATCCCGCAACCTCGTATGCATCTTTCATTCGTGATGCACTTGTAACAGCCGGAGCATTAAACGACGAAGAATTTGGAGAATCGAGTATACTGTACACATACAATACTGTTCTCACTGGATTCGCAGCCAAATTGAGCGGCAATCAGGTAGCCGCAATCAAAGCAATGGAGAGCTGCATGGGCGTTTATCGAGACAAACTTCTAAAGCTCCACACAACGTATACGCCCAATTTCCTGGGCTTGAAAAGAGGGCAAGGCCTCTGGTCTGAGTCCACGGGCTACGCTACGAATGTAATAATAGGCGTTCTCGACACCGGAGTCTGGCATGAGCACCCCAGCTTTGCGGATCATAAAACTCAGTCACCGGTGCCCTCCAAGTGGAAGGGCCGTTGCGAGGCCGGTAAAGCATTCAATGCTTCCAACTGCAATAAGAAACTCATCGGCGCCCGGTACTTCTACAAAGGATACGAATCCTACAATGGTCGGATAAATGAAACGGTGGAATATAAATCCCCGCGGAACTCGGATGGGCATGGGACCCACACTGCGTCCACAGCGGCAGGAAACGTTATTCCGGGCGCCGACGTTCTGGGTTACGCCAATGGCACGGCCACGGGCATGGCACCGGGAGCACGAGTGGCGGTGTATAAGGTCTGCTGGTCTCAAGGTTGCTACGACTCCGACATCATGGCGGGAATGGACACAGCGGTGTCGGATGGAGTGGATGTGTTATCTCTATCCATTGGAGGAGACTCGAACGGCGATCCGTTTTATAAAGACAGCCGGGCGGTGGCGGCGTTCGGTGCGGTGGCCAAAGGGGTTTTCGTTTCTTGCTCTGCGGGGAATATGGGGCCCAGTGCCTCATCGTTGTCAAACGAGGAGCCATGGAAAATGACTGTTGGCGCAAGTTCCGTGGACCGAAGTTTTCCCGCGATTGTCGTGTTGGGAAACGGTCTGGTCTACGGCGGCGTATCGCTCTACAGAGGAAAGCCTCTCGGAACGAAGCCTGATTTGGCACTCGTATACGGAGATTTCTGCTCGGATGGCTCTCTGGAGCCGGTGAAGGTCCAAGGGAAAATCGTGGTCTGCGAACTAGGAATCACAGCCAGAATCGAAATAAGGCAAGTGGTGGCCATGGCCAGAGGAATTGGGGTGATAGAACTCACCCCCGAAGGGGGCGGAGAAGATCTCATAGCCGACGCGCACGTTTTGCCCGCTACGTTTGTGGGTGCCAAGGCCACGAAGGCAATAAGAGATTACTTGAATTCAAATAAAAGTGTTAGCCCATCGGGAACAATTCTTTTCTATGGCACCACTTACCACAGAGAAGAAGCACCAATTTTAAGCTCCTTTTCGTCCCATGGTCCGAATTCTGTAAGCCCAGAGATTCTGAAGCCCGATGTAATCGCCCCGGGGCTCAACATTCTAGCAGCGTGGCCCCTGAACCTGAGTCCTTCGAGGCTACCCTCTGATAAACGGAGAACAAAATTCAATATACTGTCTGGCACTTCCATGTCGTGTCCCCATGTTACTGGATTGGCTGCTCTGCTGAAGGCTGCGCATCCAGATTGGAGCCCGGCTGCCGTCAAGTCTGATCTCATGACGTAAGGGTTCTCTTGCATATGTGAATAGTGTGAGAAGGAGAAGGCAGGGGAGATGCAGAGATCATTCAGTGAGCGAACTCTTGAAATAGTTGTGAAAGTGAGCCCTTGTCAGTCAATGTTGCCGATGTCGATTGTTGCCTTATCTAGTGTCATGCCTTGCGATTTATGGATTGTTAAGCCCCATGCCATGCCGAGAGGCATCTATGTGCGCGAACCCCTTGTGATGGGGGGATTGGCACAAATGTAGGATTCGAAGGATCCCATGGTGGACCATTGTAGTGAGGGAAGGCAACTCCAACAAAGGATAGTAGTTTTGGTGGTGTACAACCTGGTGCATATACGACTACGTGAATGGTGCCGAGCGAACCGTTAACAAGACCAGCACCAACCCACAAATTTCTTTTGAGAATAACACGTTGGTCAATGCAGAGGAGTATTTTATTTGATAATTGATCATTTTTTGGTTGTGTAGTTTCGAGTTGCCTCTTTTCGGCAGCAAAACAACGTGCAACTGGCTGATTTAATAATTTCAACATTGATTTATTGTGCAGGTCAACAGTGTCATTTGTTGAATAAAGATGCATTGAATTGGAGAATGATTGGACTTCGGCTTCAGGAAGATTTGTTTTTGAACGTGCCATAAGAAGATTCCAATTAGCAACAGTGGGGGTTGCATTGCAAAGGTTGGAGAGGATTTCGTGGAAGGAAATTTGTGCAGGACTTGTTCCTTGTTGCCGAAACACTGTTGCAAGCGTAACCACAGTATCAAAGCTTTGCCAAAGTGCAGTGCCACGAGAAGTTCCTACATACATTGGCGTGTCTTTTAAAGGTGGTAGTTGGCCAAGGTCACCCACAAGGATTATAGAACATCCACCAAATGGGTTGTTTCTATTTGATGGGAATGCCTCGCGCAAGCGATCATCAATTTGAGAAAGAAATTTAGGACCAATGAAGGTCATTTCGTCAATTAGAATGTAATTGATATGTTGAAGTTGTTCTTGAAGGTTTAGGATGGATTGACCCTCTAAAGGCTCCATAGAGGATATAGGGATGCGAAGAGCAGAGTGGATCGTCAAAGCATTAATGTGGAATGCTGCAACACCAGTAGGAGCAAGTAGTAGCAGGGGGTATTTTCCGATGGTGGAGCTTTCAAGGAATGCATTTTTTAAGAACTCAATTAGGAACGACTTGCCGGTACCAGCAGTGCCTCGGATTATCATTTTGAGTGTTTTTTTGGCAATGTTGTTGCGGAAGTGCGAGAAAATGATATTGAATGCAATGGTTTGGCTTGGGAACAAGGAGGAAAGGGAATGTGCACATGGAGTTAGGAGTTGGTGGGATCTTGTGGAGGAGCGGGTGGAGTCGATGAAGTGGATGGCTATTTCTTGTAAGTGTGGAGGGATTGTAGAGTGGCCCCAATTATGGTTTGTGTCAAACTCTCGATGGCCAAGAATTTCAAGCTCATCGAGGAGGAGGTTGTTACCTGGGTGGAGTTGAGAGAGAAATTTCCATTCATGCATGTCAAGTGTGGGGGCATGGGGAGGGTTGTCTGGGGATGAACAGATAGAGTCGGAAAGGTCCGGGGTGGATGGTTTGCGGTGGACATGCCAAGGTTGATATGTGTGTCTAATTTCTTCCCAGTGTGCAACAATTCCTGCATCGAATATGCCAATATCATTAGGGAGGCTACGGAAAGGGAAGTATAGAAGGAGTTCACTCCAGCAGAAGTCTACATAGGATGGTGATTCTTTCAATGGAATGGAGGTGTAACGAGGAAGAACGCAGAAAACAATGGGAGGGAATATTTGTTCCCATGGTGATGTTTTTCGACGGGTGGAGAAGGACTAGGAGTGTGCAACTTCAATAAGAGACAAACTTTCAAGTGCAAGTGGTCTTTGCATGTAGGAGGCAATGAAAGGTGTTGATGGAGGATGACCATCTAATTCATGTGATACATGTTTAAAGACTTGTTTTTTTACATTAAGGGAGACAAAATAACGACTACACTTTGTTAGTGGGAGTTTTTGTAGCATGTGGCATGTTTCTTGTGCACCAATGTCTCGATCAACAACAATTTCGGTGAGGACCTTGCGGACGATAATGATAGTAGGAGCATCTGGGGGGGAGCATTGTGAGAGGCGTGAGAGCATTTGGTAGTAGCTTTCAGACTTTGCCTCTGATTTTGCTGCATAATTTGAAATGTAGTTCAACACAGCATGGTGTGAGAGAACTGGTTGAAAATCAATGTTGGCCCTCCATATTGCAAGTAGTTGAGCATTGTGCACGTTGCGTTTGTCATAATTTCTAGCAGGGGAGTACACTTTTTTGCTAGAACCATCAATGTGAAGAGATGATGTGTTACGAACCTCCCATGGGGCTCCATAGCGGCAAGTTGATGTGTTATTTCTTTTGCGTAAACATGTAGAAGAGTGGCAATTTGTGCGTCTTTGAATGGAATTGAGGACTTTTTCATAGTCTTGTAACTGGTTTCCTGTAAATATTTCATGTGTGCTAAGGAGGCATGGATCTTGTAGAGATGAAGGATTTATTCCAAGAGCTCGACTGTGAAGCGGGCGAGGATTCCAAGCAGTGCAGTACTTATCAAAATATTCTGTAGCCGCGCAGACATCTGTGGGGTTGGTCCAATCGAGATTGTCCATAGCAGGTGCATTTGGAAGCCACAAAAACCCATGGATATGTGTGGAGCTGCGATGTTGCCATTCATACCTTATAAAGGAAGGGGACAGATAGTAAGATTAGATGCGTGGAAGTGAAAGGAATGAAAGATAAGAGAAGGAAGGAATAGTATGCATACCTGCACTAGTAATCCTTTACAAGGAATCCTTTAAGTAGCAACTCTTCCAAGAATATTGTGAATCTGCAATGGATATATTGAGATGCACGATGCGGGTTTCTAACAATGTTTTGGATTCTCCATCGAGTGTGCTCATTTGAATTGGATGGAGGGTTGGAAGGCATAAAATTATGCAAGTCAGGCCATTTTGTATCAGCTGCAGTTAGTGTGAATAATATGGTAGGGGTACCAATTTGAGTTATCATGTCCGTAAGTTCCCCTCTAGCCCTGGTCCAAAAAAACGACTTCCATGCAAGGATGACCCGAAACGCATAATTTAGTCTAGAATGGTGCAAGGTGGCGTTTTCTGGAGTTGGTGGCGAAGGTCAGCGACTGTTGCTGGAAGGGTGTTTGAAAGGTCCCTTTTAATGAACACAGAGGCAGTTGCTTGGCTACGATGGCGCATGATAAGGTTATACAAGTAATATCGGAAGTGAGGATGCTGTGCAAAACGATTGTCATTGTAGCGCATTAGGTGCAAAGCGTATTCTTGCATATCCACTTTTTCAATTCTTGGTTGGTTAATCATGGGAGATCATGTGGGGAAGAGGGTGGGGAAGGCCATGGAGAATAGGCCCTCTGTGTTGTATTCATTGATTGGGGAGAGGCCAATGGTCGGCCATTGAAGTGAATGGGTGGTTGTTGAATTAGACGAATCTATGTAGGCAAGTATTTCATCAAGTTCAGAATGACAGTTTGGTAGAGTTGAAACAGAGGAGGATGGGTGGAGGTCAGACGGGCATGAGTGGGGAAGTTCAAAATAAGGAATTTCTGGAATGGCTTCATGGAGTGTGATGGAAGCTATGTTGATATGGTGTAGCATGTTGGAAATGTTGGTAGGTGAAATAGGCAAAGCAGAGAGGGAAAGTTGGTTAATATGGACATCTTTGTAGTATGGGTCGTTTTGTAGTTTGAATTGCAAAGCTGCATGGACATGTGTTCGACTAACAAAAAATGCATAGTTTTTTTCATCATAGCTAGTTTTGTTTACAACAAGGATGTCTAGTTCTGAAAACATGCGAGGAAGAGAGGTGACAATATTTGTGATATCTTGTGGAAAGCTAATAGTATGACCAAAATATTTCAATTGGCCACCACGTGCATGGGTGACTTGAAGAATGGGATTGACACGAGCAATGAGCATCTCTTCAACTTGAGTCAGGCAGGATAGGACATGTGGTTGGATACCTGGGTCCATGTTATTTGTAGAGGAGAAACGATGTATTGATCGTTCGGCAGCACAACGGGTACAACAAATTATTCCATGACTTGTTTTTGTTTTCATGGATGGGTAAGCTTCATGACAAATTGAGCAAACTTGGATGGGACAAAGTGCATCGATCCTTTGACGAAAGCGAAAATGTGCATGTTGGAGAAGGATGGGGAGAAATTGTTGGGCATGTGGAAAGGGAGGAACATGGGGTGGCATATGTAAAGGGTAGGAAAGATTTGAAGGAGTTGAAGCGTTTGGAAAGGGTTGGTTAGGAAGTGGAGATGGAAGGGGAAGTTGGAAAGTTTGGGTGGGATGTATGGGGAGGACGAAATTTTGTGAAGGAATGGGAGTATTGTTGGTTTGAGAGTGAAGGTTTGTTCGACGATTTGAATAGAGGAGGCGACGACGTGCATTGATGATGTCTTTATTAAGTGCGTAGTGGCGTCGTTGTTGTTCCATTTCCACATTGTTTTCTGGTGGGGTTGGCATAGCTGTTGCAAGTAAGGAAAGGTATGTCAAATGCATGAAGTATATTGCGAGTGATTATTAAAGCGAAAATGTATTCAGTATGGGTTGCTTAGAAATGTGTGTTGGATATGTCAAATTGGAAAACATTTACTTTGAAATCAACCACATGTTGCATGTATTGGCTAGAGTAAAGTGAAGACATAATTTGTATTTTAAAAAAAGAGAAGTAGAAATTTATGTATTATTTTTTATAGTAAGCATAGCATATTCATATGTACATTTATAAAATGTGTTTGTTGTAAATAAGATCAAACAATGAAGGAGGAAAGGAAAAACTATGTGACTAAATGTTCATATATTAGAAAGATCCATTAAAGCATAGTGGAATGACATATATACAAAACGTCATAAAGAAAGGAGTGGGCGATGAAGCGTTTAGGAGAAGTAGTAGAAAGTAGAAGGGCAATGAAAATATATATTTACGATTACAAAACATGTCTGAAAAATGGATGAGGAATGGCAATCAAGGTTTAAGAAGATTGAAAGGGGAACGATGGGAAGGAATTGAAAATGTGTGGCAGAGGGTGGGCATCTTAGCAAGAAGCTATTATGGGGAAAGTATGTATTGAATGAGAGGTGGGGGAGAGATGAGTGAGAGAAATAAACAAACGGTTAGAGTTTGTGTTAGAATGGGTTGGCGGGGGGAGGACCTGATTGCAGGGCCTCTAGGAGGGTAGTTGATGCCTCATCGTACACAAGTTCTTCTATGTGCATAAGATTTGGGCATAGTCGTTCAACACCGTTGAATCTATCCCTCTTTAAAGATAGTGTGAAGAGGAAATGGTGTCCTTTGATTTTGTTGTATATGTCGAAAACACTTTCAGGATCGGTTGAGAGCAGGCATAGGTCCTTTGCGGAGATTCTAAGAAGGGCAGTTGTGGCTTCGTCAAAAGCAACAACATTTTCGAGGTGGCCAGTGTGGTCTTGTAAATGGAGTCGAAGAATGTAGCGATAGTCGCACTCATTGAACGAGCCTTCACATTTCGAGCATCAGTAGGTGTTGTCATCTTTCCGTAAAGCCTTTCTCATGCATTGGATCCCATCAATGATAAGGGGACATGCGAGGAAGTAGAAATCATCCATGTTAATAGAGGTAGCAGTAGCACCCATGGGATATTTTCGTCAGGTTGCATTGACAAAATGTCGACAATTGTTTTCGAACTCAAAGGCCTCTTGCTTGTACTTTTGTATTTGTGGCTGAACGACGGTGAGGGTGCTTTATTTCCTTCTCCGTCACACCATTCTTTCAGTTGTTGTGCTTCAGTGACATCTGGATTTATAAGTAGCGAAGTCGTTGGGATTTTGTTGATAGTTTGGCCATTGAACTCGACGATCCTTCCCCCTTTAATTGCAAGCACAGAAATTTCACGAGCCATGCGCATTTCGGAGAGTCCACTACCTTCAACATGGCAGTGTTTTCCCCACAAAGTGACATCAATGCTGCTCCTAGACATATCACGAAGAGTTATAGTTTTCTTGGGAGTCTCAGAGCCATCGCGTTTGCGAATGATAGACGCAGGAGAGAGGGAGGTGACAATACCTATGACATCAACTGAACTAGGAGGTGAATGTTTAAGGGAACTTATAGGCACAAATTGATAGGTATGGGAAGGAATTGTAAGGTCATCAGCGAAGACTTGTGACACTGATGATGAAGAGAAGAGGAGGATTTCGAATGGATGTTTGAGATGGTTATATGAAGGGTTGGGGATCTTTATGGTCCCATTTGCAACATTGTAAATGTGGCCAATTTTAATGAGAGCATGCAGGGATTTTTCCAACTCATTGAAGGTAGAGACATGGATTTGATCGATGTCGCCATCGACAAGGTCAAACCCCAGTGATTTTCTAGTGCCCCGTGCATTGCTAAATTCACGAAGGGGTGTCTTTGAAAGGAATCTGCCCTGGATGGACCAAGATTTTCAGGTAGGGGAGAGTGCTTTAAAAGGGAGAATAGTTGTAGATGATAGGGTGGAGTTTTGGGAGGAGAAGGAGTGAATGTCAAGGGAGGGTGGTGGTGAAAAGGGAGAAGAATAAGAGGAGGACGAGGTGGCTTGGATCATCTGTTCAGTGGAGAGAATAATAGGGGTTGGGTCACCAACCAATGGTGCATCATGCTGTAGTATGTCAAGATCGATGAGACAAAGTGACCTGCAAGAATGAGATATTTATTAGCAAAGACGGGAAGTAAAATGTTAGGAATGAGAATTGAGATAAAGAAGGGACGTAAGAGGAGAATCATTAAATGGGAGGAAGCGAGGAGGTGGCATGTGCGTAGCTTACATGGAATGATGTGCATACGTGCACGAGATTTTTTTGAGGCGAATTATCGAGCCTATTCACAACTCCTCATTTTGCGCAAACTCTGTATGTGAAGAAGGAAGTAGAACGGTGTGCTTGTGAGCACCATCGGACAATGATATGCGGTAGAGAGGCCTTGTAGCTCGAGTAGAATTTATCTGTTCAAGTGCAATGATCTGTAGGGTTGGTTGTAGGTTGATAGCACCAGCAAGGAGCGACGAGAGCCCATTGCGGGTCAAGGATGTTTCCATGGCAATGCAGCTGATTTCGTAAAACAAGGTGCTGCTAGCGAATATAAATATGAAGGTAAAGAAACTGAAGAAGAGGATGTGTACATAAAGGAACGAAAACTTCTAAGTTTGCAATTTAAGAGAGTTGAAGGAAATAAACAAGAATTGACAAGATTCATAAAAACTTTCTATTAAATTTTTTAGGTGCTAACTTTAAAGCATAAATCCATTGTGCCTTGAATGCCCCAATATAACGAAAAATCTTATACAATGATAAATCCATAGTCCTTGGAATTATTAAAATTTGTATGCCTTCTATAAATAACAAGAATTTAATACCTTTCATGTCTTATTGATCACAAATTTGATTTCTATAAAAGAAGAAAAGTTGTCTAAAATACAAATAATGCAAAATTCATGTTCAAAATTAGTGGTTGGTGGTTGAAAATTAATATTTGTGTTTCTTAATTGAAATTTAACTAAATAGTTCAATGATATAGTTGAAGATAATAAATCATAGACTATGGGGTCTAAAATTTCTAAGATGTATTGAAACTAATTAGGTTAAATAAATTTGTACAATATTAACATTATTTTCAAATAATATTTATCAAGAGAAATTGTGAATATATCTCCATTGTTAATAATTTAGTTTTATGAACTAATCATGTTGATTTTAGATAAATTTTCAATATGCCTCCATTGTTAATAATTTAATTTTTAATTTTTTGAACCAGTCATCTTGATTTGTGTTTAAGATTTTCTCCCATTTCAAGAGTATGGAAGAAAAGATCTTAAAAATAGGAACAATTTGAAGTTGGACAAATGTAAAGTTTCTACTTCAGATTATAGCTTCATGGGATGATGTCACCGAAAAGTTTAATTTGACAATTTTAATGTATATTATATTAAATTATTTTAATATATATATATTGAAATAATAATTTTAGTGTATATTATATTAAATTATTTTAATATATATATTTTGAAATAATAATTTATGATTTCGTAAAAGTAGACTTTATTCTTTGAATATTATTATAATGAGTAAAATATTTCCTCACATTAAATTTTAACTTTATTTAATTTGAACTTTAACTAATAAAAAAATTGACTTACCAGGTGCTTATTATTTCGACTGGTTGACTCTGTGGTTTCTAACAATCTAGTTGTGTTTGATTCCAATTTCTCAAACGGAGAATCATGCCTTCTAACTTCAAATCCAACAACGTGAGTTCGAATACCACAACCTATCCCATGTGACCTAATATTATTGCGAAGTACTTTCAATCTTTAAAAATAAATGAAATATGAACCTTTTTCATCTTGAGAATGATGAATGAACTTGAGCAAGGTATTAAATAAATTGTTGTCACTTGGAGATTGTTAAAACATGACAACATAAGTTAAAGAAAAATGTAAAAAAATCTAAATTTCACAACATAAATTAAAGGAAAATGTAAAAACCCTAAATTTATTTGAGAAGGTGGAAATTGTTAAAATATGAAAACATAAGTGAAAGAAAAATGTAAAAAACCTAATTTCACAACATAAATTAAAGGAAAATGTAAAAAACCTAAATTTATTTGAGAAATTTTTTTGTGGTTACTCTAATATTTTCGTTTACAATACTGGTGATAGTTTAACAATGTTTATTTTAGTATATCAAGTTTCATAATAAATGTAACAATGTTTATTTCAATATATCAATAAAGCTAATATTTCAATGAGTTGTAAACTTGAACATTGATTAGATTGTAAAGTTGATTGTAATATCATTTTGATCAATAAAATACCTTATCTTACTATGAATGTTTAAGTGATAAACTATTAAAAAATTTAAATAAAAATTTCATGTTGTATATTAATCTATTTTTGTCAATATTATTTATTTACTATAAAAAAATATCAAACATTAAATACTAATAAAAATCATCCAAAGCAATCGTGCAAAATTAGATGTATACCATCTCAATTCTTTGTCTATTACTATTATAAATTAGATTTATACCATCTCAATTTTTTTGACTATTACAATTATAAAATATCGGCAAATTTCTAGAAAGCCTTTCATACCATTGACTTTCGAAAATGTAATTAAAAAAAAGCACTAACAAACTATTAAAAAAAAATGTATTGATTGTAAAAAAAAAACACCTTAGGATGTGTTGACCGCTCTTGAAAAATTAGGTTTAATGTATTTGTTGATGGCTCTAACTCTATATATATATTTGTTGACGGCTCTTAAAATATATAAATAGTTGTTGACGACTCGTTAAAAAAAGCTTATGGTTGTTTAAAAAAAACGCCTCAGAATGTGTTGACGGAATAAAAAAAATTAATATAGTTGTTTGGCCATGGATTCTAACTTCCTGTAGGCCTAATATCTTCTACAGAGCAATTTTTCTCTAACTCCAAAATGACATAGTAATCCTTATTCCTCTTAATCTTTCGAACAATCTTCACCTAGACTCTAGGATATAACAATGTAGCGAATTGTAAGCAAGAGTATGGTATCCCAGTGCTAAGCATGAACCTGCAATTAAATGTCAAATTTTATAACATATACCAGTGACTATAAACATTAACAAACTGTAATAAGTCCACATTATCATCAACAGAGATGACAGTGGATACTGGAAAGTTGAACATGGTGGCTGCCTAATAAAGGTTTGAATCTAGAGTTAGAACAATACAAAATTAGTTGTATCAAGAGTTACTGACCTTAACCATCTATATACTTTGATTGTTCAAACCATTATTAATGATGCATCAGGATCAGATTACTGATCCGTTATGAAATAGTAGTAGGGAAACAAACTAAATATTAATAACGCAGGTAGAGAGGGAAGAATATTCATGTCAATTGACATCAAAAAAATGATTTATCCAACATCTTTCCAAGTCTATTGAATTGTCTTTTATTGTCGGATTCTGCCCGTAGTTATCATATACAGATGTACCACAGTTTTTTGTTGTGTGTGATTCTGCCCATAGTTAGAAACCTTCTTAATACATATATACAGCCTTTTTAACACAGACGTGCAACAGATACACAGCCTATGCATAAAAGCAGAGCCATATTCAACAATTTATACCCAAAAAAGGTTAAAGTATGATAACCGTATCTTGACAATTATGTTGGGTAAATTGCAGCTGTATCTCTGCGTTTTTCAATATTTTTTCTATATTATATTGAATTGTTTTATATACATATGCATATCAACGCAGAAATACGGCTGCAATGTGCCCAACATAATTTTTTCTATATTATATTGAACTTTTTCATAGGCATATACATATCAACACATACATATGGCAACTATGATTCTGCCATAAGAGGTTATGGCAACATCTTGCAGCGCGTAGGAATCACTTTTATTAAACCACAACACCCATAGAAACACTTAAAATCCATTGGGCAGACCTCTTCAACCAACGAAGAAATTATGGATCGAATTTTGGAGACACCTCATTAGAGAAACATGTTTTTTGAATGCTAGTTGTCCTCGAGATATTTGCACATATTAATAAATTAAATATTTTTGGGATAAATTGATAGTAGGAATGGCTGCGGTGGACTTCATGCATGGTTCAGCTTTGCATAAGGCCCACGTGCCTCTAGCTCTCTTAACCAAACACTAAACACGTCAACAACGAACTCTTCAACACCATTTCGCTTCTTTGCAAACTGTAATGCTCCTTGAGTATACTCGAGATTACTTTCTCCTTGTAGCTTCAGTTGAAGATGATGAGCTCCAGTGAACGGAATATGGTTGCCCAGTTCCTGGCTCCACATAACCAAATGAGGGCTAAAGTTGGAGAACCTCCTCTGAGATGGAGCCAGAGGCTTTCTCATTACGCGCAGTGGTGGGCGAACCAGAGCTGGTGGGATTATAGCTTAACACATTCCCATAGGCCATATGGAGAGAATATATTCTATCCAACTCTTCAACATTCTGTAATTTTTTTCTGATAATAGATTTAAATTTATTGGCATCCCTGCTTATTTCGTTATTTCGAGCTGTGAATATTTCGATTCACCATCTTCCTTCTGGCAAAAGAAAAACGGTAATGTTGCTCGTGTTGGTTTCACATGTTGGATTTTACATGAAAGAGCTATGTTTCCTACAGGACGATGATGTGAAAGCAGATGGAGGAGATGTTGAAGGGTTTGCCTGTATTTTTCGTTTCCAGGTTTTTCGCACAACAAAACACGGCATGCCAATGCAGTAAACAGCAAGAAAAAGCAAAGGGCAGAGAATGTGCGGCGTACAACGGGCAAAAGGCAGAGGGGAGCTGTGAGACACAGCAAATTTTGTACAGAAGTCAACATCTCAGATATTGAGGGTTAAGCGAAAACATAGGTGATGCTTCCTGGAAAATTTTACTGGAAACCGTTCTTTTCTTTAATTGTTTTGGGTAATAGTGAATCGTTTAGTGGAAACCATTTTTTCCTTGGAAAATTTATGGGCTATAATGAATGGTAATTTTCTCGTCCCGGAAAACGAATTTCCTTAACATTGCTTGATTGGATGGGGGTGGAAGACTTCGAGCTCTCTGCAACAGGCCGACTTGCGTGGGAGGGGATTTGAAATTGAAAGTGGCGAACAGTTGTTTCTCACTTGTCTCAAGCTACAGGACGGTTCCTAATTCCATGAATTCTCTTCTCAGCTTCTTAATGGGGTTTTGATGGATGGAAGTCCTAATGGAGGCCCTCACTTATCGTTTTTTAACGGAGTCTGGGTGGATAAGTCCATGCCATTGAAGCCCAATTTTGGGGATATTGTGAAGAAGCATTACAACACTAAAGCTCGACTGGTGGATTTTCTGAATAAGGTCCATCATATTTGCTATTCTTCATTATATTTATTTATGTTTGTGTTTCTATTCCATTTGAACTTTATCAATATTGCTAACAATTTGTCTTTCAAAGCAACCAAAAAAAAAACATATTCTGATTTCTTTTGTCAAAGCAATCTAAAAAAAACATATTCTATTTTCTGTTGTCAAAGAAACCTACATATTCTGATTTCTGTTGTCATTTTTGTCAACAAAAAATAATCAGTCAAGTGAAGTTAGAATGGAGGTGAATAGCTGGGCTGCACATGAAACAAAGGGGCAAATACATGAACTGCTTCTAGCTGATTCTGTGAATGAATATACGAGGTTGGTCTTGGAAAATGCCTTGTACTTCAATACCAAGACAATTGGGTCTCAAAAATTCGACAAAGCAGACCCACAGAGCGCTACTGTTTATGATTGGTAATGGTTTTTGTTTTAATATTTTTTTTCTAATTGAAAAAATCTCACTTGGAGTAATTCTAAGTTTCTATAGTTTTGCTTTAAATTGAACCACACAACTTTTTAAGTTTATATAGTTTTGCTCTCGATTGAACAACAAAACTTCTAAGTTTATATAGTTTTGCTCGAGATTAAACAAAAAAAACTTCTAAAAATTAAATTAAATTTTTGTTTTTGGATAATATATTTAAAACTCGTAGTTGGACTTATATAATCTTACCAAGAGATTGAACCACAAAATCTGTAATAATTAAATTTAATCATGATTTCTGTTTCTTTTTTTTGGGATGGTGATCAACAGGCTCTACATTGGAGAGACTAAATCCAAATGGCGTTAAAGACCTGCTCCTGTGATCAGCATTTCCAGCTTCTTGAATCCATTCATGGTGATGAAGCCAGAAAAAATTAGCGAAGGGTTTGAATCAAACAATTTTTTCACAGAGTTATATTATTTTAAGTTTGACCTCATCTAATATTGTAACCCTTTTCACTGTGCGATGAAAACATTAAAAAACATCTCATTGATATTGTTCCTAAATTCGTAATGCACTGATATTCTTTCTAATTGCAGGTAATAGAAGCTTACCAACAATTTGTAAATCTGAATTTCTTCAAGGTGGAACTGGTCTTCAGGCTGCAAGCGAAGCTGGAAGTTGGCACTACTCTGTTTAGTCAGATCGAAGTGCATTTAAGCACATCGAAGTCGGCTGCAAGCTGCGAAGTCGGTTGCAAGCTGGAAGTCTGCAATATTGTAATATTCAATGCATTAAATGGATTAAATGGTTGCATTTCTTGTTTTCTATGTATTAAATTATTGGTGGCTGGAGAATTAATATCGGATGCCACAAAAATACACAAACAATTGCAGGGAGCGAAGGTGCCGTCACTTCTTATCCACCAACAATCAAATATGTCAATCACATTCAATTTTAGATCTATGTAAATTTCAGTGATTGAAGAATTTCAAACGTAATCAATTTCAATATGTCTTGTAAATTTTAGTCATTCAGCAAAACCAAACTCTAGTGCCTTGCAAATTTAACTCATTCAATAAGAATTTCAAACGTAATCAATTTCAGAAAAATATTCTGAGGAGCTGCCACATGTCAAGATTTCACTGGCTGTGAGGAGCTGCCACATGTAAAGTTTTCACTGGCTGCAAGGGCGATGAGAAATGTTTCTCATTGGCTGGGGTGAACAGTGTTTGCTCACCCCAAGCACGCAAAGAAAACGTCTCTGGCATAATTAAAAAAATGGGATAAGAAATAGCATAGGGTAGTATATATAACTAGGTGCAATTGCTAGTTATATATACTACCATATGTTACTTTTATTAGGTTTTTTGAATTTATTTTTGGTGTTATAGTGATTAAGGAAGGCAAAAAGTAGGAGTAGGGAAATGTGGAAGGAAATAATCAAGAAAAATATATGGACAATTAAATACAATCAAAATTTGAGTTTTTATAGTATCATAAGATTAAATTTAAGATAAAAGTTACATTAATATAAATGTCCTATTACAATGGCATAGTAATGATGGTATCATTCTCCTTCCTGCTCCCTCCACATCCCACACTTTACTATATGACATTTGAGAAATGGAGGAAGTATCAAGGTGGGATATGAATCAATCAATGGCAAATATGAAGAGAGAAAGTGAAGGAAAGGAAACTCTTTGCACCCAAGAAGCATATAAAATGCATTAATGAACTCCCTCATACACTACATAAAATAAAAAAAATCATCAAGCTCCTTGCGCCAATAATGAGAAGGGAAAGAAAAGTAGAAAAAAAAAGACACTTGAGAAAGATATGCTCATTTGAATATAACAATAGGCTCACAAGCATCTATAGCCAAATTTGGCTACTATGTGAAGTTCCTTTGAAATTAAGGTATGGAAAATGACTATATATATAGAGGGGGGGAGGACAGGGCACATTAATATTTACATAGTAATGAAAAGGTACAAAAAGTAGTTTGCACATAGTTCAGGTGTTTGTAACCAATTACCATCATTAAAGTTCTACATAATATCAAGTTGGCCAATCATCCAACTAATTGTCAAGAAGTCCAAAAATTCATATACAAGATTTGACACTCTTTTATTATCAATAGGTTGCATTCAAAGCTAGCACTTGGAACATCTAGAAATTGAGTTTAAAACATCTCTAGAATGAGTAAATAATAGTGAAGGCTAGTTTGTGTACAAGCTAAGGGATTTAGAAGTGTAGGGGAGTATAGTGGGAACAAAATGCCATATCTAGATCAGAATTCCAACACTCTGCAATTTCTGCTAAAAAAAATGTCAATAATTATTGTTAAATTTCAAGAAAAAACTTCAGATAGTTAAACCATGTGATTATCAAACATCAACACTAAATAAAGTAGGCAAATTTTGAATTCTTTGGGCCTTTTTCAAAATAAATAAAGCTCTAACATTTCTTTAAGATCTTGATAAACAATTATTTTAGGTAAATGGTTTCAGATAAGCCCCATTTCCACACATAAATAATTAGGAATCATGATTCAATTATATATTTTGGTAGATTAAGTAGTAGTTTAATTGTTAGAGGTTTTTTCCTTTTACCAACAATTTTTCTAAATCAAATTTCACATAAAAATTTCTTGAAATCTTGAGCTTCAATTCTTTTTTGGTTTTGAATTTCTTTTTACCATGCACTATTTTCAAAATTGTAAAATATTAACATTTTTATAATGATCACATAATAACCTATTTCCTTGATAGTTTGAAGGTTTATGTGATGTATATTTTGAGATAGAGAGTTTAGAATCTCTACCTTCTTCATTTTTCTATCTACATTTCAAGTCTAGAACAAGACTCCTAAAAGTAGATAGAAAAGTGAAGATTGTGGAGATTTTGAACTCTCTATCTCAAAACCTTTTTCCTCGTTATATAAAAAATACCTTATAACCTTTGTATTTGTTGTATAAAAAATATTTAAAATTGATTCTAGTTAATTAAAAATATATATTGTTTAAACCTACAACAAAATATTAATTTCCCAAAGCCTTTTTCTTTCATGACATAAATAAAAATATATTCATTTAATTCCAACAAATTATTTAAAATAATTTAATTTTCGTTAAATATAAATAATTAATTAATATACATTTAAAAATAACTATCTCAATAAAATTCAGAATTGAATTATAATAAATTTTATTATTAAAAATTATACAATAACTACATGTATAAATTGATTATCCAATTGCGTGAAACCACATTGGAATTGTACCATTAAAAATAAAAAAGAATCACAAATATAAATTGATAGGGGTGAATATGAAGGTGTGTCTATTTCAATCCGGTGGATATGACTTAGCGTTTTACAAATGGAAAGAAAATAGAGCTTCCTCAACACATTCTACTTCTCAACTTATTAGGTTATCGTTTTCTCTTTATATCTAGACATTCTACTCATCAACTTATTAGGTTATTGTTTTCCCTTTATATCCACTAGATGGCCACCTTAGTGTCCAAGATCATTGTGTTCCCTATGTGAAAGTTAACTTATAAATGGCCACCTTAGTGTCCAAGATCATTGTGTTCACTATGTGAAAGTTAAAAAAAGTAAATTATACTATCATTAAATATGAAATCTTGTTATGACATTTTAACTATCAGTTTATGTCTTTTTGGTATTATGTAAAATTTTCATCCAAAAAAAAAAAAATGACATTATAAATATTTTGAATTAAAATAAAATAAAAATATATATTTTTTTGGAATTTTTTTTTACCACCCATTATTTTCAAAATTATAGATTATAAAGTAATAACCTTTTTATAATGATCATATATTAACCTATTTCCTTGTTATATAAAAATAACTTATAACCTATCTCTTTATTATATAAAAACTAGCTTTTAAATTAAAATTAGTATGGTTTTATGTTTATAAAAAAGATAAAAAAACTCAAATCTTATAGAAATTAAAATTAAATCACAACGAAATCCATTATTTATGAAGAGCCTAGACATTGAAGTGAAATGCATCAATCCTTGATTAGGATTTCAGGATAAAAGTAGAAATTAATTCTACAAGTATTTGCACATGAGGATGTGCCCTTCGAGAGATCTATACCTCATCAATTACATGGTAAGACATCGTTTGATTACCAGCCAATGATGTGAGTTGTTAACAAACATGAGAGAACCACCATTGATGTTAATGGCTCTCAAGGTACTACATTACAATTTTCAAGGTGTGAATAGATGATTTTATGTCAAATGACAAACAAAATCTTTATGTCAAAGGTCCAGAAGCGAGAAACTTGTCAATGATGTAACAAGCCTCGGGGTATTGGAAGATGTTTCTAAATAAAATTCCTGGATGATGAGCTGATGTCGACAGGAAGCCACTTTATCGCGAAATGGGAGTTACTGATTTTAGAGAAAAAATGTGACTTGATATAGCAATGTTCAGAGATGAATGTCATGAAAATGAAGGTTTATGAGTATTGCAGAAGGATTCGGATTTTACTCAATGACTTCTCTTGAACATGTTAGCGACATTGAGATGAGTTGGCAGCATTGACCCAAAATTGAAGTGAAGGTATGATGAACCATAGGTATGGATGAACCACCAAGAAGATTACCAAACCCAAAAGTCAAAATGATGGAGTGAAAGTGTCATGTTCACGAGCGACTTGCTACCATAAAGTGCTCTGTTCTTTTTCCCAAATATTACCCGATCATTTGTCGACCAACACCTCTTTATTTTTTAACAAGCTTGAGGAGGGTAACATATGCTCGATCTATAATTCAACTCTTTGGGTGAATCCATCGCTATTTAATAATTTAACGAGTCTAGCGATAAATGAAACTCGATTTTTTCCATGATCGACAAGTCCGTCTCTATTTTATGTTTTAACGAGCCTAACGATAGTGAAAAATTGGTCCCTTTTCATATTTAGAGAGTTTGAAAAAGAGGACAAAAGAAAAATCCATGAGTACTTTTTCGTAAATTTGTCGCTCAGGTCCGAAAAAGGGTAAAATGATACCCGAGAAAACATCTTAGCCATGTTTGAATAAGGTTTTCCTTTTTCGTAAATAACCTATCTCAGTTGGCAAAATGGTTAAAATTATACTTCGTAGATGTCGTTTCATTTACTTTTACGAGCTCGAAGAGACAAGTGCTTGAAAATATTTTCACATTATCGGAGTCTGAAAAGAGGTAAAAGAAGACTCCAAGGGTTCCCTTTTTGCCATTATCGAAGCTCGAAAAAGAGATAAAAGTACGCTTCAAGTCCTTTTTCATTTTTATCAAAGCTTGAAAAATAAGGATAAAAGTATGCTTTGTGGTCAAATCATTCTTGAATATGTGTGCACGACTTAATCTGCTATATCAGTTGTAAAACTTGTTTAGAAAATCATCAAATGGATTAAAAATACCTGTTTCATAGAAAAAATGAATAAAAACCATAGTCACAACATTAAATATGATTGAAATAATCAAATTGACTAATTAAAAGAGTTTTTACCATTCATTTTTACCATTCCAAAGTTACCATTTGAAAAATAAGGGCTCTGAACCAATTTTTGCCCTCGAAATTGAGTAGTTTATTGCGACAGATTTTGTGGACGATTTTCCTCGTCATTTGATCCAGGTTGGTGCTATAAACCTTATATTATTTTTAATATCATTTTCATTGCATTTCATGGTAAATTGTTAGGACTTTGAGCCCCTTAGGGTAAATCTACTATGCTTAGAGGGAAACACACACTTAAATGTTGAAAGGTGCATTATAGTGCACTGAAATTGAAGGCCAGATGCACTGCAATGGTCTGTCCCTTGACCTGGGGTGTGTTGGGCGTGATTCCCATTCTTGTTTTTTGACGAAGCTTATGATTGTGTTTTAGGTATTCATTAGTAAAAATTATGATTACATGGAGGGAAAGAGAACATGAAGAACAAAACATGATTTCCCTAAACGATCCAGGTACAGTGAGAGCCCTTAGAGATTGCGGGTTGCTAAAGTAATTTAGATTTTTGGGTATGAGGTAGCAAATGGAACTATTGGAGTCCCTTGTTCGTTCATGGGATCTAATAATTCATGCTTTTCACATTGGGGACAAAGTGATCCCAATATTAGTGGAGGAAATTTATTTCTCATAGTGTTATCAAGGAGAGGTTCTCCCAATTCTCTTTCAAGATCTGCTCTTGGAGGAGAGACAGTGAGAGATTACATATTGCAGCACTGCCATCCAGGGACTGAACCAAGTAAGGATGGGAAAATAAAAATCCATGATGTATGTGATTTTCCTTTGAGGACCATCCTATTCACTATTCAAAAAGCTTACCGGTTCCACTACACTACATGTGGCAAACATATCATACATGCAGTATGCACTGGAGTGTTCAGAACCAACGATTTTTAACTGGGTTGAAACTGTCATCTTTCATATGAAAGAACAACTAACCAAGGTAAAGGTAGGAAGGAAGAAGAATTTCAACTATGTATTGATCCTGATCTCCTTCGCCTTAGAGTGGATTACATTGATGTAACCCCAACATGTTACACTAGGTATATCTTGCCTTAGAGATCCACAGATGAGGAGATGGGTATAATTGATGGATAGACATGTTGGTCGATCGACCATTGTATTCTCTACTGAATTCTTCACCTAGTTTAGAAGACAGATGATTGACATCGATGATTATGCATATGCAGACGTAGAATTCCGAGGAGATCCAAACTTTATTCTACCAGACGGTGCTCAATGGGGTGGAATTGGTAAGAATGTTTTGACCATGTTTTTTTATTATTTTTTCTAAGGTTTATACATGTTTTTGTATTTTGATGTTTCCCAAGCCTAAACTAAAGTTTTGATGTATATACGACCAAGAATCTTGCTAAGCTACAATAGCATGTGGAGGGATTGACTCTCGGAATTTCAGATTGCCAGATCAAAGAGTTACCCATGAGACTGTAGCGCTATACTATTGGTGTTCCTAACCGTTGGATGTGGTTATTGCATAGGATAGCTAGATCAGTAGTTTGTTATCATGAGCATCACTATTTTACTTTGAAATTTTGCATACATTTTGAGGTTAGATGACCAATGTGTCTTGGGCACAAATTTTGTAGAAACCTATAACTATATATGTATCTATTTTCAGTGTTTTCCTATGTTTATTGCGCAATCCTATTCAATTATGTGACGTGAATTGAAAATATATCTTTACATGTGTTGCAAATGTCTGTTTATAACATAATTTGCTAAAGAATCAATTAATGTGTTCAAATTTCTGGAAATGTGTTGATATTGAATGAAATCAAAATTTCTTTCCAAAATTCAAACTCTTAGGAACATATGATGCAGTGTTGGAATTTTGACAGTATAAACACTAGTAAGTTGTAGTATAACAAGTTGCAAGTCTAACCTAATGATGATGAGGTTAATACCAAATGAAATGGAATCAAAGAGAATTTCGATCAACGCGCTATACTCAATGATATTTCTTGTAGATCGACTGATGCAAATCCCTTGAAAACTCACTAACTCGCTGCTGGGAGCGAAAATGGCCCATGTTGTAGAGGGTAGATTCTGCGTACTACGACTAGCACCATTAGCGTATCCAACGAATGGTTCCAAAGATTCAGACATCTGCGATGAAATGTAAAGAGGATTACTATCTTCAAGAAAAATCTAGAAAACCAAACTAAGAAAGTAAATGCAAATCAAATGCATATATACAATACAATACAAAAGTTTACTATGCTCATTTTTAAGCATAGTAACATTTCAGATACAACCCATTTCGGGGCTTTGCCAATGGAATTCCATCATAATCTACCGACTCGTAGGCACCCTTAGCAAGAAATCTTTTGACAATATAGAGGCCATTCCATAATGGCTCGAATTTCCCTGTACCTATTACATTAGATTCCTAATCATAAAGTAAGGCCAAGTCATCCTCCGAGAAGATGTGAGGCTTGACATGTTGATCATATTGCGTCTTGATTTGTCTCTTATGCGCTTTGTTGGCCAATGCAGCTTCACAGTGCATTTCATCAAGATGGATGAGGTTAACAAGACGCACTTCTTTAGTAGAGGTGTCAGGTAAAAATTCAACGATGAGTTTTAACTCTAGTACATTTGGTGGAAATTCCGACACTTTAGTTCCGACACTTTTGACCAAATGTCGGGAATTTCCCCAAATTTTATCAAATTTTCAAATCCTGCCCACAACTGTCACTTTACCGAAGTTTGGAGAAAAGTGTCAGTATTGCGACACATAGAGGTAAGTGTCGGTCTTGCGACATTTGTAGAAAAGCGTCGGAATTGCGACGAATTGGAGAAATATGTCGATCTTGTGAAACTACGAACTAAGTGTCGCTATTGCAATGCATGGGGGCAAAGCGTCGGTATTGCAACGTTACAGAAGCTAAATGTTGCTATTGCGATGTTACAGAGAGCTAAGTGTAGCTATTGCGATGTTACATAGAGCTAAGTGTCGTTATTGCGACGGTTTAGGGCAAAGTGTCGCTATTGCAACGCTTGGGGGCAAAGCGTCGGGATTGAGATGTAACGGAAGCTAAGTGTCGCTATTGCAATGGTTTGGCGGAAAAGTTTCATTATTGCGAAACATGGGGGCAAGGCATCGGTATTGTTACGTAACAGAAGCTAAGTGTCTCTATTGCGACGTTACAGAGAGCTAAGTGTCACTATTGCGACGTTACAGAGAGCTAAGTGTCACTATTGCGTCGGTTTGGGGGTAAAGTGTCGCTATTGAGATGCATGGGGGCAAAGCGTCGGTATTGCGACGTTAGAGAGAGCTAAGTGTCGGTATTGCAATGTTACAAAGATTATTGTCGATATTGTGAAAGTTGTGTCAAGTGTCGGTATTGCCACGTTTAGGAGGCAAGTGGCTGTGTGAGGTCGCTCGACAGGGCGCGTTCAGGTCGGGCCATTTTGTTCAAGGGTGCCTGTATTAGTTTTGCTAAGTTGTGACCGCCTGGGTGCCTTGTGCACATTTGAGCGGCCCATTTGTAGTTTTCTCCCTTGTGGCATCATTCGGTCAGGCGCGCTGTGTCGTGCCGTGTGAGGTCGCCCGACCAGGCGCGTTCGGGTTGAGCCATTTCGTTCGAGGGTGCCCGTATCAGTTTTTCTAAGTTGTGACCACCCAGGTGCCTTATGCATGTTCGGGCAACCCATTTTCCGTTTTATCCCTTGTGGCATCATTTGGTCGGGTGCGTCGTGTTGCGCCGTCTAAGGTCGCTCGACCGAGCGCATTCGAGGCGAGTCGTTTCGTTCGAGGGCGCCCGTATTAGTTTTGCTAAGTTGTAACTTCTTGGATGCCTTATGCATGTTCGAGCAACCCATTTTCCATTTTCTCCCTTGTGGCATCGTTCGATCGGGTGCGTCGTGTCGCGCCATGTGAGGTCGCTCGACCGGGCGTGTCCGGGTCGGGCCGTTTCGTTGGAGGGCGCATATATAAGTTTTGATAAGTTGTGACCACCCAGGTGCCTTGTGCACGTTTGGGTGGCCCATTTTTCATTTTCTCCATTGTGGCATCGTTCGTTCAGGCGCGCCATGTTGCGTCGTGTAAGGTCGCCTGATCGGGCGCGTTCGAGTCGGGTCGTTTCGTTCGAGGGCACACATATAATTCTTGCTAAGATGTGACCGCCTGGGTGCCTTGTGCACGTTTGGGTGGCCTGTTTTCCATTTTCTCCCTTATGGCATCGTTCGGTCAGGCACATTGTGTCGCGTCGTGCGAGGTCTCCCGACCAGGCATGTTCAGGTCGAGTCGTTTCATTCGAGGGCGCCCGTATCAGTTTTTCTAGGTTTTGACTGCCTGGGTGCCTTGTGCACGTTCGGGCAGCCCATTTACCATTTTCTCCCTTGTGGCATCGTTCAGTCGGGTGCGCCGTGTGAGGTCGCCCGACCGGGCTCGTTCGGGTTGGGACGTTTCGTTCGAGGGTGTTCGTATGAGTTTTGCTAAGTTGTGACTGCCTAGGTGCCTTCTGCACGTTCGAGTGGCATCGTTTAGTCGGGCGCGCCGTGTTGCGCCGTGTGAGGTCGCCTGACCGGGAGCGTTTGGGTCGGGCCGTTTTGTTCGAGGGTGTGCATATCAGTTTTGCTAAGTTGTGACTGCCCGAGTGCCTTGTGCATGTTCGGGCAGCCTGTTTGTTGTTTTCTCCCTTGTGGCATCGTTCGGTCAAGCGTGTCGTGTCACGCCGTGTGAGGTTGCCCGACCGAGCACGTTCGGGTTGGGTCGTTTCGTTCGAGGGCACCTATATCAGTTTTGCTAATTTGTGACCGCCTGGGTGCCTTTTGCACATTTGGGTGGCCTATTTTTCATTTGCTACCATGTGGAATCATTAATCATTCAGGGGCGCCATGTTGTGCCGTGTGAGGTCGTCCGACCGAGCGCGTTCAGGTCGGGCCATTTCGTTCAAGGGCGCCCGTATCAGTTTTGCTAAGTTGTGACTGCCCAGGTGCCTTGTGCACATTTCGGCGACCCGTTTGCCACTTTCTCCCTTGTGGCATCGTTCGGTCGGGTGCGCCGTGTCGCGCCATGTGAGGTCTCCTGACCGGGCCTGTTCGGGTCGGGTCGTTTTGTTCGAGGGTGCCCATATCAAATTTTCTAAGTTGTGATCGCCTGGGTGCCTTGTGTACGTTTGGATGGCCCGTTTTCTGTTTGCTCCCTTCTGGCATTGTTAATCGTTTGGGTGCGCCGTGTGAGGTCACCCAACTGGGCGCGTTCCGGTCGGGTCGTTTCATTCGAGGGCGCTCGTATCAGTTTTGCTAAGTTGCGACTGCCCGGGTGCCTTGTGCACATTCAGGTGGTGCGTTTTCCATTTACTCCCTTGTGGCATCGTTCGGTCAGGTGCACCGTGTCGTGCCATGTGAGGTCGCCAGACCAAGCTTGTTCGGGTCGGGTCGTTTCGTTCGAGGGTGCCCATATCAGTTTTGGTAAGTTATGACTGCCCAGGTGTCTTGTGCACGTTCAAGTGCCATGTTTGCCGTTTTCTCCCTCGTGGCATCGTTCGTACGGGCGTGTTGTGTGAGGTCGCCCGAACGCGCGCGTTCGGATCGGGTCGTTTCGTTCGAGGGCACATGTATCAGTTTTGCTAAGTTGTGACCACCCAGGTGCCTTCTGCACGTTCGGGCGACCCATTTGCCATTTTCTCCCATGTGGCATTGTTTGGTCGGGCGCGTCGTGTCATGCCGTGTGAGGTCGCCCGACCGGACGCGTTCAGGTCGGGCCGTTTCATTTGAGGGCGCATGTATCAGTTTTGCTAAGTCGTGACCGCTAAGGTGCCTTATGCACATTCGAGTGGCCCGTTTGTCATTTGATCCCTTGTGGCATTGTTTATCGTTCGGGCGCACCGTGTCGCGCTGTGTGAGGTCGCCTGACCGGGTGCGTTCAGGTTGGGCCATTTCATTCGAGGGCGCCCGTATCAGTTTTGCTAAGTTGTGACTGCTCGAGTGCCTTATGCACGTTCAGGTAGCCCGTTTTTCATTTTCTCCCATATGGCATCGTTCGATTGAGCGCGCCATGTCATGCCATGTGAGGTCGCCCGACCGAGCGCATTTGGGTCGGGTCATTTCGTTCGAGGGCACCCGTATTAGTTTTTCTAAGTTGTGACTACCTAGGTGCCTTGTGCACGTTCGGGTGGCCCGTTTGCAAACTTCTCCCTTGTGGCATCGTTAATCGTTCGGGCATGCCGTGTGAGGTCGCCCAACCAGACGCATTGGGTCATTCCATTTTGTTCGAGGGCACCCGTATCAGTTTTTCTAAGTTGTGACCGCCTGGGTGCCTTGTGCACATTCGAGTGGCTTGTTTGCCATTTTCTCCCTTGTGGCATCGTTCGGTCGGGCACGCCGTGTCGCGCCGTGTGAGGTTGCTCGACTGGGCGTGCTCGGGTGGGGCCGTTTGGTTCAAGGGCGCCTGTATCAGTTTTGCTAAGTTGTAACCGCCCGAGTGCCTTGTGCATGTTCGGGCCACCCACTTGCCATTTTCTGCCCTGTGGGATCATTCACCGTGTCACATCGAGTGAGGTCGCTCGACTGGATGCGTTCGGGCCGAGCTGTTTCGTTTGAGGGTGCCCTTATTAGTTTTGCTAAGTTGTGACCGCCCAGGTGCCTTGTGCACGTTTGGATGACCCGTTTGCCGTTTGCTCCCTTTAAGCATCATTTGGTTAGGTGCACCATGTCGCGCCATGTGAGGTCGCCCGACCAGGCACGTTCGAGTCGGGCCATTTCGTTCGAGGGCGCCCGTATCAGTTTTGCTAAGTTGTGACCACCCGGGTGCCTTGTGCATGTTCGGGCGGCCCGTTGTTTGGGGGAAAAGCATCGGTATTGTGACGTAATAGAAGCTAAGTGTCGTTATTGTGACATTACAGAGAGCTAAGTGTCGCTATTGCGACGTTACAGAGAGCCAAGTGTCGCTATTGCGACGGTTTGGGGGCAAAGTGTCGCTATTGCGACGCATGGGGGCAAGGCATCGGTATTGCAACGTAATAGAAGCTAAGTGTTGCTATTGTGACATTACAGAGAGCTAATTGTCACTATTGCAACATTACAGAGAGCTAAGTGTCACTATTGCAACGGTTTGGGGGCAAAGTGTCGCTATTGCGACACATGGGGGCAAAGCATCGGTAACGTTACAGAGAGCTAAGTGTCGGTATTGCGACATTACAGAGATTACTGTCTGTATTGCAATAGTTATAAGAAGGGTCGATATTGAAAAAGTTGTGTCAAGTGTCGGTATTGCCACGTTTAGGAGGAAAGTGGCCATGTGAGGTCACCTGACCGGACGCGTTCGGGTCGGGTCGTTTTGTTCGAGGGTGCCCGTATAAGTTTTTCTAAGTTGTGACTGCCTGGGTGCCTTGTGCACGTTCGGGTGGCTGGTTTACCATTTTCTCCCTTGTGGCATCATTCGGTCCAGTGCGCCCTATCACACCATGTGAGGTCACCCGACCGGGCGCGTTTGGGTCGGGCCATTTCGTTCGAGGGCACCCATATTAGTTTTGCTAAGTTGTGACCACCCGGGTGCCTTGTGCACATTCGGGTGGCCCATTTTCCATCTTCTCCCTTGTGGCATCATTCGGTTGGGGGCATCATGTCGCGCTGTGTGAGGTCGCTCGACCGGGCGTGTCCCTGTCGGGCCGTTTCGTTCGAGGGCGCCAGTATCAGTTTTGCTAAGTTGTGACCACTCGGATGCCTCGTGCACATTCGGGTGGCCTATTTTCCGTTTTCACCCTTGTGGCATCATTCGTTCGGGCACGCCATGTTGCTCCATTTGAGGTCGCCCGACTGGGCGTGTTTGGGTTGGGTCGTTTCGTTCGAGGGCGCTCGTATCAGTTTTGCTAATTTGTGACCGCCCGGGTGCCTTGTGCACGTTCGGGTGGCTTGTTTTCCATTTTCTCCCTTGTGGCATCATTCGGTCAGGAGCGCCATGTCGTGCCGTGTGAGGTCGCCCAACAAGACACATTCGAGTCGGGTCGTTTTGTTCGAGGGCACCTGTATCAATTTTGCTAAGTCGTGACTGCCTAGGTGCCTTATGCACGTTCGGGTGGCCCATTTTCCATTTTCTCCCTTGTGGCATCGTTCAGTCGGGTGTGCCGTGTCGCGTCGTGTGAGGTCTCCTGACTGGGCCCATTCAGGTCGGGTAGTTTCATTCCAGGCGACTCTTACTGAAGGCGACTCTTTTCACTTAGTGAAGGTGGCTCTTTTCACTAAGCTCATCATCTTGTTGCAATCTCAACACTCCCTCTCAACAAGATAGGGATTATTTTCCACCCCAATCCTGCCTCTATGGTATTCGAATTTGCTCCTGGTGAGCGCCTTTGCCAAGATATTAGCATCCTGATCCTCCGTAGGAATGTAAGAAAGTAACATGATCTTGCACTGCACACAATATCTGATATGATGGTACTGGATGTCAATGTGTTTAGATCTATCATTAAATATTGGATTAATCGATAGTTTGATGCAACTCTGATTATCACAATATATCTCAGTAGGATCTAAGTGTGAACCGAACAACCCGACCAGGATCTTCCTCATTCATATAGCCTCACATGTAGCCAAACTTGCTGCCATGTACTCAGTCTCCACTGAACTGAGTGCCACGGATCTCTGTTTCCTGCTATACCAAGAAACTGCTGTAGACCCGATACTGAAAATCCCTCTAGATGTGCTCTTTCTATCCATTGGGCTCCCTTCCCAATCTGCATCTATGAAGCCATGTAGCTTCACCTCATCTGACTGTTTGTACCATAATGCATATCCCGATGTGCCTTTGAGATATCTCAATACATGCTTCCCCGCCTTCCAAAAGAGTTTGGTAGGCTTAACCATAGCTTGTGAAAGTTGGTTAACAGCATAGCATATGTCCGATCATGTATTGACTAGATACATGAATGAACCAACTAACTTTCGATAAATAGTGGCATCCATTACCTCTGCCGATGTAGCATTCTCTTTCCACCAACCACCAGGAAGAGGAGTGTCGATAGGCTTTCAGCCTTGCATGTTGAACTTCTCCAGTATCTCCTGGGCATACTTGCCTTAAGACACAAACAATCCATCACTGCGCTGCCAAATTTCCAATCCCAGGAAATAATGAAGGAGGCCCAAGTCCTTCATGTCAAACTCCTTTGCAAGATCAGCCTTGCATGAGTGTATCAACAGTTCATCACCTGTCAAAATAAAATCATCTACATAAAGTACAATGATCAACAATTTACCCTCCACCACAATCTAGTATAGGTTCGGATCCACCTCACTCTTGGAGAATCCAAGTCCGGTGAAATAACTGTCTATCCATGTGTAACAAGCATGAGGTGCTTGTTTCAACCCATACAACGCTCTTTTGAGCCTGCACACATGCGACTTGATGTTGAAGATCTGGAAACCTTCGGGCTGCTATATGTACACCTCCTCCTCAATGACTTCGTTGAGGAACGCAGTCTTCACATCCATCTGATGAATGTGCCACCCCATCTGCGCTAAGAGAGCAAGAATCGTCTGTATGGAATAATACCTTGCGACAGGTGCAAAGGTTTCTTCATAGTTGATCCCTTCAATCTGTGAGAAGCCCTGAGCAACAAATCTGACCTTATACTTCTCCACACTCCCGTCAGCTGCTTGCTTCACTTTGTAGATCCATCTTGAACCTACCACTGATTTCCCTTCTACCCTTGGGACAATATCCCATGCACTATTTCTGACAATTGAATCATACTCTTCCACCATGGCATCTACCCATGCAGGGTCCTCCACAACTTCCTCGAAAGAAGATGGTTCTGTCACGATACACTTGCTCATTAGAGCCATGTATCTAGTATATCAGTCAGGTGTCTGTCTCTGTCTGCGTTGTGATGTAGGGACTCCTACATTCTACACTACATCTTGATTCAGTCGCTCAGCTTCTGTAGTGCGCTTCAGCCCTCTGATGGTTAGCACTGCATGAGTGGTTTCTTCCACTCCATGAACCTCCTCTTGTGAATGATCCACATCCCGAGGCTCATCCTTAGGAACTAATAGCTCCTCATCTGCATGCAAGTGTGGCTCCCTCTCAAGCGAACACTTCATGGCTTTCTCCTCATGAAATTTGATATCCCATCGCACAACAGTCTTTCGAATGTCTGGAAAATACACACAATAGTTGTGGGGTGTTTTTGTGTACCCCACAAATATCCCAACATCTGCGGTCAGCTCCATCTTCTTCCTGGCATCCTTCGTCACATGAATGTAAACAGGTGAGCCAAAAATCTTCAAATGATAAATATCAGGCCTCTTACCAGATAATGCCTCCTTGGGTGTACTCATGCCAAGTATCCTGCGAGGACAATGGTTTTGCACATATACTGCAGTATTTCATGCCTCAGTCCACAAGTGTATGGGAAGGCCCTAATCATGCAACATCACCCGTGTAGCACCCACGATCATTCTGTTCTTTCGATCCGCGACCACATTCTGCTGTGGGTTATGAGACGCTATGAGCTCTCTTCGAATTCCTTCTGCGTTGAAAAAGTATTTGAATTCGCCAGAGATGAATTCACCGCCATTGTCGCTCCTAAGAGCCTTCACCTGCTTCCTCGAATCTTTCTCCACCAGTGCCTTGAATTCACAGAACTTTGAGAATGTCTCACTCTTCTTTTGCATAAATAAGATCCAACACTTCCGAGAAAAGTCATCAACAAAGATCACATAATACCTATGCTTTGATATCGAAGCTACTGAGAAAGGTCCACACACGTCTGTGTGAATTCTCTCAAGGATCGTCATGGCGTGACTACCCTTCTCATGAAAGGTGGCTTTCACAAATTTTCCCAAGGTACATCCCTTGCACTGATCTAACTGCGCAAGTGTACCCTTAGGAAGCCCAGTAGAAATCTGCTGCAAAAGTTTCAAAGCTCCATGGTGAAGGTGGCCCAATCTCCTGTGCCACAACTCGCCCTCATCCTGGCTCACCACTCCTTCTACCTTGCCTGTCATTGCTGCGCAGCCATCTACCTGCAATTGATAAAGGTTCTTAACTCAAACCCCTATCCTCCAGGTTTCACCAGTTGCCTTACTGCGCAGGAAAACCTTTCCCTCACTAAAGAAAACATCATATCCCTTGTCTTCCAACATTACCACAGAGATAAGATTCTTCTTCAATCCTGGAACATGCATGACTTCCTTCAATACGAAGGGTTTACCAGAATTCCTCTCAAAGGAAATGGTCCTGATACCGGTCGCACTGTATCTACCATCATCACCCATCTCGATGTGCACTCCAAGATCTTTCTCATCCTAATCAGTAAACAAATATTTGTCTCTGGTCATGTGGAAAGATGCACCACTTTCAAGAAACCACACTGATCCCATCACACTTGAGGCTAAGCATGCTATCAGTGAAAAATCCCGCTCAAACTGCGAGGCTAAGGCCTCTCCAGTTATAGATCCAACAGTCTACTTATTTTTCTTCTTCTATGAACAATTACTATGAACAATTAGTGGCATAATGTTCGTGTTGGTGACAGTGAAAACACTTCACCTTGGACATGTCCTGCTTCTTGCCTTTCGCATCAGATTGAGAAGTATTTTTATTTCCCTTCCCCTTCCTTTCTTTGGTAGCCAAAGTGAAATTTTATTCATCTTCATTCCTTAATGAAGATCCATCCCTGGTACTCTGCCTTATCTCCTCCTGTACAAGATTCGACCAAAGTCGCTTCCATCCTGGCAGTTTCTCCCGACCATTGACAGAGTCCTCATAAGAATGCCAACTCTTAAGAAGCCCAAGGAGAGCCAAGCTCACCAAGTCCTCTTCATATACAGTAACCCCCACACTTCCCAGCTCATCATTGCACTGGAAAAACTTCGTGAGGTACTTGGGTATATTGTCTCCTTTCTCCATTTTTATCTTCCTGAGTTTATCCTTGAGCACCAACTTTCTTTGGTCGCTCTTGCTTTGGAACAAGTCTGTCAAAGCTTTCCACATCAAGAATGGAGAAGCTTTACCATGAAGTATGGACACTATGTGATCCTTCACACCTTCCAATAGAATCCTTCGACATTTTTCTGTCTTCTTTTGCCATGCGTCAAGTGTGGCAACATTGCTAGAAGCAGGTTTTGGAATTTCTGCATATATGAACTCCTTCAACCCATTATACTCCAGCACCACCTCCATCATGTCTTTCCATGTAATATAATTTGAGCTGTTGTTGAATCTCAAAAGTCTTCTCCATATTCATACATATTTCTATTATGTCATAACCATTTAGCTCTTATTTCATAGCCATTTGACCTAAAACCCTACATCAAGTAACCATTTTCATAAATATATGGGTTATGATCATTGTTTTCCAAAGCTATTTATTTTATGTATTTTAAGTGAATTTATGATTAGAAACTAGAAAATTAACATAGTTTCATATATCTATATATGTGTTATGAGTTTTGTGACATGTGTAGGTCAAAAGGAGACTTCTAGAAGACCCTTATGTGGCACTCTAAGGCCAAATTCGAATTTGGTTGGAGAAGATTATGGGATCAAGAGGATATGTGTCTCACTTCCTTGTTTTATTGAAACTCTAAGAGGATATGTGTCTCATCTCTTAGTTGTGTTGAAACTCTAGAAAGACAAGTGTCTTCTCATTTCCTATTTTGATTGTAACTCTAGAGATGGAGGGAAAGATTCATGGACTCCCATTAATGAGATGACTCCTCATATTTTGTATAAATAGGAGAAGCTTTCTCCTATCATAGGTAATGAGGAAGTAATGAAAAAGTAGTAGAGAAGTCTTTTGTAACAAAGTTAAAGATGGAATGGGATGTAGATCTGTGAGTTATTTTTAATAGAGAAATTCAGTTCTTTGATGTTGTTTTGATTACAACTTTAAGGAGATGAAGGACTTCACCAAATTGGTAGTAGAGGGCCCCTGCTATCCAAGGAGGCTTTTACATGTTTTCTAGATAAGTTGCTTTCAATTTTGTTTTGTCATATTTCTTTACTTAGATTGCTTTCTGAAATCATAGCTTTTAGCATAATTTTTCATGGCAGCCCGGGCATTTGCATATAATTTCATAATGACTAATGACATGGAATCCATCTTGTCCTTCTGCTAATTTACTTTTCTTAGTTTTTGTTTAATTCCAGCACTATTTTTTTATTTCAGTCTTACACATTTGCTTTATAAGTTAGATTTAGATATTAAGCTGCTCATGTCATTTTCAGTTACCTCTAAAAGCCATAGCTGGACTAATGGCGAGAGATTGAAGTATGAGTGTGTAATTTGATATTAGTTTACTTTTCTGCAAGTTAGATATATTAAATTGCTCATGTCATTTTCAGTTACCTCCGAAAGCCATAGCTGGACTAATGGCGAGGGATTGAAGTATGAGTGTGTAGTTTGATATTAGTTTACTTTTCTCTGCAAGTTAGATATTAAATTGCTCATGTCATTATCAGTTACCTCCGAAAGCCATAGCGAGACTAATGGTGAGGGATTGAAGTATGAGAGTGTAGTTTGATATTAGTTTATTTTTCTGCAAGTTAGATATTAAATTGCTCATGTCATTATCAATTACCTCCGAAAGCCATAGCGAGACTAATGGTGAGGGATTGAAGTATGAGTGTGTAGTTTGATATTAGTTTATTTTTCTGCAAATTAGATATCAGATTGCTCAAGTTGTTTATGATTACCTCCGAAAGCCATAGCTAGACTAATGGTGAGGGGTCAGAATATGAGTTGATGTAATTTGATTTTAGTTTTACTTTACTTGCAATCTTTTCTTTGAGTACAGTTTCTTTTGTGTTTAGACAGCAACAAGGATAATGAGTTTCATGATCAGTAGTTCATTGTTTGTTTGACTAGAGTAGTGATGCAATTTCATTTTCTTTGAAGAATTACTTTTGTCATTATGTGTTTTTAAAATTCTTTTGAAGTCTGGAAAATCATTAGAAAGACATTGTTGTCTTGAATATTTATCTCCATACTTGTTTTTCAGAATTTCATAAAAAATCCAAAAACGACGAAAAAGTAAGAGATAGGTTATCTTGCACATATAGTGCGCCACACTTCATCAGCTTACGAATACTGGATTGATAAATTAATGTAGCAATTTAGGACACACTAAATTAGCAGATCTGACTGGCGCTCATGGTTTTAGAAACAAAATTAGGTAGCCTTATTTCTTACATCTAAATTTTTTTTTAATAATTCTTGAGTATGCTCTCCTCCTGCACTTTGTGTGATCTGGAGGATCAGAAAAATGATTGTTATGTAAAAAAAAAATTAGTAATTCTTGAGTATGCTCTCCTCCTGCACTTTGTGTGATCTGGAGGATCAGAAAAAGAATTGTTATGTGAGAAAAAAAAAAAGGAGACAAAATAAACTTCATCATTTCAATTGATTCAACAATTTAAAAAAAAAAAATTTGTTTTCATGAAAAGCTTTGATTTCAATAAATTGTTTTGTTTAATGAATATATATGTATATTTTTAAAATTTTGAAAATATAACATACATAATTTTATTAAACAAATCAATTAAAAAAAAAAAAAAAAATTAAATTGTTTTGTTACTAAGATATATATGTATATTTTTATTTTTGAAAATATATATATAATTTTAATAACAAATCATTTAAATAAATAAATAAATAAATAAATTGTTTTGTTTAGTAAATTACATATGTATATTTTCAATTTTTCAAAATTTAACATGTGTAATTTTATTAACAAAACAAACAAATAAAAAAATATCATTTTGCTTAGTAAAATATATATGTGTATTTTTAATTTTTAAAAATATAACATATAGTTTTATTAACAAAATAAAATTAAAAAATAAAATTGAAAAACAAAAACAAAACAAATCAATAAACAAAGCCACAGGCAACTCCATGGATTTCATTTGCGTGCATATCAGCTGCGCTGATTTGTATTGCATTCAGAAATTGGCCAGTCAAGTGAATCTAGCACCCGTGCCCTTGCAGAAAGAAACTCTGAAAGAAAGACATAAAAGTGAAAATTTAAAAAAAAAATATGACAAAAGAATGAGTGCATTGCGTTTGCCTTTCACCAAAAGTTTTCTTCAGCAACCATTCTTCAAATGCAGATGTTAAAGAAACATATGAAAACACAAATGGCAGCCAAGAACTGGGAGCTGGTGGCACACTGAGTGATATGATGGATAGTGAGATTAGAGTATAGCCTTATCATGATGTTATTGCATCGGATGTTTTAAAGTAGTTTCCACATAACCTTTCTTCAAGAGAGGAACTTTCAACAGCGTCTAAATTTTCTAGATCTCAAAGTTCTCGCTTAGAGAAGAAGCCAGATGTTTCTTTTGGTTTAGCTCCACCACCCACATCCCCAGGTTCTGGAAATCAAACAAAACTGCTCCTAGGAGGTACTACATTTCTTGCTGTGATTGTTGTTCTTGTAAGTCTCCCCAGCATTAGAAGCAAAATAGAACAGGCATCTCTACTCAATGAAACTGAGCAGAGTGATGCAAAAGGTTCTGAAGTTATTGGTAACGGTGACCTGAAACACGAGGACAACACTCATAGCAAGAAATATGTTATTAGTTCCAGTCTCAGTCACAAAAAAGAGCAGGTTAACGAGGAAATGAAACAAAGCTTTGAATCCCATGAAACACTGAAGACAAGCTTGAGTACTCCGATCCAGAAAGGATTACGAATCTTGTTAAAAATTATTCACAAACAGAAAAACGCAAAACAGAGAAAAACGTCAAACTTTGAAAGCACGATTTGGCCAAACGGAGATGAATTTGGAAAAAATAAAACATGGGTTGTTTTTCCAACGTGGTCAATTAGATAACCCAGAAATCGTTTTACGAAATTCGTGGCGGTCTGGGATAATTTCTCGGTTCTTTGAAAGCCATTTTTGCCTGCCGCATGAGGAAAAACGGTTTTCTGTTTGCACAGTGGAGAGTTTGAATGGCACTCTGCATTCATTTCAGCCATAATTCGGTTTCCTGATCTCCAGGAAGAAGAATCCAAGTTGAATACAAATTCTATCAGCCTTGAGCAACGTGGATTCCATGTGTTTATGATTCGCCTGAGACTGCTTGGAGATCATGTTCATTCCACTCGTATCGCATTTGTTGAATTTGTAATCGCTGAAAGTGTCATACTTGCATTGAACTGTAGTGGTGCAATTGTGAGATATTTGCCTATAAGGATAAGTCCATCGAAGACACCAGTACGCCCCTGCATCCCCCATCCTACCATGCATTGAAGAATTACTGGAAGCTACACTGCAATGCTTGTGAATCATATGCATTGTTCTTTTAGAGTTTAAGAAAAAGATATTTTTGTGGGAAGTAATGGTGTTCACCTCAACTAATATTTAATCAATATGATAGTTTCCACAATTTGTTTAACGAAAAAAAAAATTTAAAAAAAAATTAAAATTGTTTTGTTTACTAAAATATGTATGTATATTTTTAAATTTTTGAATATATATATATATATATATATATATATATATATATAATTTTATTAACAAATCATTTAAAAAAAAAAAAAAACTTACCTTTCTCTTTTTCAATTTTGTTATTTAAAAAAATAAAAAAATAAAAATTGCAATTCTCTTTTTCAATTTTGTTTTGATTATTTAAAAAAAAAAAAAAAATGTATAATTTTGAATCAATGAAATGAATAAGTTATTTGCTCGTTTTTCTGAAGGTATTGATTAATTTTGGACTGATGATGAAAGATGAATGACTAACTTTTTATTCAAGATTTTCAGCTACAGAAACCATCGACATTCTGCAGCTAAAGTCCAATTCCGTAGCTGTTCTCCAAATCCGCACTTAAAGTCCAATTCCGCAGCTAAAGTCCAATTCCGCAGCTGTTCTCCAATTCCGCAGCTGAAAAACCTCATTGTTCAAATCAGCCTAACTTTCTCATACAAAATCAGATTTTGATGATTTAAATATCGTTGGAAAGGTCTCAACAAGATCTACACAATGAGGAATCCATCATTAGAGTTTGAAATGGTAAATAATGAAATAAATAGCTGAAAAGAAGCTACATTCAACTTGAGGCACTAATTCCAAAACATGTATAAATTCTTTTGATTTTTCCTTTGAGAACTTGTTTCATTAATATAAATTATTAGTTTTGTGTGTAAATATCATAACTAGAGAGATTGATCACCTCTCTCCCTTTGATAATCTTACATTCCATTTCAGAAGAAGTACTAGTTTTTTTTGCAGGTTCCAGGAGGAAGGACAAATGACTACAAGAGAATGGTGTCTCTCTAAGAGACCAATTTGTTTCATAAGAGGATGATCAGCAACAAAGAGGAAATATGCTGATGTAAAATCAGATCCAAACACTTGAAAAAATTTCAGATACTATTGTTTCCATCACATCCATACCTCATAATAAACCATTCACCTCATTTCACTTCATGTTTTCCATTTACATTCACATCCACTTTCCATTTCTTTTTGTCCATTCATAACCCACAAATAAAAGCAAGAGGCTCATTCACATGCTTATTGCCCATTGCTATTTCTACTTTCCATTGCCATCTTCCATTTTCATCTTCCATTTCTTGTCACTTTCATTCCGCAAATAAGCCCTGCTTCAATGCAAATTATTGAGTCCATATTCCTTTGAGTCTAAGTTCTTTGTAAAAACACCTTGAAGCTTGCATGCCTTAATGGCAAGTTCTCATGCTGACAAACAATGGGAATACACTAATGTCCCTTGTTCGTTAGATCTTCTAGGTGACTCGACATCAGCAAAATCATTCGTACCTAGTAAGATGTGTTTGGGCATCTTGACTCTCATTGTCATCAATGGTGAGAGTTCTCGTGTTGACTAGTGGCATCCATTAATGGCCACTAAGTCAACAATTTCCTACTATGTTCGACATCAGAACATCTTTTCACATAGTAGGAATTATGCCAATGAGTTTTGAAGACATGAAGACTATTATTTGCAGCATTTTGGAGCAGATTCAACAAGTTTTAGTAGAAGCAATAAAAAGTCATCTTATCTCTTTATCCATGACTCCTCTTGTTCAGCCACTTGAAGAAGAATATGATCAGAATTTTGCAGCCACCACGCATACACAACTCATCCACATTTAAGGTAAGTGAAGGTATGTTGTTTTCTAATTTTTAGTCATGTAATTCATTAGAATGCTAAAATTGTAACTTTGGAAAAATTCCTCACTCCCTTTTCCACATTGTCATATCTTTAGTTGGGGGGGAAAGGGACATCATTTCATATCCACATGTCATACACTATCACACATTTTCATTTCATTTCCACCCACATATACTTCCCAACCAACTATTGTTGCAACATGATCCAAAAGATTATATGCTTTGCAAATGATCAATTCATTGATGAAGTAATTGATTCTAAATGTTTTCATGAACTTTGATGCAACAAAGAAAATAAAGCATTGTTACACAAGAACCATTGCTCAAAAGAAAAAGAAAAAGAAAATGGTTGTTACACAAGAACCAACCATTATAAAAAAGAAGAAGAAGAAGAAGAAGAAGAAGTTGCAATCAAATGTATTATACTTTGCCAAAAAGAAAATATCAAGACGCAAAGTTTGGAACGAATATATATGAGTCAAAACTCATAAAAGATCAACTCATGGACCAATGAATCATTGCAATAGTTGCATGAGGACATGCAACAACTTCAGTTGGGGGTATGTTGAGTCTCAAAAGTGTTCTCCATATTCATACTTATTTCTATTATGTCATAACCATTTAGCTCTTATTTCATAGCCATTTGACCTAAAACCCTACATCAAGTAACCATTTTCATAAATATATGGGTTAGGATTCTTGTTTTCCAAAGTTATTTATTTTATGTATTTTAAGTGAATTTATGATTAGAAACTAGAAAATTAACATAGTTTCATATATCTATATATGTGTTATGAGTTTTGTGACATGTGTAGGTCAAAAGGATACTTCTAGAAGACCCTTATGTGGCACTCTAAGGCCAAATTCGAATTTGGTTGGAGAAGATTAAGATATCAAGAGGATATGTGTCTCACTTCCTTGTTGTATTGAAACTCTAAGAGGATATGTGTCTCATCTCTTAGTTGTGTTGAAACTCTAGAAAGACAAGTGTCTTATCATTTCCTATTTTGATTGTAACTCTAGACATGGAGGGAAAGATTCATGGACTCCCATTAATGAGATGACTCATCATATTTTGTATAAATAGGAGAAGCTTTCTCCTATCATAGGTAATGAGGAAGTAATGAAAAAGTAGTATAGAAGTCTTTTGTAACAAAGTTCAAGATGGAATGAGATGTAGATTTGTGAGTTCTTTTTAATAGAGAAATTCAGTTCTTTGATGCTGTTTTGATTACAACTTTAAGGAGCTGAAGGACTTCACCAAATTGGTAGTAGAGGGCCCCTGCTATCCAATGAGCCTTTTACATGTTTTTTAGATAAGTTTCTTTCAATTTTGTTTTGTCATATTTCTTTACTTAGATTGCTTTATGAAATCATAGCTTTTAGCATAATTTTTCATGGCAGTCTGGGCATTTGCATATAATTTTATAATGACTAATGACATGGAATCCATCTTGTCCTTCTGCTAATTTACTTTTCTTAATTTTTGTTTAATTCCAGCACTATTTGTTTATTTCAGTCTTGCACATTTTCTTTAGTAGTTAGATTTAGATATTAAGTTGCTCATGTCATTTTCAGTTACCTCCGAAAGCCATAGCTGGACTAATGGCGAGGGATTGAAGTATGAGTGTGTAGTTTGATATTAATTTACTTTTCTGCAAGTTAGATATATTAAATTGCTCATGTCATTTTCAGTTACCTCCGAAAGCCATAGCTGGACTAATGGTGAGGGATTGAAGTATAAGTGTGTAGTTTGATATTAGTTTACTTTTCTGCAAGTTAGATATATTAAATTGCTCATGTCATTTTCAGTTACCTCCGAAAGCCATAGCTGGACTAATGGTGAGAGATTGAAGTATGAGTGTGTAGTTTGATATTAGTTTACTTTTCTGCAAGTTAGATATATTAAATTTCTCATGTCATTTTCAGTTACCTCCGAAAGCCATAGCTGGACTAATGGTGAGGGATTGAAGTATGAGTGTGTAGTTTGATATTGGTTTCTTTTTCTGCAAATTAGATATCAGATTGCTCAAGTTGTTTATGATTACCTCCGAAAGCCATAGCTAGACTAATGGCGAGGGGTCAGAATATGAGTTGATGTAATTTGATTTTAGTTTTACTTTACTTGCAATCTTTTTTTTTAGTACAGTTTATTTTGTGTTTAGACAGCAGCAAGGATAATGAGTTTCATGATCAATAGTTCACTGTTTGCTTGATTAGAATAGTGATGCAATTTTCATTTCCTTTTAGGAATTAATTTTGTCATTATGTGTTTTAAATTCTTTTGAAGTTTGGAAAACCATTAGAAGGACATCATTGTCTTGAATATTTGTCTCCATACTTGTCTTTTAGAATTTCATAAAAATCCAAAAAGACAAAAAGTAAGAGATAGATAATCTTGCACATATAGTGCGCCACACTTCGTCAGCTTACGAATCCCTGGTTGATAATTTATGTTAGCAATTTAGGACACACTAAATTGACCAAACAGCTGCCCTCAAGGGCATACTCCAATCGTAATCCGTTGAAAGACATCTCAACTTCAACACCAAGAAAACACTGCTGCAAATTCGAACTCCACTAGCACAAAACTCAACCACTTCAATGTTCTGCAATTGCTCCAATGATCAATATAGCTCTGATACCATGTAGAAATTATATAACTAATGCATTATACATCCAATATTCTCTTGATCACACAATGTTTTAACTTCATGCACAATACATAATCTCTTCTACCATTGATCATCACATGCAGAAATTAAATCAATTGCATGCACACATTGAAACCATAAAAATTCACACATATGAACATAGCGTTTTAACGGGAAAGATTAAAGCTGAAAACCCCAAATATATATATATATAATATATGTCATAGATATCATGTAACAATCCTAATACAAATCTGATCATATCAAGCTCGCAGTAAAATAAAATCGCTACACACTAATCTGGCTTGATCTTGCAAATCCATGCAACGATATTTGCCACCTGCTAGCCTGCCTCTACTGCGCAATCACTGCTAAATAATGGCTATGAATGAAATCGAATTGGTCCAGTCTTGCTCATGCAATCCTCATTTATTTGAAACACTATAGTCACAACTGATAGTCAACCTGCTCTTTCACCTACCTCTTCAGTGGTCTCCACTGAAACTGTCCATGCACTGTAGTTAACTGATGTATTTTTCAGTTGATTAATGAGTTAATATTTAGTGAATTAATTATTAATTATTTCACACCACTCTCACTAGTTTATCAATCTGTTAGACTAGATACAACTAGCTCAACTTTGTTTAACTGAGTTAAACTGAACACAACTCCACCAACTACTTCTCCAACTCCACCAAACTCTATCACATGAGTTCTAACTAAAGTCTCCATTAAATAGCTCCACTTAACCCTTAGGAATAGCGTAATTCCTTTTGTCAGCTCCTGTGCCACATCTGTGCACTTAACTGAAGTGCTCCAAGAGAATAAGATAATGTTTAGAGTCCAAATATTATTAAGAGCTAATAATATTCGACATATCTATTTTTAGACTTGCAATCTAAAAATAGATTCCGCCCAATATGTATAAAAATAGAAGTCCATATATTTTTTCCAACTTGACCAACCATCCACAAATAGCATCCTGCAACTCATAGAATATGATCGACATGTCTAAAAGTAGACATAGTCTAAAACTAGACTTGCGCCAAAAATAGCCTGTGGGCCCACTTAGTGAAGGTGACTCTTTTCACTGAGCTCATCATCTTGTTGCAATTTCAACATTTTTCTAAGTTGTGACCACCCGAGTGCCTTGTGCAAGTTCTGGTGGCCCATTTTCTGTTTTCTCCCTTGTGGCGTCGTTAATTGTTCGGGCACGCTATCTGAGGTCGCCCGACCGGGCTTGTTCGGGTTGGGCCATTTCGTTCGAGGGCACCTGTATCAGTTTTACTAAGTTGTGACCGCCCGGGTGCCTTGTGCACGTTTGGGCAGCCCGTTTTCCATTTTCTCCCTTGTGGCATCGTTCAGTTGGGTGCGCCATGTCGCATCGTGTGAGGTCGCTCGACTGGGTGCGTTCGGGTCGGGTTGTTTCGTTCAAGGGCACCCGTATCAATTTTGCTAAGTTGTGACCGCCCAGATGCCTTGTGCATGTTCAGGTGACCCACTTGTGATTTTCTCCCTTGTGGCATCGTTCACCGTGTGGCGCCGTTTGAGGTCGCTCGACCGAGCACGTTCGGGTCGAGTCGTTTCATTCGAGGGTGCTCGTATCAGTTTTTCTAAGTTATGACTGCCTGGGTGCCTTGTGCGCGTTCGGGCGGCCCGTTTTCCGTTTTCTCCCTTGTGGCATCGTCCGGTTGGGTGCGCCATGTCGCACCGTGTGAGGTCGCTCGACCGAGCGCATTTGGGTCGGGTCGTTTCATTCGAGGGCACCCGTATCAGTTTTGCTAAGTTGTGACCGCTTGGAAGCCTTGTGCATGTTCGGGCGGCCCACTTGCTGTTTTCTCCCCTGTGGCATCATTTGCCGTGTCGCGCCGTGTGAGGTCGCCCAACCGGGCACGTTCGAGCTGGGTCATTTCGTTCGAGGGCGCCCGTATCAGTTTTGCTAAGTTGTGACTGCCTAGGTGCCTTGTGCACGTTCAGGTGACCTGTTTTCCGTTTTCTCCCTTGTGGCATCGGTCAGTCAGGTGCACTGTGTGAGGTCACCCGACCGAGCGCGTTCAGGTCGGGCCTTTTTATTCAAGGGCGCCCATATCAGTTTTGCTAATTTGTGACTGCTCGGGTGCCTTGTTCACGTTCGGGCGGCCCATTTTCCGTTTGCTCCCTTGTGGCATCGTTCAGTCAAGCATGCCATGTCACGTCATGTGAGGTTGCCTGACTAGGCACGTTCGGGTCGGGCCATTTCGTTCAAGGGCACCGGTATCAGTTTTTCTAAGATGTGACTGCCCGGGTGCCTTGTGCACATTCGGGCGGCCCATTTGTCGTTTTCTCCCTTATGGCATCGTTAGGTCGAGAGCACCGTGTGAGGTCCCCTGATCAGGCGCGTTCAGGTCAAGTCAGGCCATTTTTTTCGAGGGTGCCCGTATCAGTTTTGCTAAGTTGTCATTGCCCGAGTGCCTTGTGCACGTTCGAGTGGCCCATTTTTCGTTTGCTCCCTTGTGGCATCATTCAGTTGGGTGCATCGTGTCATGCCATGTGAGGTTGCCCGACCGAGCGCGTTCGGTTTGGGTTGGTTCATTTCGTTCGAGGGCGCCCGTATCAGTTTTGATAAGTTGTGACCGCCCGAGTGCCTTGTGCACGTTCGGGCAACCCGTTTTCTATTTGCTCCCTTGTGGCATCGTTCGGTCGGGCGCACCATGTGAGGTCGCCCGACTGGGCACGTTCAGGTCGGGCCGTTTTGTTCGAGGGTGCCCGTATTAGTTTTGCTAAGTTGTGATCGCCCGGGTGTGGCCTTGTGCACGTTCGGGTGGCCCGTTTTCCATTTTCTCCCTTGTGGGATCGTTCAGTCATTCAAATATCTCTTTTGGGTCGGGTCAGGTCGTGCCGTGTGAGGTCGCCCAAGCAAACACATTCGGGCGTTTCGAGTTGGGTCTGGTTGGGTCGAGTTGGGTCTGGTTGAGTCGTGTCATTTGAGGTCACCCAAGGAAACACGTTCGTACGGGTCGGGTCGAGTCATGTACTGATGGTGCTCAAGGAAACATGTTCGAGCGGGTTGGGTTAGGTCTAGTGATTGGGTCTTGTCGTGTGAGGCTGCCCAAGGAAACACATTTGTACGAGTCGGGTCGAGTCATGTGATGGCGCCCAATTAGCTGGAAATGAGTTCGAGTTAGGTTAGGTCGGTTTGTGCCATATTGTAACTAAGGGTGCCCAAGGAAACACATTTGTACGGGTCGGGTCGAGTTGTGATCCGGATTTATGCAGGAACGCAACAGAATAAACATATAAACATAAAGACAGAGATGCAGCGGAAATAACACTTCATTTCATTAATATCAAAGAACTGAAATTTGCTTACAGACAGAATGGAAATAAAACTAGCTAGGGCGCTGGTAGCTATCTCTGAGAAGAGATGTGGAGGCTGCAGGCCTCTGAACTGTGTTACAATGAGGCTCAAGGGCCTATTTATCATTTAGAAACAATGGGAAATCCTAAACAGCCAAAACCCTAACCCTAGGAGATGAAGCGCCAAAACTATGGGCCCCGTTTGGGTAAATTGGTGTTTCAACTTCCCATGGGCGTAACTTTGGCATACGATCTCCGTTTGACGCGTACCATACCTCGTTAGAAAGATCTATCCGAGGACTACAAATTTGGAATGGGCAACATTGGTCTATGGACCCATGTTGCCCTCCGTTTTCCCAAAAAACGTCGTTTAGGGCCTCAAAACGGCTCCGGAAGTTTAGGACCCGAAAAACTGCTAAAAATAGTAAACTGTGCCGAAACTGAAAAACTGAAATAGACAATGGTGGAGCCCCAAGTGAAATAGGCGAGTGACCACCAATATCCACCTGGATCATTCCTCCCCCCTTAGGAAGCAATGGTCCCCATTGCGTTAAGTTCCTCCATGAGATGAGGAAATTTCTGCTGAACTTGGTCCCCGGTGAACCACTTTCCTTGGTGCAGGAGTTGGCCAGCATTGACAACCCGATATAGTTGGATCTTCTGCTGGCGAGTGTTCTTGATTTGCATGTCCATGATACAATCTATGGTGGCCTGTTCCATGCAGTTTGGATTTAACTCTCTTGGTGTGAGTTGTTCTGCAATGTCCGAGGTGTCCAGTAGAGGTGGGAAGTAAGGACGAAGGCGATCCACATTGAAGACTGGGTGCAGACCAAGGAATGGTGGAATACCGAGCTCGAATGCATTGTTCCCTACAGCCTTGGTGATGGTGTACGACCCGTATCGGAGCGGGCGAAGCTTGCGGTGGGGTCCAGTGAGGCGCTCCTTCTGCAAATGTAGCCATACTTTGTCACCCACCTGGAAGTTGTGTGGCACCTGGTGTTGATCATGGTGTTGCTTGTACTTGGCATTGGCTCTGTCCAATATATCATGAACCTGTTGGCGGATGTGTTGAATGCGCTCGATGAAGCTACTGGCTTTGTCAACTTCAGACTGGACATGAGCTGAATTGACCTGAGCAGCTGCAAATGGCATGGCTACGTCAATGGGGCATAGTGGCTGGAATCCCAAGCCCACCTGAAAGGGGCTATGGCCGATTGAACTATGGAGAGCTCGATTATAACTATGTTGTACATAAGGGAGGCTCTCGTCCCATGTGCGAGGATGCTTTGAATTGTACATGCGCATAATGTGTACAATCATTCTGTTGACGACCTCTGTCTGGCCATCTGTTTGGGGATGGAAAGCTGTGGACTTGGTGAGCTTGGTATCCAACATCGACCAGAGGCTGGACCAAAATGTGCCGAGGAACCTGCTATCCCGATCTGATATGATAGACTGTGGGATCCCAAAGTGCACCCACACTCGTTCAAAGAAGAGTTTAGCAGTGGCTTCTGCTGTGATATTCTTCTTGCAGGCCGCCATAATGGCCATCTTCGAGAATCTATTGACGACCACAAAAACACAGTCATTTCCCTGCTTAGTAGAAGGCAGGCCCGACATGTAATCCATGGAGATGGATTCCCAAGGTCGACTAGGGGTAGGTAGAGGAGTATATAGGCCTTACTTCTTGATGGTCGGTTTGGCAATGGCACAAGCAGTGCAGGATCTGATGTGCTTCTCGACATCCTTTCGAAGGTTCGGCCAATAGAAATACTTCTGCAGGATTGCTACTATTTTCTCGACCCCAAAATGCCCAACGACTCGACTGTAGTGTGCTTCCCATATCATCTTGGCACGCTCGCTTGAAGGAACACAAAGGTGTCCCATGTGACATAAAAGTGCATCTTGGAGGTGAAAATTTGGAACTTGCGTACCCCCCAGGAGTGCCTTGTAAGTTTGGCCGAATTCTGGGTCACTCTCATAGAGAAGCGGCCAATCAAAAGTCTCGTGCCCACAAGCGTTGAGTACAGTGGTGAGCGCCACGATCGGTGGTCGGCTGAGGCAGTCTGCAACATGATTGGTGCTACCCTTCTTATACTTTATGTTCAAATGAAATTGTTGCAGATATGTAGACCACTTCTGATGGCGATCATTCTGCAACTTCCCTTGTGTCTGTATGAACTGCAGGGGCCTGTGGTCTGTATGGATGATTGTTTCCTTCCCCAAAATGTAATGCTTCCATTGTCGACAAGATTGCACAATGGAGTACATTTCTTTGTCATATGTGGGGTACTTGCGAACTGTGTCAGACAATGTCTCACTGTGAAATGCCACTGGATGTCCCTGTTGAGTAAGAACAGCCCCAATAGCATAGTCAGAGGCATCTGTCTCGATCTCAAATGGCTGTTGCAAGTCTGGTAAAGTGAGCACTGGGGCAGAACAGAGGCGGTTTTTCAGTTCTGTGAACGCCTTCTGTTGAGGTTCCGACCAAAAAAAATTTGCTCTCGCTCCTCCCTGGGTGACTTGACTCAAGGGCCAAGTGATATGAGAGAATCCCAACACGAACCTCCGATAGAAATTAGCAAGACCCAGAAAGCTGCGAAGCTCTGTTATAGTGGTCGGGGCTGGCCAATCCCGAATGACTTGGATCTTGGCCGGATCCACATGCACCCCCCTTTCATCAATAATGTATCCCAGATATTGAACCTGGGTCATGCCAAAAGTGCACTTCTCCAAATTGGCACACAACTTGTGTTGCCGCAATGTTTGGAGGACTTGTCGGATGTGGTGAAGGTGCTCTTCCCAAGTCTGGCTGAAGATCAGAATATCATCCAAGTACACCACTACAAATGAGTTGGTGAATGACCGCAAGATGTCATCCATCATCCTCATGAAGGTGGCGGGAGCATTCGTCAACCCGAAAGGCATGACCAGCCATTCGAAAAGGCCTTCCTTGGCTTTGAAGGCATTCTTCCACACATCGGAGGGTTCAATTGGTACCTGGTGATACCCAGACTTCAGGTCGATCTTGCTGAAATATTTTGCACCTTTGAGTTGGTCCAGAAGGTCATCAATCCGTGGGATTGGGTACCTATTCCGGACAGTGATCTTGTTCAGCGCCCGATAGTCAATACATAGTCTCCACGTCCCATCCTTCTTCTGTACCAACACGATCGGGCTCCCACAGGGCGATGAACTTGGTCTGATGTGACCTTTCTGCAACAGCTCCTGAATCTGCCTCTTGATTTCATCATTCTCCAGAACAGAGCGCCGATAGATCATTCCATTAGGTAGCGGCGCACCGGGGGTCAGATCAATCGGGTGCTTGACCTGACAGTGCAGAGGAACCCCCGTGGGTGAGGTGAATATGTCCCTGTACTCCTCCACCAACTTATCCATTTGTTGTTGTTGTGCAGAGGAGCCCTGTCTGGAGGTCGTGGCCACAGTCTTCTTCTTGCCCTGGGGGCGGATCATCAGGAAAACGAATTTCCTGGTTTGGGAAATGAGCTTACTACATTGTTTTGCAGTAACCAAAGAGATAGCGGCAGGAGGTGGTACCTCTGGTATCCCGTACAACTTATTTCCCAAAGTAACAATAACAGCACGAGGTCGAGACTCATACACAGCATGACGCTTCCACAAGTATGGTTGTCCTAATAATACATCAGAAACATCAATAGGAGCAACGTCACATAATACCTCATCCGTGAAGGGCTTGATGCTATAGGAAAGGCGGCACTGCTGGCTAACGCGGAGATCTCGTCCTTGGTGAAGCCACCCGATGGTGTATGGATGTGGGTGAGCTGTGGTCGGCAAGCCCAACCGCTTCACGGCGTCTGCTGAAATGAGGTTCTTTTGGCTCCCATTGTCGACAATGAACTGTACAGGGGAGCCCTTTACCCACATCCGGGAGTGGAAGAGACGTTCCTCCTCCTCTGGATCTTCCGGTTCCTCCTTCTGGACCTTTGTAGTGGCAACAGTGGCGTTGGGCTCCGCATCAATAATCTATTTCCCTTTTTCATTCCCCTTTTTAGGTTCTGATTCGGAGTCGGAGCATGCATCCGACTCAGAAGCCCTCATCTCGGCCACTAGCGACTGCTTGGCCCGACACTCACTTGTGTTGTGAGTGGAGCTCTTATGGAACTCACACCACTTTCCCGTGTCCTTCTTTGGCTTTGCGGTGCTGTTCTTTTCTTGTGGCTTCGATGAGTTGTCTTTAGCTGCCATGCCTTGGCTCGGTCCTTTGCTCTGTGGTTTGAAAGCACCTTTCCCTTGCTTTTGATTCGCAGATCCAAAGTCTCGCTTCTTCTGCTTGAATTTCTGCTCAATCTTGGTAGCATACCGGTATGCCGTACCAAGCGAGGAGATGTCAAGGAACTCCATTTCCTCCTGAATTTATTTGTGCAGACAACTGCGATACTTTAGCACCAGATGTTTCTATGAATATTTGATACCCAACTTTGTGCGCAGGGTATGGAACAGATTCGTCAGCTCATGCACATCTTGATCCCTTTGTTGTCGCATCGTGGTCCATTGTATGTACTTGTCCTCATAGCTCCCCACGGGATAGTACTGTTCCTTGACGGCGTCTCGGAAAGAATTCCAAGTTGGTACGGCCGAGAACAGAGAGGGTTCTGTCTGGTCCTTGTTCTCACAGTAGGTTTCCCACCAGTCCTTAACATGGGGGGTAGCTTTGAGGAGTGCAAAATAATCTTCTCCCGGTCTGAAAAGTCATGAACTGAGAAATATCCTTCTAACAGATTCAACCATTTATCTACAGCATCTGCGTCTATTTGACCCTCAAATATGGGAATGTCAAAATTTACTTGTACCTTAAAAGGAGTCGCGCCTCCAGAGTGGCTGCTGGATGCAGATGCGCCGCCGGGGGGTAGCCGTTGAAGGATCTGAGCAAAGTTATCCATCATCACGTTCCTTTGTCTTTCGAGGGCCTCCTCGAGCAATATTTTGATAGGATCTCCTGCTCCCTCATCTTTCTTTTCATCCCCCATGGGCGTCCGTCGAGGTTTGCGAGGCTAATCTTGCAAAGGTTCCACCAGATCAAGCCCTAGCTCCTTATACCCCGACCTCGTTGGGGACATGCAAAGAAGGATCGAGAAAAAGCAGACTGCTCTGATACCACTGATCCGGATTTATGTAGGAACGCAACAGAATAAACATATAAACATAAATACAGAGATGCAGCGGAAATAACACTTCATTTCATTAATATCAACGAATTGAATTTTGCTTACAGACAGAATGGAAATAAAACTAGCTAGGGTGCTGGTAGCTATCTCTGACAAGAGATGTGGCGGCTACAGGCCTCTGAACTGTGTTACAATGAGGCTCGAGGGCCTATTTATCATTTAGAAACGATGGGAAATCCTAAACAGCCAAAACCCTAACCCTAGGAGATGAAGCGCCAAAACTATGGGCCCCGTTTGGGTAAATTGGTGTTTCAACTTCCCAGGGGCGTAACTTTGGCATACAATCTCCGTTTGACGCGTACCATACCGCGTTAGAAAGATCTATCCGAGGACTACAAATTTGGAATGGGCAACATTGGTCCATGGATCCATGTTGCCCTCCGTTTTCCCAAAAAACGTCGTTTAGGGCGTCGAAACGGCTCCAGAAGTTTAGGACCCGAAAAACTGCTAAAAATAGTAAACTGTGCCGAAACTGAAAAACTGAAATAGACAATGGTGGAGCCCCAAGTGTAATAGGCGGGTGACCACCAATATCCACCTGGATCAAGTTGGGTCTGGTCGAGTCGTGTCGTGTGAGGCCACCTAAGGAAACGCATTTGGGTGGGTCGAGTTAGGTCAGGTTAGGTCAGGTCGGTTCGTGTCGTATTGTAATTAAGGGAATCTAAGGAAACACGTTCGTATAGGTCGGGTCGAGTTGGGTATGGTCGGGTCGTGTCGTGTGAGGTCGCTCAAGGAAATGCATTCGAGCAGGTCAAGTCAGGTTGGGTTGGGTCATATGAGGGTGGTCGTATCAAAAATTCTAAGTTGTGACCACCCATGTTGCTTGTGCACGTTTGTGCGATCCCTTTTCTATTTCCTCCCTCATGCGCCCTTTATTTGGGCAGGTCAGGTCATGCTATGTGAGGGGCGTGCCATAGGAAACTCGTTCAGGTCAAATCATGTGAGGGAGGTCGTATAAAAAATGCTAATTTGTGACCACCCATGTACCTTACGCATGTTCATGCAACCCATTTGTCATTTTCTCCCTCGTGCCTTTGACGTTCAGGCGGGTTGGGTTAGGTTGGGTCATGTGATGTCGCCTAAGGAAATGCGTTCGGGTCAGGTCGGGTCGGGTCGTGTTTTACTATGAGGGTGCCCAAGGAAACATGTTCGAGAGGGTCGTGTTAGGTTGGGTCATGTGAGGGCACCCAAGGAACATGTCCGACTGGGTCGGGTCGTGTCGGGCCATGTCATGAGGGCACCTAGGGTCGAAATTACGTGTTCGGGTGGGTCAGGTCAAGTCATGTACTGATGTCACCCAGGGAAACGCGTTCGGATCGGGTCAGGTCAGGTCATGCCATATTTTGAGGGCACCCAAGGAAACACGTTCGGGCGGGTCGAGTCGGGTCCAGTCTGTGTTACACTAAAATTTGTCACCATGACATTTTAGTACTCCCTAAAGGTCTACAATATCAAAGTTCCCAAATTCAAGCCTTGAAATTAAAAGAAAAGCTCATAAAAGTCCTTAAAACACTTGTACCACACATTCTCTTAGCTTTACCTGCGGTACCGCACCTTTTGTAAAGGAAAACTGCAGAGCCAAACACACTGTTTATTCATTAAGGGTGCGGATGTTAGGTCCCTATATTACTAGTATAGTCCCTTATTGTTGTTAGTGTAACCCCCTTATTGTTATTATTGTACCCTTGTAACCCTCATTTTGTTATTATTGTGCCCTTAAATTATTATTGTTAGGTCGGCTAGGATTACATTGTGGCCCACTAGGATTACATTATGGCCCCATGGACTCCTATATATAGAAAGGAGGTTTTGTAAATTGTATCATCCAATAATTGTTCATTTATGTAATGTATTGGAGGTTGCCTCCTCGAAGTGTCTTATTTCTAAGACGTTGATATCTCTTTTATTCTATTTTTGGAGCTGGTTACACAACATTTGGTATCAGAGCTTTGGATTCTAGGGTTTTGCTGCTCCAAACAGGTCATCGTGGCATTTTCGCTATAACTTTTTTTCTACGGCGTTTCAGAAGCTGAAAGTTTTAGGGTGCGAAGCCTAAATCCTAAGGAAGATTGTCTAAAAATTTCATATCTTGGTTCGTAATATTTTCGGAGATATGATTTGTGGAAGTTAGGTCTTTTTTCAGGCTCCTAAATAGGTCATCGTGGCATTTGCGCTATAACTTTTTTTCTACGAAGGGTCAGAATTTAAAATTCGTATGGTGCGAAGCGGAAATCCTGAGGAAATCTTTCAAAACTTTTTAGAGATTGGTTCACAATATTTTTGGAGATATGATCTGTAGAAAGTAGTGCTTTTTCAGGCTCCTGAATTTCATCTCAAAGAGGTGATCGTGGGAAAAGTTCAATAACTCTCTCTCTGGGCATTGGATTGGAGTGCCATAAAAATTTGTTGCAATTACATGGACTGTAGTTTCTTGGCTATAAATTTCAGAGTTTAAGGATGAAACAGTGACACGTGGAAATCCGTACAAGTTCGCTCTACTGAACCAGTCCAAAATTGGGTCATTGTGGGAGATTGGACATAACTTTGTCTTGAAGAATCCAAATCAAATCAGACCTGTGGCATTTGAAAGAAGCTTCAGAGGGCTACTACAGTGCTGAATTTCAGATATTGAAGATCCGCAATTACAGAGATAACTCAATTTCAATATCGAGCTCCTAAAAAGAAAGTAAAAGGTGTGTATTTTTTTTTCTGAATTGCATATGTATTGTTTGAAGAATCAAGTTGAATTGATTCCAAGGGAATATTGTAGAATAGATATCAGTGTTGGATTCTAAAATGGCCCCTAAAAAGAATTCAACACCCATTAAGCCTTTAGAAGGCTCTACTATGACTCAAGAAGACCAAGAATGGCACCATGACATATCAAAATTACAAGAGCAAGTGCAACAAATTTCGCTCTCGCAAAGAACAACAAAAAATGAAATGGAAGTTTTGAAGAAAGGCGTGGAAGCTAAGATGAATGGTTTGGAAGCTAAGATGGATGGCATGGAAGTGGGCATGGAAGCTAAGATGGATGACATGGAAGATAAGACCGATGAAAAAATGAAAGACAACATGGAAAACATGAAGAAGGATCTAAAAGTAGACATCGAATGTTTGGCAAAGTTGATACAAGAAATGTTTCCTAATGGTGAAGAGATAGTAGAGGAAACTCATGATGAGAACAAAATAAATGTTAATCGTGATTTCATAAACTCTACTGTTGGAGGGAAGAACCACCATATTCCAAAAATGGATATGAGGAAGTTTGATGGAAAGGATCCCATAACATGGATACTACAGATGGAGCAATATTTTGATCTCCGTAATGTGAAAAACACACAAAAGGTACGCATTGCAACTTTACATTTAGAACCAAATACATTTGTATGGTATCGATGGCTTTGCTCCCGTAAAAAAATTGTCACTTGGTCAATTTTTACGGAGGAAATGATAGCACATTATGAGGATACAAAGAGCAGCACCTTCTTTAGCCAATTGATAAATCTCAAACAAAAGGGTTTAGTGGGGGAGCACATTGAGGACTTCCAAAAATTGAATATAAGGGTAACCGATATTCTAGAGGAACACAGGATTGATCTCTTCATAGGCACTTTAAAGGATAACATCCAACATGAAGTTCGCGTTTTGGAACCTGATTCATTGGAGAAGGCATTCAGGTTGGCAAGAAAATTGAATGTAAAATTATGGCGACAAGGAAGCCTACCACTCACTTCTATAAAGAGGGAAGTGTTGCTACTCCTAGATTTCCACAACCTACAAGGTTGACACCACAACAATTGGAAGAAAAAAGAGCAAAGGGCTTTGCTACAGTTGTGATAGAAAATACACTAAAGGTCATAAGTGTGCTGAGAAGAAATTATTTTACATAGATTGTGAAGAGGAAGAAGAAAATGAACAAGAAGAGGATATACACCAGGAACCAACCCAAGAAGCTGAAGAAATGAGTCCGACCATATCATGTAATGCATTGGCAGGAATTACCACTCCTCAAACTCTTAAGATAGAAGGACATATCAAGAAGAAAAAGGTAATAGTGTTGATTGATTCAGGTAGTACCCATAATTTTATTCATTGTAAGGTGGCCAAGGAATTGAATTGTTTCCTATACCCAGCACCAGAATGTCAAGTGATGGTTGCAAATGGAGGAACTATAAATTGCTCTGGAAAATGCCATAATATCAAGCTAACCATGGGGGAATATGTATTGACTAGTCCAATGCTTTCCATTCCTATGGGAGGTGCTGATGTTGTACTACGAGTACAATGGTTACAATCTTTGGGGACGGTAGCTTTTAATTTTCAAGAACTTTTCTTGAAATTTTTTTCAGAAGGAAAGGAAGTCGAATTACGGGGTATTGAAGGGAAGCCAGGAAGGATAATAAGCTCTAATATCATGACAAAGCTTCTAAAGAAAGAACAACGAGGCGTAATTGCACAATTATGCTCACTATAAGTTCCGACATCAAAATCATCTATTTCTGCAGATCTCCAACAAGTCTTGGACAATCATTCCAAGGTGTTTGAAACTCCCAAAGGACTCCCACCTATTCGTGATAATGATCATGCTATTCATTTGATTCCAGGAAGTGTTCCTCCAAACATCAGGCCTTATAGATATCCTTATGTCCAAAAGAGCGAAATTGAACGTATGATTGCAGAAATGTTAGAGGCATGTATAATTCAACCTAGTCAAAGTTCTTTCTCTGCTCCTGTAGTATTGGTACACAAGAATGATGGATCATGGCGAATGTGTCCGGATTATAGGGAGCTTAATAAGCTCGCCATTAAAGATAAATTTCCCATTCCTGTGATTGATGAATTATTGGATGAATTACATGGAGCAAGTTATTTTACCAAGTTGGATCTTCATTCAGGATATCATCAAATTAGAATGAAGACTGAAGATATTCCAAAAACAAGATTTCGAACTCATGAGGGTCATTATGAATTTTTGGTCATGCCTTTTGGCCTTACCAATGCACCTTCTACATTTCAAGGGTTGATGAATTCCATTTTCAAACCCTTCCTTAGAAAATTTGTGCTAGTATTTTTTGATGATATACTAATCTACAGTAGGTCTTGGAAGGATCATGTTGAACATGTTGACAGGGTGCTCAAACTATTGCAGGAGAAACAATTATATGCAAAAACATCCAAATGTTTCTTTGGAGTACAAGAAGTGGAATATCTGGGTCATATTGTATCTCACGAGGGTGTTAAGGTAGACCCTAACAAAATTAAAGCCATTAAGGAATGGAAAGTCTCCACAACCATAAAGTTGTTGCGAGGATTTCTTGGGTTAACAGGGTATTATCGCAAGTTTGTTAAGAATTATGGGAGAATAGCAGCACCTCTAACAACATTATTGAAGAAAGATGCATTTTCATGGACTCCTGAAGCAACTAAGGCCTTTGAACATCTTAAAGAGGCAATGTGTCAAGCACCAGTCTTAGCTACGCCAGACTTCACAAAAACCTTTATTGTGGAATGTGATGCCTCAGGAAATGGAATTGGTGCTATTTTAATGCAAGAAGGAAGACCCATTGCTTTTGAAAGTCATTCAATCAAAGGAAAGTATTTACAAAAGGATATTTATGAGAAGGAAATGTTGGCAATACTACATGCACTAAAGAAATGGAGACCTTACCTAATGGGAAGACACTTCAAGGTAAAAACTGATCATGATAGTCTTAAACACTTTTGGAACAAAGACTATCTTCAGAAGAGCAGCAAAAATGGGTCACAAAGATGTTGGGTTATGACTTTGAAATAATCTACAAAAAAGGAAAGCTTAATGTTGCTGCAGATGCACTCTCAAGAAAGAATGAAGAGGTGGAAGCATTTCTTTGTGCCATTTCTATTATCCAACCAGATTGGATAACCGAATCAAGAGATGAATGGAAGAAGGACAAAGATGTATGGACACTCATTCAAAAGTTGCAGCAAGATCCTAGTACATCTGATACATTTAGTTGGAAAAATGATTCCTTATGGTACAAAGATCGCTTATATCTTTGTAGGAATTCCCAACTAAAACAAAAGATTCTTTTGGAACTGCACACTTCTCCTTTAGGAGGACACTCAGGATTTTTAAAAACTTACCATAGGGTGAAGAAAGAATTTTTTTGGGATGGCCTTAAATTTGATATTCAAAAGTTTGTGGCAGAATGTTTGGTTTGCCAGCACAATAAAGTTGAGACAATTAAGACCCCAAGACTTCTAAGACCTTTATCTATTCCAAGTCAACGTTGGGAGGAGATTTCAATGGATTGTATCACAGGTTTACCCAAGTCTGAAGGAAAGAGTGTCATCATGGTGGTAGTTGATAGACTTACCAAGTATGCACACTTTTGTGCATTATCTCATCCATTTAAAGCAAGTACAGTTGCTACTACATTTATGGACAGAATCCAAAAGCTACATGGAAGCCCAAGGGTTATTGTGAGCGACAGAGATCCCATTTTTACTGGAAATTTTTGGACGGAGTTATTTTCTTGTTTGGGCACTCAATTAGCTCATAGCTCATCTTATCATCCTCAATCTGATGGTCAAACTGAGATAGTAAATAAATGTTTGGAAGGATATCTTCGTTGTTTTGTATCCGATAAACAAACACAATGGGTCAAGTGGTTACCTCTCGCTGAATGGTGGTATAACACTTCCTTCCATACCGCAGCAAAAATGACCCCATTTATGGCACTTTATGGATATCATCCACCATCCATCACATCATCTTTAAGAGAAAATTCAAAGGTTCAAGCAGTGGAAGATCACATCGAGCATCAACAAGAAGTTCTCCAACTCTTAAAGGATAACCCGAATTTGGCACAAAATCGAATGAAACAACAGGCAGATCAACATCGCAGCGAGAGAAGTTTTGATGTAGGAGATTGGGTATTTTTACGGCTACAACCATACAAACAATTGTCCCTCAAGCAAGCTAAGAAGGATAATAAATTATCGCCAAAGTACTATGGTCCTTACAAGGTGTTGCAAAATATTGGTACTATGGCATACAAATTGGAGCTTCCTGCTTCTTCACGAGTGCATCCAGTTTTCCATGTGTCATGCTTAAAGAAGGTTATAGGTGAAAATCTTCCAGTTCAAACAATATTGCCAGAACTTGATGAGGAAGGAAAAATCATATTGGAACCTCAAGCGGTCACGGAAACAAGAACTCGACAACTACGGAATCGATCAATTTCAGAGTATCTCATCAAGTGGAAGAACTTACCCACTGAAGATTCTACATGGGAGGATGAGAATTTTATACAGAAGCACCCAGAGCTACTCAAGTGTTTAGGACAACACTTTTTTGAAGGAGAGGGGCATGTTAGGTCCCTATATTACTAGTATAGTTCCTTATTGTTGTTAGTGTAACCCCCTTATTGCTATTATTGTACCCTTGTAACCCCCATTTTGTTATTATTGTGCCCTTAAATTATTATTGTTAGGTCAGCTAGAATTACATTGTGGCCCACTAGGATTAAATTATGGCCCCATGGACTCCTATATATAGAAAGGAGGTTTTGTAAATTGTATCATCCAAGAATTGTTCATTTATGTAATGTATTGGAGGTTTCCCCCTTGAAGTGGCTTATTTCTAAGGCGTTGATATCTCTTTTATTCTATTTTTGGAGCTGGTTACACAACAACGGGCCCCTGTAAAAGATAAAAAAGGCACAAGTAAAATTTAGAAGCTCAGTTTGAGTCATTTTTGGAAGCTTCTAGAAACATTCCTGTGGTGGAAAGATCACTCTTTTCAGGTTCATGCATCCCATCCATTAAGAAGCTAACCCCTTTATGTAAGGAGCTAATCCCTTTGAAGGAGGATTCTATCCCTTCTTGTTTGGAGCTGTAACCTCCTCTCTTTCTATCTAAAAATAGGCATAGGGTAGCCTCAAAGGGTTACAAGACAATTGATGAGTTGAAGTTTTAGTATTATTGGAGGCGAAGTGCTGTTGAAACTTAGACCCTTTTAGCTGAGATTTCATGTGGGAAAGATTACATACCTGTATGTATCTTGGTTGGAATAGTGCAAGGCTGGTCAGAGTAGAGGAAACGCTTATTCCAGACCCCAAGAAGACCTGTACAACATCAAGGCCGACATGGTTGTAAGGCCCTTCTTATTTTAGTTAATACAAATAAATCCGTTTTTCTCAATAAGCTGTCAATTGATTGGTTTATTTTATGGATTCCTTGATCACCATAATAGATATGATTTATGAATATATGCTATGCATGTGCTATTTGATGTTTGTTTGTTTGTGATTGTAGATCTTCGAAGGCAAATCTTTCGGGTGACTAAAGGAATACTACTACAAACAAGCGTTGGATCAAAGGTAAGATCATTAAGCCTTTATAGCATTTAATTATGAATCGCAATATATATAGAGAATGATATTTTTATTTGTCCGTTTGTTGCTAGTTGTCCATAGGACACTTGGGAGGTCTTTCTTGTCTGCAAGAATGACTTATCCATCCAATAGTCTAGTCAGGTTGTGTCGTGTCATGAGGCCGCCCAAGGAAACATGTTTGGGCGGGTCGAGTCAGGTTGGGTTGGGTCGTGTTAGGGTGGTCATATAAAAAATGCTAAATTGTGACCTCCTTAAAATCCCATGCCTCCTCATAAAATCCTCTCCTCATATAATTGACCACCATTATAGACGTTTGCACCACATTTGGTTTAGACATTTAGTAGGTAGGTAGGGTGCCCCTATCTCCCATCTCCATATAGAGTAATTTGGTCACATATTCTTTCTTCTATGATATTGGTTCCTCTCTCTTAAGTCATATCTCTTAATAAATATAGAAGACATGACAACAAGCAACAATACTTACAAAATTGTTACATTGAGACGCAAATAATAAGCAACTAATGTGCACAAACAGAGACTAATGAAACTATCATCTTAACCCCTAACCCCTTAAACACTAATTCCCAACCCCTAACCCATTTAACCCCCTAAACCTCTAAACCCCTAACCCATTTAACTCCTAAACCATAAACCTCTAAACCCTTAACCCCTAACCCCTAAACCCTTAACCCCTAACCTGTTTAACCCCATAAACCCCTAGTAAACCCTTAACCCATTTAACCCCCTAAACCTAAACCTATAAATCCTTAACCCCTAACCCCTTAAAGCCTAAACCATTAAACCCTTAACCCTAACCCCTTAAACCCTAATTCTTGGCCCCTAACCCAACTAACCCCTAACCTCTAAACCCCTAACCCATTAACCCCTTAACCCCTAACCCTAGCTAAAATCCTTAACTGCTAAATCCCCTAAGCCCCTAAACCTCTAAATTCCTAACCCATTTAACCCCCTAAACCCTAAACCTCTAACCCCTTAAACACTAATTCTCAACCCCCAACCCATTTAACCCCCTAAACCCATAAAACTCTAACCCATTTAACCCTTTAAACCTTAGCCCCTAACCCCTAACCCCTAACCCCCAATCCCCTAAGCCCTCCAAATTCGAATTAGCTTTGAAGAAGTAATTGTTTTCTTACTTCTGTCTAATTCACTATATACTCAGGTCATGAATGTGAGAAGGTTGTTTAGAGATTATATTATTATTGTGTCAACAGTGTAATTATTTCTGTGTAGTTATATCTTTCTAGTCAAAAACCTCATCTTTAGAAATAATTTATTGTCATTTTCAAAATTGACTGCTTCATTGAGCACAACATGTAGCTTATCTAATACTTTATTGAAGCTAAGAGCTCCATCTTTGGGGAAAGCTTCTTTTCGAGCGTTAACTCCACTATGTGTGGGGTTAATTAACCATATTCCTATAATGTTTATTGTTTGCATATCGGATTGTGTGGGGGTAGATAACTCATAGCCATATCACATAGGCCCCATTCACTTACGAAGGTTCCCCAAAATCTTCCCCCAATTTGGTTGATCTTGCTGGCCAGCTTGAAAATTTTGAATTTTCATTGATGATTGATTTTCCTCTCACTCAAATGCAAAAGGAAGATGAATTTCATATTTTTCCTCCATAATTTCCACATTTGGCATCTATTGTAGCTATTCATCTATGCTCATCTAGAATCACCACAAGTTTTACTTTTTTTTGCAATGGATTCTTGATGTTGATCTCGACAAGATTTCTCCTCCTCAAAAAACATATCCTGCTTGTAAGCATGGTTGTGTTATGTTGATGTTCAAACGAAAACTACAACTTGTAGCCCTTGATCTGATAGGGGTCGGTTACTTTGATATTAACGGTGGTGTATTCATACTCCTTCTAAATAACCAATAAAGGGTCAAGGAAATTGACCAATACGTTGTCAAGTTTTATCTTATCCATCTCTGGGGAAAGCTGCTTTTTGGCTAACTCCACTACTTTTGATCTCAATTTTTCCAATTTCTTTCTTCTCTCATATGATACATGAGCATTTGCCTTTCTCTTCCCTTCTAATTCCGTAATAGTGTCATAGTGATGCCATCCAACTTTTTTGGAAAGCCTTCCTAGCTAGTAGATAATACTTGTGACCTGGCTGAAGCCTCAACACTTTTAGAGCATCTGGAATGAATGTTCTCATCTTCCAGTAATATGGTGGGGGAACCCCTTCAAAAGCCCTTTGGGCAGCCCGTTTTTTGTTTTCTCCCTTGTGACATCGTTCGGTCAGGCACGACGTGCGAGGTCGCCCGATCAGGCGCATTTGGGTCGAGCTGTTTCGTTCAAGGGTGCTCGTATTAGTTTTGCTAAGTTGTGACTGCCCGGGTGCCTTGTGCACATTTGGGCGGCTCGTTTGTCATTTTCTCCCTTGTGGCATTGTTCAGTCAAGTGCACCATGTCGCGTCATGTGAGGTCACCCGACTGGGTGCATTCGGGTCGGGCCATTTCATTCGAGGGCGCCTATATCATTTTTTCTAAGCTGTGATCGCCAAAGTGCCTTGTGCACATTCAGGAAACCCGTTTTCCATTTTCTCCCTTGTGGCATCGTTTGGTCGGGCGCGCCATGTTGCACCATGGGAGGTCGCCTGACCAGGCGCATTCGGTTCAAGCCATTTCGTTCGAGGGCACCCACTTCATTTTTGCTAAATTATGACCACCTGGGTGCCTTGTGCATGTTTGGGTGGCCCATTTTCTGTTTTCTCCCTTGTGGCATTGTTCGGTCGGGTGCGCCGTACGAGGTCGCCCGACCAGGCGCATTCGGGTCGAGTCATTTTGTTCGAGGGCACTCGTATCAGTTTTGCTAAGTTGTGATTGCTCAGGTTCCTTGTGCACATTCGAGCAACCCGTTTGTCATCTTCTCCCTTGTGGCATTGTTCGGTCGGGCGCGTCGTGTGAGGTCGCCCGACCGGGTGCATTTGGGTCAAGCCGTTCGTTCGACGGTGCCCGTATCAGTTTTGCTAAGTTGTGATCACCCAAGTGCTTTATGTATGTTTAGGGAGCCCATTATTCTTTTTCTCCCTTGTGGCATCCTTCAGTCAGGCGTGTTGTGTTGTGTCGTGTGAGGTCACCCGACCGGGCGCATTCGAGTCGGGCCATTTTGTCCAAGGGCACTCGTATCAGTTTTGCTAAGTTGTGACTGCCCAGGTGCCTTGTGCACTTTCAGGTGGCCCGTTTACCATTTTATCCCTTGTGGCATCATTCGGTCGAGCGCGCCATGTCGTGCTATGTGAGGTCGCCTGACTAGGCGCGTTCAGGTCGGGTCGTTTCGTTCGAGGGCGCTCGTATTAGTTTTCCTAAGTTGTGACTGCTCGGGTGCCTTGTGCACATTCAAGCGGCTCATTTTCTGTTTTCCCCCCTGTGGCATCATTCGCCCTATCGCTCCATGTGATGTTGCCCAACCAAGCGCATTCGGGCGAGGCCGTTTCGTTCGAGGGTGCCCGTATCAGTTTTGCTAAGTTGTGACCACCCGGGTGCCTTGTGCACGTTCGGGCGTCCCATTTTCCATTTTCTCCTTTGTGGCATCGATTGGTCAAGCACGTCGTGTGAGGTCACCCAACCAGGTGTGTTCAGATTGGGCCGTTTTTTTCGAGGGCACCTGTATAAGTTTTGCTAAGTTGTGACTGCCCGGGAGCCTTGTGCACGTTCAGGCGACCCATTTGTCATTTTCTCCCTTGTGGAATCATTCGGTCGGGCGCGCAGTGTCATGTCGTGTAAGCTCGCCTGACCGGGCGCATTCGGGTTGGGCCATTTCATTCGAGGGCACCGGTATCAATTTTGCTAAGTTGTGACTGCCCAGGTGCCTTGTGCACGTTTGGGCGGCCTGTTTGCTCCCCTGTGGCATTGTTCGCCTGATTATCCTTACTAAACAAAAAATTTCATTGAAAATAATCATTCATACCATAACATTACTAATTCTCTTTTAACCACATAAAACTTATTTTTAAGTTACCATAGTTCATCTTTAGTATCACATAATTAGATTAGAAAATCAACCAAAATCCCTAGTTTATGAAATAAAAATTCAACAATTTTATATAATTAATAATTTAATTAAATGTCTTAGATATAATCTCATTAATAATTATTTATAATCAAAAATACCACTTATTTACCCAAACCCCTTATTAACCCCAAGAAAAGTCTCACACATTTTATTTAATGGAATTTGAGTGGCCTTAAAAAAGCACACGCATTTCATTTCAAAATGTCAAAAATTTTCAAATATCAAAAGTTTTAATTTCCCTCGTACATTTCCCTCTAGTTGCATGGTTTGTCTAGGGAAGGAGGGAGGATGCGGAAAATCCCATTTGGAGGGGCAGTTCAGGGTTAAAACAAAGTTGCTCTATTTATTAGCTCTGCGGCCAAAGGTTTTCAAATAAGTGAAAGTTGCAAAATGGTTTTTGAGCCATCTTTGATATTGGGGTTTCGTTGTTCTTTTGGTTTGGTTTCTGTGGGTTTTGTTGAGTTTTCTTGCAGGTTCTGAAGTCTGAGGCATCGCATGCAACATCATCACATCTACAGGCATCACACCTATATCTTTGGCACTTCAATTATAATAGTCACATCATATCCATAGTCTTGGAGACTAGCATTATATTTGTGAGGAAATATGTATGTAATAAAAAGACTGGAATGTTGACCTGAAGCCATATGTCCCGCATAAAAAACACAATAAGTGATCTTCAGATTCATTGATTGTATCCTAGAGGAGTTACACACAGATCTATTGAAATAGGAAGCAACCTAATAATGTTTTTCTTACCTTAATCACTGAGGGATCTTCTGCACAATTCTTAATGTATTGAGCGGTGACAAAGGGGAAGTTTATATATGATCCAAATCTGAGTTGGGTCGATAGAAAAAATGCGAGATATCCTTCACATTCAGGGGGACCAATGTGGCAACCATATCGGCTCCAAGTTCTGGGAAGTGGTTTGTGAAGAACAAGGGATCGATCCTATTGGGAGATATCAGGGCACTTCAGATCTACAGCTTGAAAGGGTTAATGTTTAATACAATGAGGTGAGTTGTGGGATATTTGTGCCCTGAGCCGTACTCATGGATCTAGAACCTGGCCCCATGGACAGTGTGAGGACCGAGCCTTATGGACAGTTCTTCACACCTGATAACTTCGTTTTTGTCCAATCCGGGGCTGGAAACAACTGGGCCTTCCTTTTTTGTCCTTTTCCTTGAGCTTGGCAGCCATGACCCATATTTTTCCTTTAGAAGTTGAGACACCGCGATCTTCACTGAAAATCCGTGTACCAATTCCACAATCCCAAGTTTTATCAAACCCTCAGAGCCTTTGGAAGCCCTCACCTCGATACCGGCACAACTAAAACCCAAACTCGAACTTCGATTTGAAGCGGAGCTCTATCATACTAGTTAGGCCCTTAGAACCGTGTGGGATCCAATGTGATTTGACATTGCAGATATAAAAACGATGGCTCCCGTAGCTTTTTTTGGCCTGTTGGCTGGTCAGGGCTTTATGAGGCACAGAAAACATGCCTCTGATGTGGGAGCCGGTATTTGGGTTGTTGTAGAAGACGTAGACTTCAAAGAATACAGAAGGTGATGAATATGAAAGCATTAAGGCCAGGGATAGGGATTATGAGTTAGGATATAACCACACCTTCACCTGTGATGGGTGGGTTGCCTCAGCTATGGTCAGCTTGCTCGCTTGCATAACATCCCTGCAATCTATTCCCCTGCGCTTGTAAGTTCGCTATTTACTTGCTCTTGCAAGTTCGAGGATCATCGGTTCGAGGGATTCTTAATTACTGATCTTCCCGATTTTTGAAATATGTATTCGCGTGATTTTTTTGGGTATTTTTCCTCTTCTTTCATTGAAATACAAAGCGCGGGTGTTCCAGAGGGATATCACACGGGAATCAATTGCAGTGCAACGATTTTATGGCATTTGATCTCGAGTGCTTAGCACGACTCATGACCAAAGAGTTTAGAACACAAATAGAATAAGCGCACAACAGAGTTTAAGCGACTTGCAAGCTCATAGAACACAAAAATAATTTGATAAGGAGCTAAAAAGGGTACCTGATTTAAATGGATTAGCTCGTGATTCCATTAGCAAACCCGCGCTCGAACAATTCATTACAAGTGTATTTTGGAAATTGATGAATGAAATTAGTCAATGGTATCATGTATTGTATATTTTAATTAATATTTATTTTGTATTTGAGTATTTTTGAAACGTGTAGAAAGATGGTTGGAAAGTATATGATAGCAAACCTGCGATTAGACAATTCCTTACAAGTATATTTTGGAAATTGACGAATGAAATTAGCGAATGGTATCATGTATTATATATTTTAATTAATATTTATTTTGTATTTGAGTATTTTGGAAATGTGTAGAAAGATGGTTGGAAAGTATATTATATTTTGGAAATCTGTAGAAAGGATTGTTGAAAGTATATGAGTAGGATTTTGAAAAATATTAAAACATTACAATTAATTAATTTGTCATTTTTACAATAATAAAAGGGATATCAAATTATTTTAAAATATTTTTAGTGTTGTTAATTTTAGTTTTTATAATATATCAAGTTATTCAAATTATAAATTATTTTAATTTTATTATAAAAATAAAAATAAAAATATTGAAATAATTGTTTATTTATTTTGTTTTTTAATTTTATATTTGAAAATTAATATCAATAATAAATTTTGTATTCAATATTACAAAATAAATTATAATATATGTCGATATGGTATTTTTCAAAAATTAAAGTTCTCTTAGTTTATTTCAACAAACATTATAAGATGGCCTTAACTTTAACTATATTTTCCCCTAAGTTATCTAAGAACTTCATATCAAAAATAACGAATGTATCATTGCATGGCTTGGCTCGTGCACAAACAAAGACAATTAAACTTTCAACTATTTTCTTCCAAAATAAATTTCTTATTGTTTTAAAATTTATAAAAATGCTAAATAGTGTGATTAGTTAGAAGTTTTATCCCTGGCTAAGATGAAGTTATTGTTCTTTGCTCCATAATTTTTTGTAAATTAAAATGCTTCATATTCATATAAAAATAAGAGATTTATAATAGGAGATTTACATTGATAGATTAAACATCAAATTTATATACTTCTAAAAGCACTAGCTTCTCCAATGATCACAAGATTGCAGAACCACAAAAACACTATTACAATAATAACAGGTCTCATTTCAACAACAACTAAAGATTTGCATCAAGAGTTTATGCCCCTCATAAAATGAGACAATTCTAGACAAATAGTGCACATAAACTGAAAATGAATGTGCTTCAGTGATAGTTGCCTTGAAAACGAGAAGAAAATAGAGCTCTAAACCTAGAAAAGAGTGTCCTTTGACAGAGGGAAACATTAGTAAATCATAGTCTTCCTAAGGATCCTCTACACAAAACCACATCTTCCATCTAGCATGAAAAGATTAACCACTTTCTCAGATGCAAACATACACATCCATCCCAAAACAAGCCAAGTTGAAAGCATATGTTAAAACAATATTCAATTGCCAAAATTCAAGTTGCAGGTGCCCATAAAATGAGAGGAAATAGAGTATATTTTGATGCTAGCACCAAATCCCAAGGATCATGAAAACATAAACATAAACCGTCAACAAAATACCAAGTAAGCATAATATTGACAACAACAATGGGAATCCTCCACTTCTAGAGCATGTACAGCAAGACCAAATGAAGATCCACTCTAGATACTCTCTCCACCATCAACAAGACCATAAATATTCATAAAATCTTGTACAGGTGACAATAAAACATAATTTCCATGCTTAAGGAAATAATAATAATAGTTTGTACATGATCAACTGGAGGATCAGTAAGGTCCCTGGAGGCAAAGTCACTAACCATAAAACCTTCAAAGTGAGCCAATTAGGAGTCCACCCTATAAAAACATCACCATAGGTTGTGAAGCATTATTTTGACATCTTCAAGGGAAAAAAATAGATTATAGGTCTTAACTTGTTTATCTTGAAGTACTAGCGAAACAAAGTAGCCAACTGTTGGTGTAAGGCCAACGAATTGTGATAGAAAAGTTGTTACTTCCGAGGTTTTCCAGGGTCTTGTATCCATTTCAAATCCTCGCCCATCACCTCAAAATCTGAGTGATAATGGATACCCTCAACCTCTTTACTTTCCAACAATAAAATCTCTTTTCGAACTTCCAAATGAACGACATTGAAGAAGGTGGCCATTAAGTCAAGAACAAGCCAGAAGAGAAATAGAGATCGATACTGGTTAGAAGTGATTCCATTGACTGATAACTAAAAACCCCTATCCATTGAATCAATGTGTATAATATAGTGATGGCTAGGGGGTAATTTCATCTATATATCTCTACAAATGTATTACGACATCATTCTTGTTGTGGATCAAAGTATTCAGCATTGATTCTTCAAGGAGGGTTGGGTTGTCGAAAGAAAACGAAAGATTAGAGACCCTGAGGATGTATAATACCCTAATATAAAACATTCTTTTAAGATCAATGCTTCAAAGCATGAGACTTTAACTAAGGATTGATGGGGATTTTAATAGCCAATAGAAATGTTTCAAATAGAATAGGTAGAGGATAGAATCTTGTAGGGTTAAGGGTCAAGTTTTAAGAGGATATGGGATTAGGGTTTATGGGTTTCAAGGATTCCATGTTAGGGGTTAGGGGTTAAGGGGTTAGTGACTTGGGGTTTAAGGGATCAAGGGGTTAATTGTTTATGAGTTACGAGTGTAGAGGTTAAGGGATTGTGGCTTTGGGGTTAAAGGGATGCGTACTTTAGTGTTTATGGGTTAAGTTCTTATGGGTTGGGATAATGTGTCCCCTAATCCCCTTATCACAACTATTGGAGGTTCCCCTATCAATTTCTCTCATTGCCTTACTTATAGGTCCCCTAGCCCTTGTGGCATAAGGCCCTAAGGCTCCTTCTCATTCTCTAGTGTTAGTATTATAGATCTCAATATACCATGCACTAACCTCTCACTTCTACCCATCCATGATACCCTTATGTCCCCTTGCCCTGTTCAATACACCAAAAGATTCCCCTCCCCCAAAATTCATGAGAATTGAACATATGGAGGTGATAATTTAACAAAAGATTCTAAAAGTTTTATTCTAATGAATTTTTTTTGGGGGGCGGGGGTTTTCCATCAATGCCTCCAAAATTTATATTGTCATGACCTTTTAGGGTGATTCAAGGATTGTAAGTTGAGAACAACAAATACCATGAATAGACAAAGAATCCAATGAGTTGAAGAGCTAAAAAACATACCACCCATAACAAACATTTTCATCCAAATATTATTCCATGTTGGGCCACAACAAAACCTTTCGATAGAAATTGCATGTAGCCTACTACTACGAAGGAAATTCAAACCACAACCTTTTGTTCCACTTCTAATTTTACCCAAAATTACCTCATATTTAAAGGTATCACCATATCTTACACCAAACAAAATTCAAAAAATAGATATCCTTTAGAGAAATAGGATCATCAAAAAAAAAAATTGAACCATGTATATTAATGAACCATATTTTATATATTAATATTAGGATGAACCTATTTTGTTATTGGAAAGAGAGAATATTTCATAGATACTAATGAATCCTTATGCATTACCACAATATCTACATGGTTGAAGAGGAATTGTTCTTCCAAACACAGAATAAGAACTACATCACACCCTCAGAAACCAACCCTTCAGGCACAATTATGAGTGCACGTTCTGTGCCATTAACCATTTCCAAAGTCATAACTGAGTCCATGCCGAAAAAAATAAAGGATTGAAAAGGCACACAAGGCATCATTCCAAAGCTGCTCATAGCTATAGTATAGTGCACGACCTAGCTCAGTCTCCAACAACCATGTCAGCATTGGGAGTCTTGCAATCATGCCCAACACAGTGGAAAGCCTTACTTTACTCTTTAGGCATGATTGACCTTGCAAATTCTCGCCTAATGGTTTTTGATCTAGACAAGGCAGGCCTCAAGCTTCCTTCTCTAGTCGCTTTCCAAATATTAGTTTCAGTTCAAAACATCACCATCCACTGTTGCATCGTGGATGAAGGAGCATCCACTTGCATCATGTCCAAAACAGTTTGGCAGAAGCTTGGATCGCCCAAACTAAAACCATCCAACATTATCCTCAGAGCATATGATGGGCGCCCATCAACACTCATAGGTATTTTCCAGAATGTACCAGTACACCTGGCCAAAAAACAATCCTCATATAAATTGAGGTCTTAGATGCGCAATTTGACTACAATATCCTCTTCGGGTGGAGTTACATGTATGCTATGATCATGATAGCATATTGTGTTTTAGGGTAATGATGTGTGAAAAAACCTAGATCCGGATTCCTACTGCAACAAATTTGAATTACTTATTCTATTATGTTTCATAATTATTTCATTACAGTGAAATATCAAAGTAATTTCTGAAGCAATATACACAAATAATGTTGTGGAATAAATCTAAGTGTTGAAACAATCTGAACAAAATACAATGAAAAACATCTACATTTGACATAGTTGTTTTTGGACTAAGTCCCTGGAAAAACCCAACTTGCAGCAGATTTGAGGGTTTGTATTATTAAGCAGTAGAATCTTGAGTACAAATAGGGTGCCAACATCCAGCAAATCCTTCAGAGAAATCTAGACAATCCGATGAAAAATGTGAGATATACCTCACTCTGCAAGTCTTCGGCCGATCTAACAATGTTAGTGAAGCCCTCACTGCCCCTGCGTGATTGCCTACGCTGGAACTGCGTAATCCTACGTGGGCAAGCAAAGAAACGGCTACAGAGCCTAACGTTGTTGAGCAAGAGGACAAACATGAAACTGAGCAGGAGTTTCATTTGATTGACCTTGATGATGAGGATGAGGTTAGAATCACCAATGCATGTATCAGAAGCAAAGAGACAAATATTAGTGAGCTTCAAGCTAATATTGACAGAGCACAGTATGTGATTGACTTCCTTGAGCAGGAAAATCAGCAGCTGAAGGCCAAGCAGATCATCAGTGAGGTGAGGACCATCAAAGCTCAAAAAGAGGCAGGGAAGGCTAAGGCTTTGTTGGAGGAGACTTCAGAAAAATTTGGTCAGTTTGATGGCGAGGAGGATCAGCCTCTGAGACATAGACCAAAGACAATAGGGCTTAGGAGAGCTCTAGCCTGTGAGAGACAAAGAGAGGCTAAGTTGGCAGAGCAACTCACTCCAAGTGAGTTGCTTGCCCTTAATATCACTAATGATAGAGAATCATGGCTTGATAGAGCCAATTTACATCTGGAGAATCTACTAAAGAAGGCCACAAAGGATAATGAAATCAGAGGAATATGGAAAATAATTATGCCATGAGAAACAAGATTGCAAGGGCTAAGCTCAAACGTGACCATGCAAAAATTCAGGCTTTGACCGAACAAAAGGAGAAGGAGAAGTTAGATATACTTTCTGAGGTGTCTCTTCATCCCTCAAACCCTTAATCAGTAAGTGACATCACATTTTTGACAAATTTTGGCACATTTGGCACTTTAGTGCAAATTTTGGTTTTTTGAGCAATTTGACATAAACATTTGGCTAAAAATGCAGCGCCCTTGTCGCTGCGCTTTTTATTGGAGCATCCAAATGAAAAATTGTGAGCATCCTCACATTAATAATGATGAGTACATCAAACCTCATCAAGTTTCATGAGATTTGGAACATAAATGGTCCCTCAAAAGTACAAAAAACCTCCTAATTTTCATGTTTCTGCCTCCTTTTTCACCTTGGCGCTACGCCAATACTAGTTTTGGGAGAACTTAGTTTTAACAGAGTAGATGGGCATAATTTTGAAATTGAAAGCATATTTGGAAACTAGACTGAAAGACCTTTCCAATGAGCTATCATGGAGATGATTTGGACAAGGGGAAGGCCTCCAAAAGTGTCTTACAAAACAAGTCAAGTTTTATGTCATGGTGATGCACTAATGCCAGGAAATTTACATTTTCAACAATTTTATCAAATTTTTAAGTTTCACTTATGTTTCACTTTTTACTTGGGTAAATGAATAAGTTACCAATGTAAATGTCATATTTACTTTTACCTAAGGTAGATACATCAAGTAAGTCATTAGTTGAAGTGAAATGTATCAGTTCTTAAAGATATGAATGAGTCACTTTCCTCATCCTAGACTCTAGCTTTCAGTTAAGCTTTTGATGTAACAACTCGCTCACCTCATGGATTTGACTCCTGAGGATGACAGGAAGTGGTCTTGAGGTCTATAAGGTGTAGTTTTTTAGTCATTGTAATGGTTGGCATCAGTTTGAGAGATTATATTGATCAAGTATCATCTTGGCTTGGACATTAAAGGAAAATTGCAGCTATTTTCTTGGGATCCATGTGGTATGAGTTTCAAACAATTTCCTCTTTGTTATCAATTTGTTTGAATGTATTGTTAATTCATAAACCATTTCATATCTATAATATACTTGATTCAAGTTGAAAGACAGAATCCATATTTATTTATGCTCTGTTTCGGGAAATTTAGTATAATGTGTTCATTCTCCTTAGTCTAGGAAAAATACATTCCAGATTATTTCCCTAGCTCATCACCAATCTATTCATCTCATTTGATCCTCCTTTGAATGTTAAATCTTTTACCTGCCTTGCCACATCAAACAGACTGCAATTTCATCCTCTTGGCCGCCTTGATCTGTCCCCTTGACCTAAATCCCTGTTCAGTGAGCCCAACCCTAAAATCAAAATCAAAACCCCCTATATTCCTTAGCTAGCCTAAATTCTTCTCTTTCCTCAGTCATCTTGACTATGATCTATATGGAGAGAGCCCTCTCCTGGCCTAGTAGGGCTAGCCCTCTCCTGGGCTACTAGGGCGTGGTTTGAAGTTACCTCAGAATTGCCTCTTTCAACCGAATGTTCAATTTGAGCGATACCATGGAATACCAATTATATTATCTTTTACTTGGTGACATTTCATCCTTATTATGACTCTTTTTCAAGAAAATCTGGGAATTTGAGAGTCTGGAGAGATCAATTGTATAACCTCTCCTGAGAGTTAGAGTTATATTCTGAGATATTCATATTTCAAGAATATTTGAGATTATGACAACCCACAGAGGTCCATTGTATAACCTCTCCTGAGAGTCATAGTCATATTCTGAGATATTTAAAAAGTATATCCACATAAGTTCAACTCTTAGATTGATTGCCAAGCATTGGTTGTTTCTCATTGGTTGTTTTGCTCTCTACCATTCAGCAGAAAGGAAGAGTTATTGGGTAAGGTCGTGGAACGCGTGTTGGATATACGTGAGAAAAGATTATTGAAATATGTTCTCGAAAGGAATTTGAGATGATAGTGTGGGACATCCTTCATCCCAAGGCACAAACACAGGGTCAGGTGGCCCAACTGCAAAGTCAACGGTTGACTTTGAGGGTGGGCCCTGGTATCATTCAGATTTACAATCAGGGTAGGGTCAGAGAGACAATGCGTAGTTGCAACCCAGAGTTTGTGGGGATTTTGGTTGCAGGCGGAATAGGAAAGACAAAGTTGGCCAAGGAATGCTTAAAAGAAATGAATCAGAAAACTCTCATGCTTCATTACTGAGGAAACTTCTCAAGGATCTGACTCAATCGATTGAGAAAATAGATATTGTTGAGCAAGGTATACATAGACTTAAAAAGCATATCTCATCTTCCAAAAGTCTAAAATATCTTGTCATTTTAGATGACATAGATAACATTGCTCAAATAAATGTCCTTTTGCCAATTTGGGATGTTCTTAGTTCCAATAGCTTCATTTTGGTTAAGTCTTGTTACAAAGATGTAACTCATAAGAGCAGGGATCAAGAAAGAGTTAATTTATAATTTAATATCAAGTTAAAAAATGAGCTTAATATTAGTGAGTAATTGGCTGGAAGAGCTACCTCCTTGTCTCAATCTTGGAGAAATTGTGCCTCATTGATTCTCCGAACTTAAAACGTTTGTTTACAAGTCAACCACTGAATCAATCTGGTTCCTATCAATTATTAAATATATGACAAGATTTTGAGAAGATAGATAATCTCAAAGTTTTCAAAATAAACAATTGTCCACAATCCCAACTTTCTTTTTTTCGGCTTTCCTTTACACCTCTTGCTAATTTATTGAGAGATAGAAATACTCATAATATCCATAAACTGGTAAAACGTTATATCTCCGACCTGTCAAGCACCAGGGATCATCATCGATAAAGCAAATTTTTGTCAAATAGTACCTTTCGAACGGCTGCCCTCCCTCGTGAAATAAGCAGAGATGGTACGCATAAAGAGAATGACGTTGCGTGGTTAAGCGTGGAGAGTCCATGGCAGGGATGAATCTTTATACAGATGGAATTGTCAACAAATATTCCACATATCAGATTAGTAAACGAAACTTCTTTGTTTGTAAAAGTTCACATTAAAATTTATCAACAAATATTCAATATATATTCAATATATCAGATTAGTAAAGAATCTTCCTTCTTTGTGAAATTTTTAATGCGAAATTATATTTTCAATATTGTAATTTAATTTTTTATATTAAATTCTAACACATAATTACTTAAATCATTTTTAATTGTTTTAATTTTTTTTCAATATTTTAATAAATGATATTTTTTATTTGAAATTAATTTTTTAAACGTATAATAAATTTAAAATCATTTAAAATTTTATGCTTGATTCAAATATATTATTATAATCATTTTTAACACAATTGTGTACTAAATTCATTCAATATATTATTATGGTTAAAAAAATAAAATAAATAATAAATAAACAAAGCAAAACACATGGATGGTTTAATAGTTCTATATTGTTATATTTAAAAGTAAAAAGTAGCATAGTCATATAAATTAAATAGCTTTTTGATGCTAATAAGTATCAATTCATCATAATATCAAAATGCTTAATTCATGATATATGTTGTTATGGTTTTTTTTCCTTTTAATTAAATTCATAAATTAAAAAAAAAATGTCATATGAACAAAGTGTCAAATGAAATGAGTTATGGTTTTTTGGGCATTTGGGGATGATAATTAATTATATTGGCCAATGGTATTGTGCTAAAGCATATTAAGAGAATAAGAATCTCCATTGTGAAGTAAGACTAAATCTTCAAAGTTAAGAATATTGTTCCAAAAAAATTAGAATGTGCATAAGCCATGGTATTGTAATAAAAGCTATTTACATATTAAAAATCTCTTTGATAAAGTAAGAGTGAATCTCAATAGATCATTTTTTTTTTTTTTCTACACATAGATTATATATTATTTTATTATTATTAATAATAGTTATTATTATTTAAATAAAGTTACATATTAGTTAATTTGATGATTTTTATTTTGTTAGATCTAAGACTTTTGTGATCTATAATGTAAATAAATATCTTTCAGATTAATCACATTATTAAAATTTGGTGGAAGTTTTGAACCAACTAATATGGTTCATCTTTGTCTTAACCAAATCCTAATAATATGATTAATGCAAAAAAAAAAAATTGTATACTAATATTAATATTGACATATACTAATACTAATTAATATTGACATATACTTAATATTATATTAATAATAATAAAAGATATTTTAATATTAATTTTGTATCATTTTAAAACAATTATGTATCTATCTGGAAAAAAACAAGATTTTGTGGTTAAAACTATTATTTGATTCTATATATACTTTATTTACCTTAAAAAAGCAGTTTAAACAATGAAAAATAACACATTGTATTTTGCATTTTAAAGAAGTTTGCATATGAAGAAAATTAATCCCTCTCAACTTATATTACATGTATATATGAAGAAAATTAATCCCTCTAGGCTTATATTAGATTTGTACATCTATATTGATAATATTAATAGATAACTTTAATATTATCTAGATTTATATAGATATATTTATTCTATAATATTAATAAATTTCATATAAATGTATAAAATGTATATTTGGAGATTTTTTTTTGAAAACGAGTAAGATGTATATTCAGGGATTAAAGACTTTTCCTGTATCAAATCGAATCGAATCCAAATTCAAGTCGAAATTTGCGCAGTATAAGTTTGCACGGTTGATGGTATACACAATTGATCCTATACATATCGTCGTTAGAAACTGATAAAATACTTTCTTGCCAGGTTTGATCTCGCATATTCAAGAACGCGTAATGTGATTAAATGCAAAAAATAATGGACGACACGGGAAGAATCCTGCTTCTTCCCTGCTCTTCGTAGCCTTCATCGTTGCAACAGCCAGAAACGTTGATGCAATTTATCCCAAAGAACTCCAGACGTACATAGTTCACATGAACCCAACGAAGATTCGAATTGCCGATTCTATAAATCCCGCAACTTGTAAAAGCCGGAGCATTAAATGACGACGAATTTGGAGAATCGAGTATACTGTACACATACAATACTGTTCTCACTGGATTTCTTGCCAGGTTTGATCTCGCATATTCAAGAACGCGTAATGTGATTAAATGCAAAAATAATGGACGACACGGAAAATTCTGCTCTTCGTACTTCATCGTTACAGCAGCCAGAAGCGGCCGGAGATCAGCTCCAGACGTACATAGTTCACATGAACCCAACGAAGATTCGAATTGCCGATTCTATAAATCCCGCAACTTGTAAAAGCCGGAGCATTAAATGACGACGAATTTGGAGAATCGAGTATACTGTACACATACAATACTGTTCTCACTGGATTCGCAGCCAAATTGAGCGGCAATCAGGTAGCCGCAATCAAAGCAATGGAGAGCTGCATGGGCGTTTATCGAGACAAACTTCTGAAGCTCAAAAGAGGGCAAGGCCTCTGGTCTGAGTCCACGGGCTACGCTAGGAATGTAATAATAGGCCTCCAAGTGGAAGGGCCGTTGCGAGGCTGGTAAAGCATTCAATGCCACCTTAGTGTCCAAGATCATTGTGTTCACTATGTGAAAGTTAAAAAAAGTAAATCATATATGAAATCTTGTTATGACATTTTAACTATCATTTTATGTCTTTTTAGTAAACTTTTCATCAAAAATAAATAAATGATATTATAAATATTTTGAATTAAAATAAATTAAAAATATTTTTTTTTGGAATTTGTTTTTACCACCCATTATTTTCAAAATTATAGATTACAAAGTAATAGCCTTTTTATAATGATCATATAATAACCTATTTCCTTGTTATATAAAAATAGCTTATAACCTATCTCTTTATTATATAAAAAATAGCTTTTAAATTAAAATTAGTATGGTTTTATGTTTATATAAAAAGATAAAAAAACTCAAATCTTATAGAAATTAAAATTAAATCACAACGAAATCCATTATTTATGAAGAGCCTAGACATTGAAGTGAAATGCATCAATCCTTGATTAGGATTTGAGGATAAAAGTAGAAATTACTTCTACAAGTATTTGCACATGAGAATGTGCCCTTCGAGAGATCTATACTTCATCAATTATATTGATGAAGAACAACCATCATGCTAAGACCATAATTATGCTGAAGAATTGACGATTAAGTAAATGCCTTGCCAGATGCTTTGATTGTCCAATGCAAATGTTCTGTAAGTGGTTTCTTCCATGTCAACATATTGATATTATGACATTATCTGCTTTGTTCTATACATGGAATTCCTGAGATCCTAAATTTTGGTACCCAACCTCTTCATTCTCCTCACAACCTTTTATAACTTTTGTCATTTTGTTATAAGCGGCTTCAGTGTCATCATTGGCCTTGATATCTGTTGAGATTCAACAAGATGATGATCCTAGTGAAAATTAAGCACCTTCATTAGATGGGGTCCACAGGCTATTTTTAGGTGTATGTCTATTTTTAGAATGGTGAGCATATTCTAAAATTAGCAGGATGTTGATTCTAGATGGTTGAGAAATTCTATCTTTAGATGAGTTTCTATTTTTAGATCATGGGTGAAGTCTACTTATAGATCGCATATCTAAAAATAGAATGCATGTCGATTATTATTAGCCCTTAATGGTAATCCGACAATAAATAATAACTTATTCTCTTGAAGCACTTGATTTCAATTAATTGATGTGGAAAACCAGTTAGCTGAAGGAATTACGAGTTCCAAGGTTGATTGGTGACTCATGCATGATGGAATTTGTTATAACTGAGTGTGACACATTTGTAATAGAGTTGGAAGAGTAGTTATGTGAGTTGTTATTTAGTTAAACTCAGTTGTGCTAGTTGTAACTAAAGATACACTAGTGAAAGATGAGTGAATCAATTATTTAATTAATTCACAAGTAGTGTCTTACTTGCAACTGAAGAAATACAACAGTTAATTACTTGCATGTCAGATCTAGTGGAGACCTAGTGGAGAGATAGGTGAAAGGGTGTGTTTGACTATCATTTGTGACTATAGCGATGCATTCAATGCATCTACACACACATTGGAGTTTCCAATGAGGATTGCGCAATCAAGGCAAGGCAAGATCGAAGTCATTTAGGGATCTTCTTCATCAGGAATTACTTAGTGGACGCAGGCTGTCAGGAGGCAGTAAATTGGTGCATGTGTGAATCAATTTTTGTATGACAGTGTGAGACGATTGTATATTGTATTGAGAGCTCTATGAGCTAAGCTTTGTATGAGATTGTTTCATGATTCCATGATATACATAATATATGATAGTTGGGGTTTTTAGCTTTAAACCCCCATAATATATAATATATCTGAAATACATACATCATTCAAGAATACATTGCACAAGAAATAGAGACATATGTATGGTAAAATGAACATCAATCTTTATCAAAGAGTAGAAGGGGAATATTACAACCAATGGATCGATTTGTTGTCAACCTGCTCCAACTTCATTCTAGCCTCATCACATCCAGCATTATCCCAACAGCATATCAGTACTTTCACTCTCTTATCAAATGAGAATCCAACAACATAACTTTTCACAAAATTCTTCCTTCCTAGCACTAGGATGATTGCTCAATTTATAGGGAAACTGATGGTATTTTCTCAATGAATTACTTTATAATAATAGGAAATACATGTTACCAAGTTCATAGGTGTTATATGGACACTTGGATTTTAAGTTTGACACATATGGACTCTTCTATAAGGTAGTGGCCATGTGGAGATTCCTGGAACAATGAAAATTCCGCTCCTAGGTGACCAACGCACCCTTGAGTGTCGGGAAGTGCACTGCAGTGCACCCTTGCATCAAGGATTTGGCACTGCAACGCAGTTAGTCCCTTGAAGATGAGCGTTGGTGAGTGAGTAGGTCATATAACATATAATTCAAATGTTGGAAATCTCACAATAGAAGCCATGGATGAAATGTCTTCACTTAGGGCATATAGCAACTGAAATACAAGGCGATGATAGACCCTATTTCATTAGTCCTGGGGATAATGTCCAATTTGACTAGGTCTTAGGGGATGATGCCCAAATTGACCTATAATAGCTGCCCCTGAAAGCATGAAGTCAAAATAATAATAGTATTTGGATGAGATGCTTTACGATGTGATGAGTAGGAACTAAAGCGAACGGTGACCTGCATCAATCTTGCAATACATTACATCATGATATATTTCATCTAATCATGAATTGTTGAGGGAGGCATTCCCATGCTCAACACATAAAATATCTAATAACATGTACATAATTCAGATAGTCATCTACATTGGAATGTTGCCAAATATAGACATACCTACAGATATAGGCCAATGTTCCGATGACGATCTATATGTAAAGTCATCATACAAATGATGTGTACAACAAACCTGAAATCACAGCCTGGATGGATGAAACTAGATCTGGGGTCTTCTTATCTCGTTCACTTGATCGTTCAGGTACAAGTCTAAACATGCGAATATATGATTTGAAGTCGAACATGGTAAGACATCGATTGATTACCAACCAATTATGTGAGTTGTTAACAAACATGAGAGAACCACCATTGATGTTAATGGCTCTCAAGGTACTACATTACAGTTTTCAAGGCGTGAATAGATGATTTTCTGTCGAATGACAAACAAAATATTTCGGTCAAAGGTCTAGAAGTGAGAAACTTGTCGATGATGTAACAAGCCTCGGGGTACTAGAAGATGTTTCTAAGTAAACTTCCTGGATGATGAACTGATGTCGACAGGAAGGAACTTTATATCGAAATGGGAGTTACTGATTTCAGAGAAAAAATGTGACTTGATATAGCAATTTTCAGGGATGAATGTCATGAAAATGAAGGTTTATGAGTATTGCAGAAGGATACAGATTTTACTGGATGACTTATCTTGAACATGTCAGTGACACTGAGATGAGTTGGTAGCATTGACCCAAAACCGAAGTGAAGGTATGGATGAACCACCAAGAAGATTACCGAACCCAAAAGTCACGATGATGGAGTGAAAGTGTCATGTTCAAGAGCGACCTGCTACCATAAAGTGCTCTGTTCTTTTTCCCAAATATTACCCGATCATTTGTCAACCAACACCTCTTTATTTTTTAACAAGCTTGAGGAGGGTAACATATGCTTGATCTATAATTCAACTCTTTGGGCGAATCCATCGCTATTTAATAATTTAACGAGTCTAGCGATAAATGAAACTCGATTTTTGCCATGATCGAAAAGTCTGTCTCTATTTTTTGTTTTAACGAGCTTAACGATAGTGATAACCCGGTCCCTTTTCATATTTAGAGAGTTTGAAAAAGAGGAAAAAAGAAAAATCCATGAGTACTTTTTCGTAAATTTGTCGCTCAGGTCCAAAAAAGGGTAAAATGATACCCGAGAAAACCTCTTAGCCATGTTCGAATAAGGTTTTCCTTTTTAATAAATAATCTATCTCAGTGCAGAAAATGGTTAAACTTATACTTTGTAGATGTCCTTTCATTTACTTTTACGAGCTCAAAGAGACAAGTGCTCGAAAATATTTTCACATTATCGAAGTCTGAAAAGAGGTAAAAGAAGACTCCAAGGGTTCCTTTTTCACTGTTATATAAGCTCAAAAAAGAGATAAAAGTACACTTCAACTCCTTTTTCATTTTTATCAAAGCTTGAAAAATAAGGATAAAAGTATGCTTAGTGGTCAAATCATTCTTGAATATGTGTGCACGACTTAATCTGCTATATCAGTTGTAAAAATTGTTTAGAAAACCATCAAATGGATTAAAAATACCTGTTCCATAGAAAAAATGAATAAAAACCATAGTCACAACATTAAATATGATTTGAAATAATCAAATTGACTAATTAAAAGAGTTTTTACCATTCATTTTTACCATTCCAAAGTTACCATTTGAAAAATAGGAGCTCTGAACTAGTTTTTGCCCTCGAAATTGAGTAGTTGATTGCGACAGATTCTGTGGATGATTTTCCTCGTCATTTGATCCAGGTTGGTGCTATAAACCTTCTCTTTATTTTAATATCATTTTCATTGCATTTCATTGTAAATTGTTAGGGTTTTGAGCCCCTTAGGGTAAATATAGTATGCTAATAGGGCAACGCACCCTTAAATGTTGAAAGGTGCATTATAGTGCACTGAAATTGAAGGCTAGATGCACTGCAACGCTCTGTCCCTTGACCTGGGGTGCGTTGGGTGCGATTCTCATTCTTGTTTTTTGATGTGTGCCCAAAATTTCCCAAGTTTTTTGCATGACATGGATCCTAATGAAGCTTATGATTGTGTTTCAGGTATTCATCAGATCAAAATGATGATTACATGGAGGGAAAGATAAAACGAAGAAAAAAACATGATTTCCCTAAACGATCCAGGTACAGTAAGACCCCTTGGAGATTGTGGGTTGCTAAATTACTTTAGATTTTTGGGTATGAGGTAGCAAATGGAACTATTGGAGTCCCTTGTTCGTTCATGGGATCCAGTAATACATGCTTTTCACATTGGGGACAAAGTGGTCCCAATATTAGTGGAGGACATTTATTTCTCATAGTGTTATCGAGGCGAGGTTCTCCCAATTCTGTTTCAAGATTTGATCTTGGAGGAGAGACAGTGAGAGATTACATATTGCAGCACTGCCATCCAGGGAATGAACCAAGTAAGGATGGGAAAATAAAAATCTTTGATGTATGTGATTTTCCTTTGAGGACCATCCTATTCACTATTGCAAAGCTTACCGGTTCCACTACACTACATGTGGCAAATAGATCATACATGCAGTATGCAATGGAGTGTTCAGAACCAACGGTTTTTAACTGGGTTGAAACTACCATCTTTCAGATGAAAGAACAACTGACCAAGGTAAAGGGAGGAAGGAAGAAGAATTTCAACTATGTACTAATCTTGATCTCCTTCGCCTTAGAGTGGATTCCATTGATGCAACCCCAACATGTTACACTGGGTATATCTAGTTGTAGAGATCCACAGATGAAGAGATGGGTATAATTGATGGCTAGACATGTTGGTCAATCGACCATCGTATTCTCTACTGCATTCTTCACCTAGTTTAGACAACAGATGATTGACATAGATGATTATGCATATGCAGGCATAAAATTCTGAGGAGATCCAGACTTGATTCTACCAGACGATGCTCAATGGGGTGCAATTGGTAAGAATGTTTTGACCATGTTTTTTGATTTTTTCTAAGGTTTGTACATGTTTTTTGTATTTTTATGTTTCCCAAGACTAAACTAAAGTTTTGATGTATATATGATCGAGACTCTTGCTAAGCTATAACAACATGTGGAGGGATTGACTCTCGGGATTCCAGATTGCCAGATCAAAGAGTTACCCATGAGACTGTAGTGCTATACTACTGGTGTTCCTAACCGTTGGATGCGGTTATTGCATAGGATAGCTAGATCAGTAGTTTGTTATCACGAGCATCACTATTTTACTTTGAAATTTTGCACACTAGTAAGTTGTAGTATAACAAGTTGTGAGTCTAACCTAATGATGATGCGGTTAATACCAAATGAAATGGAATCAAAGAGAAGTTCGATCAACGCACTATACTCAATGATATTTCTTGTAGATCGACTGATACAAATCCCTTGAAAACTCACTAACTCGCCACTGGGAGCGAAAATGGCCCATGTTGCAGAGGGTAGATTCTGCGTACTACGACTAGCACCATCAGCGTATCCAACGAATGGTTCCAAAGATTCAGACATCTGTGATGAAATGTAAAGAGGATTACTATCTTCAAGAAAAATCTAGAAAACCAAACTAAGAAAGTAAATGCAAATCAAAAGCATATATACAATACAATACAAAATTTTACTACGCTGATTTTTAAGCATAGTAACGTTTCAGATACAGCCCATTTTGGGGCTGCGCCAATGGAATTCCATCATAATCTACCGACTCGTAGGCACCCTTAGCAAGAACTCTTTTGACAATATGGGGCCATGCCATAACAGCTCGAATTTCCCTGTACCTAGTACATTAGATTCCTGATCATAAAGTAAGGCCAAGTCACCCTCCGAGAATATGCGAGGCTTGACTGTTAGTCATATTGCGCCTTTATTCGTCTATTATGTGCTTCGTTGGCCAATGTAGCCTCACAACACGTTTCATCAAGATGGATGAGGTTAAAAAGACGCGCTTCTCTAGTAGAGGTGTCAGGTAAAAAGTCAATGACGAGTTTTAACGATGGTATTTCACATTGGATAGGTAAGATAGCTTCCAGACCATACACCAATTGAAAGGGGGTAAATCCGGTTGTGTTTCTCACCGGAGGTTTGGTATGCCCAAAAAGCCAAGTACAGGATCAAATTCCAATTTTGTTTATGAAATCCTATCATTCATTGAAGCATTCGCTTAAGAATCTTGTTAATAGCCTCAACTTGCCCATTGGATTTTGGATAATAGGGAGTAGAACTATCATGTGACAGTCCTAATTTGGCAGTCAACTCATTCATTATGTGATTACGAAAATTCCTACCATGATCTATGACTATAGCTTGTGGAACACCAAACCGTGAGATGAAATGATTGAAAAAGAATAATGCAGTTGTTTCGCATGTGTTATTGAATGTATGAATCGCTTCAGCCCACTTGGTAAAGTAGTCTACTGCGACAATAATATAACCATGCCCCTTAGATGAATGAGGGTTTCATGTCATGAAGTCAATGCCCCATTTTGCAAATGGTCCCACAGCAATAATAGGATGCATCGGTGTTGGCGGTTTGCAGATTTTACGATCAAATATCTGGCACGCATGACAACTTCTGACCATGAGGATGCAGTTGCGAAATATGCTAGGCAAAAAGTAACTGACGTAGAGTATCTTCTGCGGGGTAGCGTATCCAGACAAGTGTCTACCACAAGCCCCAGCATACCTTTTCGGCCTCCTCATGAGTGAGGCACCTCCTTAAAATCGTATTGACACCACGACGATAAAGTGTATCATCGACAATCAAATAATATTTTTCTTTGTATCGAATATGTCGATGTTGAGAGAGAGAGGTATCGGACTGAAAATTTTTGGTTTGGAGATAAATGATAAAATCCCCATACCAAGGATCAGATGATCTGATCAGAAACAGAGACTCATTAGGAATTGATGGTTTTGATGTAGTAGCAGTACTATCAAAGGGAAAGTTGCAGAGAAGCTCAACCAAAACTAAAGACTTATTTGACTTGGATTTGATGAATTCCAAATCAAATTCCTGCAAAATGATGATCCATTTTGAATATTTCCCCCCCAACAATTGACGTGATAGAATGTAAGTCATGGGGTTACAATAAAAAATGACAATGGTCTTCCGGAACAGGATATAATGGCAAAATATTTTGACATCTTGAATGGACGCCAAGGCGAGATTTTCGACGTATGAATACCTCAATTCCGTATCATTGAGATTACGACTCAAATAATATATCAGATGTTATATCCCATCTTCTTCTTTGACCAATACCATAGCAATGGTCACATTAGCCACGACGATATATAATAAATAATTACTCTGATAATTGGGGGGATACATTAATGACGCCCGGACAAGTGTATCCTTGACAACATCAAGAGAAGCTTGCGCAACCTTATCCCAATGGAAGGGAATCCCCCTTTTCAAGAGACGAGTAAATCCTTTTTCCATTTCAGCATAGTTGGGTATGAACCTTCTTAGGAAGTTAGCCTTTCATTGAAGTTTTTGTAACTGAAGTAAAATTGATGGCGTAGGCAAATCAAGAATGGCCTGGACCTTCAATGGGTTGATTCAAATTCCTTATTTTGAGATGAAGAATCCTAGAAAACAACCAGAACCAACACAAACACACATTTGTGTGGATTGAGGTGTATTTTGTAGTGTCAGTAGCGTATAAAGATAGCTCTCAAATGCATCGGGTGATCAGTTTGATTTCGTGAATGTCCATGTAAATCGTCTAGATAAGGTTGAACAATGTGCTTGATGTCATTGAAAGCATAATCCATTTCTCTCTGAAATGTTGCCCCAATGTTATTTAAAAAAAAATGGAATTTTGTGATAAGTGAATGTGCCCCAGGGATAGATGAATGTTGTCTTATACTGGTCCTCTGGGCTAATATTTATTTGATTGTAACCAGAGAATCCATCCATGAATGAAAAATTTTCACATCCGACACAATCGTCAAAAATTTGGTCGATAAAGGGAGTAGGATAGTTGTCTTTTGGACAAGAAAGATTGACATCCCGATAATCAACTCACACTTTGATTGTCCCTTGTTTCTTCATGACAGGAACAATATTGGAAACCCAATCAGTAAGCAGAACAGGGTAAATAAAAAAAACACATAAAAGTTTTTCAAATTATGTTTTAATGGCAGCAGCATTCTTCGAATGAACATGACGAAGGCATTGACATACCAGTCTGACATCAGGGTACATTTTAATGGTGTGTTCAATGATACTAGTATCTATGCTTGGAATTTCCTCGTAAGACTAAGCAGATATATCTAGGAATTCATGAAAGAGAGAGCGATAAGTTTTGAGTTTTGATGGAGAACAAGACATGCCGACATGAATGTTTTATACAATGCCAGGTTTGGTAGAAATATCGATATAAATGGTTTCTTCAATATTTGATAAGTTTTTCTTAGATTCTATTGCATTAATGGGAAAAGAATTCGAAAACAATGTTTTAATCGATGGGTGATATAGTTCAATATATTATCTTCTTCGTAATCCTGAAGATGGGAATGATTATGATGATCTTCCCATGGTTCTCCTTCTGGCATCATGGATTCCACAATGCTCTCATCAGTTAAGAAAGTGGATGAGAAAGGATAACATGGAGTACCAAAATCTATTGAACGATTGACCCAAATGATCGACGACGATGATTTTAGATTCACCACCCAAGCTAAATATATTGATTGCTATTCCAACTCAATTGGGCTGTGTTTGGTCTCAATCTAGTCTCCTAAATTGAACTCATTTAATTGTCAACCAGGGTTGGTAAACTGCTGAAGTGAAGTGTATTGTATGTACCTAGGTGTTTGTTTCTTAATGCGTTGTGTGTAGTGTTTTGTGATGTTTTTGGTCTTTTGTGATGATTTATGATGTTTTTGGTCTTTTGGTGGTTTTATGTTCACAAGAAGGATGACTAGAAAGCTAATGGAAAGGAGCTGGTGATTAAGAACAGAGTGAAACCTAATTGGTTGATGTCAAATGGTAAATGCAAATGCAATATTAAAAACATAATCAAATCTAAACTATGACTAAGAAAAAGCAAAGCTTGATAATGACTTCTAAGGAAATGATTCAAAACATAAACTCAACTTGAGAAATGATCAACTAAATATGCAAATCCTCCTAACTAAACAGTTTGAACAACTAACTTATAATGATGCAACATTTCATCCTCGATTAGAGATTTGTTGAAGCAAATTTAGAATAAAACATTTATACCATCATAAGATCTTCTACTCTAAAGCTAGTTCCTAACTCTATTCTGCAATTTAATTGAATGTCACAAAACCTTACTCAAGAGTTATTGATTTCTTTTCAAAGTAGTCTTTTGAGGGAGGGCTCTGTTTATGAAATGATGAGGAAATTGCAGAGGTACTTCAGGCCTTAAAATGATGTTGTCTTCTGTTCATATGGTTATAGATCAATTGTAGATTTTAGAACAAGAAGATGTTTGTAAATAATGAAGGCTGTTTTGTTAAGTTTAACAACTGAAGTAGTCTAATATGCAGTGAATGACAACTGAATATGGAGTGCAAATGCAATGAGTTAAGCTAAAAATGAACTTAAGATGTCACTAATCTAAAACAGTGCTGAACTACAAGTCATTATCAAACTTAAAACAAAACAACTGAGCATGAGTTAAGTGCAATTAAACTCCGGAGTATCCTAACTAAGCTATCATGCATTATTCTATGGAATTATACAGTCTGTTTGTCCATCATGATTGGTATTTTGGAAGAGTTCCTTCTTTTGGAAGAGTTTTTAGAACAATCCTGACTGTGTAATTGAGTGCAAATGCAAACATAAAGACTGAAAGCAATGAAAAACTAAGATATCATAGCCATGTCCCACTCATCATTATGATATTTTGGACAAGCGTTTAAGAGCAAGAACAACTATGGTACTTAGTGAAAACACACAACTAAAATGTTCAAGATCACAATCATGCTTAAGACAGTATAAGGATTTTTTGGAAGAGTTTCTTCTTTTGGAATAGTGCTTAGCATAAGTATAACTGTGATGATGAATAAAAGAGATTACAATTAAATCCTACAATACTATAGCCATTTCCCATTCATCATTATAATATTTTGGAAGAGCTTCCTCTTTTGGAAGAGTTTTTAGAATGAGTATAACTACAGTAGCTAATGAAAACAACTACGAATTCAACTTCAAAAACGTAAAGGCAGCTAGAATACTTACACAAATAAATCCATGCAAGAGGCAGGGGCCCTCTACCACCTGACGGAATCTAACTCCAAATCAAATCAACGCTTTCAAAACAACACTGTCTTCTTCATTAAAGGTGAAATAACTTGAACAGAGCACTCTGCGTCTTCAGAAATGTAGCACAGAATCTAAGCAAAATCTAGAACAAAAATCTAGCCTAGCTCTCGGTTTCCCAAGTGTTTATATAACAAATGCACATAACAAGACTTGCAACAATTTCAGGATCATTGTCTTTCCTTATCGGAATCACATTAGGACTCTTGAAGTGGCTGCGTAAAAAGGAAAGAGACATCTGGACTGAGACAGTCCTAATAGAAGTCTGCCTTCTTAAATGTGTTCCCACGTTCCAAAACCATACCCAGAATTCGTTTCTTCCTTCATGGTGAGCAACGAACCATGTAGACATGACGTGGAATATGCCCATATGTGGTTTTTCTTGAGAGGCCACCTGGAACATATCCAAACGTGAAGACAACTGCAGAATCGCCGGTTAGCTACGGAATGTCTGCATTCTGCAGCTAGTTCCGGTCAAAATGCATTACAATGACAAAAATCATAAAAATTAGCAAGTCAGTCATGTTAATCATTCTAAAGGTCATTTTAACTAAATTCATTGATCAATTGGGTCTAGGATAGCAATGGAAAAAGGAAAATGAGGTAAAGTAAGATGAAAGAAAGCACAATTTTGAGGCTCAACATACCCCCACTGTTGTCTCCTTGCATGTCCTCATGCAAATTATCCTGTGAACTCAGAGGCTTCTGCAAGAACATATAATCCTCTCCTTCTCCTTTGCCTGGAAGCTAAAGATCTTCTGGGTTTTCTGATAACAAGTTTGAACCTTAGGTTGGTAAGTGCCCTGATTAGCTTCTTGTTCCTTTGCTTCAACTTTTCATTGGTCTTTTCCACTTTGTCTATATGTAGGGATAAGGTTGAGTTCATATCAGTTTTGAGCTTGACTTGATCCTTGAAAATTTCATTCTCATTTTTGATGTGTCTATTAAGTATTTCCAACTCATACCTATCCCTTCTTAATACATCTATTTCAGACAGTGGAGGACTAGGGGTTCTCTCCTTACTTTCTGAAGCTCTCCTTTCCAAAGTTTCCACATAGTCATAAATTTCTTGTTGAGCAGGGTCAATTTAAGGGGTTCCTTCATTAAAATCCTCTTCAACATCTTCTTCAATGGATGTTTCCTCATCTTCTATATTAATCACCCCTGTTTGTTTGATTTGAGTTTTCCTTAGTTTTCCCTTTAATCTATGGCTTCTTCTAGGCTGAGAAGATCCCTCTCCTTTCTCCATGGCAGATTTCCTGATTACCTTTTCTTTCTTAAGTTGTCTCTTGATTTGAGTCAACTTCTCTGAGATGATTTCCTCACTACTTTCTTGGACTGTTTTGTCGATTTAAACTTTTGAGGCTCTCCATTTTCTACTTCTCCTTGTAGGCTGTGGTTCCGGTGAGGGTTCTTTTGGCTCTTCAAAATGATTTCTTATCAAGAAATTGTTCCATGTATCATTTGTTTTGGTTAAATGATGTTCAATCAAAATTTTAACCAAACCATGATGATATAGAGTTGTCTCTAAAAATTGAACCCTTCTTTGAACACAGGAAGCCATCTTTTTCAAACTTTGAAGCAAGAAATAAGATAGGTTTAAGTCTTCCCCCAGAAAATGCATTATCAGTCTAATGTGGTAGACATAAAATGTGCCATATCTACCCTCACACGTAATAAATTTTTGTAGAAGAAGTAGTATGTTTCTCCATTTATTTTTCAATGCAGAACTTGGAATTCCTTTCTTAAATACAGTGAAATCCATACCTGGTGATTTTAGAATTTTCTTCCAGGATTCATTGTGGAATTCTCTGTTTTTGAACAATCTCTCTCCATTTCTAAGCAACCCTGTAGCTTCTGCAATGAAAACTTCAGTGACAGTAAATTTGACATCTCCCACTTCAACTTTAGTTCCTTGAAATGATCTTGCAAATGTTTTAGTGACTTCTTTGTGGAAGCCATTAAATTTCTCCAAAAATTGAAGCCATCCTATCTGTTGCAACATTTCTTTGCATTGAGGGTAGCCTTCTAAGTATTTTGAACCCACTGGTTCAGTTCTTACAATGAAACCCATAATTGCTTCTTCAATGTTCAGATTAACACTCTTCTACCCACAGAAACAATAAATTTCACCTTCGAATTGAAATGGCTTCAGGTTCTTAATGACAATGGCTTCAAACTTCGGAATGATATACCTCTGGTTGACAGTGACAATAGCTTCAAACTTCGGACTGATATGCCTCTGGTTGACAATGAAAACAGCTTCAAATTTCGGACTGATATGCCTCTGGTTGATAGTAACAACAGCTTCAATCTTCGAGTTGATATACCTCTAATTAACAATGAAAATTTGGACTGATATGCCTCTGGTTGACAATGACGAATGGCTTCAAATTCCCACACTGCTATACCTCTATCTCTCGGTGGAAAATAGCTTCAAATTCCCACACTGCTATATCTCTGTCTCTTGGTAACAAATGGCTTCAAATTCTTCACTACTATACCTCTGCGTTTACAGTGATAATGCTCAATCTCTGCCCACGGTGATTCAAACTGATATACCCTTTTGCTCTGCTCTCGGTGATAAGGATATTTCTGTTTGCGGAATGAAGTGCCGGCTACAGAATGGAGTGATGGAAGTGTTCACGCAATGAGGTAATGGAGTGAGGTGGAGGAAATGAATTAATGATTGAAAAGACGGCGGATATTTTTACAATGGAAAAGAGAATCATAATTGAATGATTTGGTTGGGTTACGTGAAGAATTCAAACACTTCGACCATTTGAACCGCTTAAATGATGTCGGGCATGGAATTTGAAATGAGAGATTTTAATCCAAAGTTTGTGGAGGGTTTATTGGTCATGATCAATAAAAATAATTAAAACAACCTTTTCAAACAATTCATAACTAAAACTATGCTAAACTTTATGAAATGCCATTATAATCTAAACTTGTTACCTCTGCTTTTCAATTGATTTTTGTAGTCTTTGTCTTCTTTGTTCTCCTTTGGAAGAGTCTTCATAATTCTTCTTGATGCTTCTTATTCATGGATACACTAGATCTTTTGTTGAAATTCTAATGTCTGCTGATCAATGCCTTCAGGATTTGTAGCTGCGGAATGTCTGGCTAGCTGCGGAAAGGCTGATCAGCTGCAGAATGTCTGTTAAGCTGCAGAATGTACCTGTAGAGCATTTTGATCATGGAATGGAGTGTTTTTGGAATATAGGTGAAATGTTATATGGTATGAATGAAGATGGATGATGAGACATGATATGTATGAAGTGGATGATGAAATGGAATCGATTCAGTTTATGAAATGGAGTGGAAGAACATAAGAATTGCCCTGCAATCCATGACATGTTTTATTCATTTACAGCAAGACATCAGACTTTAAATCTTGACATGAAAATGAGATGGATGGAGTATGGAATGAGATGAATGAAACATGGAATGAAGTAGAATATGAATGAATGAAATGGAGTATGGATGGATAAGTGAATGGAGTGAAATGAAATGAGATGGATCATAAGCACTATGGATCTGAACTTATGATTTTGTAACAGCTGCTTGTAAAAACAAAATGGAAAAGTTAGAGTGTCAGAGAGACTCTGATTTTCACCCTATCTTTTCTGTATAAACATGCCAATCAATGATTGGTTTTCATGTTTATACCTTTATTTTTATTTTTATTTTTATTTTTATTTTTTTTCAAAGAGAAATGCTTCAGAAAATTTAATCAAGTTGATGAAGAAGAGAGATTCTTCTTCATTAACTTCACATCACTGCTTTCTTGGAACTTCTTGACAAATTCTTCTCTTGAGAGTGGTTTATGATATAGCTTCAATCTATGACCATTCACAAGAAAAGTGACCTTTTCTTCATCTATAGTTCTGATTTTTACTGCCTCACTATCAAAAATTTCAACAACTTCATATGGCCCAAGCCAATGTGTCTGAAATTTACCTTGAAAATCCTTGAATTTTGAATCAAACAAGCGAGCCCAGTCACCCTCTTTGAATTTCTTCTCTTTAATGTACTTGTCATGCCATCTAGCCCTTTGCTGTTGGACTAGACTTGTTTTCTGAACTGCATCTTGTCTGATCTCATCCAATTCATTAATTTGCTCCAGTCTATGGTTTTGTGCCTCCGTTAGATCAAGTCCTAGCTGAACTGCCATCTTGAATGTTTGGATTTGGAACTCTATAGGAAACAAAACTTGCTTTCCATAAACAAGCTCATAAGGAGTATGGCTTGTTGTGTTTCTCCATGTAGTTCTATAGGCCCACAAGGCTTCAGGAAGCCTATCTACCCAATCTCTTCTATGTAAATGAACAGTCTTTGTTAGGATTCCTTCAATGACCTTATTAGTAGATTCCACTTGACCATTTGCTTTTGGATGATAAGGAGTAGATTTTCTATGCCTGATTTTGTACCTCTCCATCATTTTCTCCACTAGCCTTGATGTAAATTGAGCTCCTTGATCTGTAACAATTTCCCTTGGGACACCAAAACGAGTAAAAATATCCTCAAAAAGAAAATTAACTACAGATGCTTCATTAGAAAAAAGTAATGGTTTGGCCTCTACCCACTTAGTAACATAATCAGTGCAAACTAATATGTATTTCTTTTGTCTTGATGGAGGACTAATAGGTCCTACAAAATCCAAAGCCCATTTTTCAAAAGGTTCAATGTGTACCTGAGGTTGTAATGGCATCTCACCTGAAGGAGAAGGTTTCCCTACCCTTTGGCAACTGTCACACCTTTTGACATACTCCCTTGCATCTTTAAACAAAGATGGCCATTAATATCCTAAATTAAGGATCTTATAGGCTGTCCTCTTATCTGCAAAGTGTCCGCCACAAGGTTCATCATGACATGCCTTGAGAATCTCAGGCATCTCATCTTCACGAACACACCTTCTAATGATCAAATCTGGACCTGTCTTGTACAACTCATTAGCGACACATGAATATTTTGCACTATCATTAATGATTTTTCTTTTATCCCTTGCATTCATAATCGAAGGAAATTTTCCTGAAACTAAATAATTAGCAATATCAGCAAACCATGGATTTTGAGTAGAGATTGCAAAAAGATATTCATCAGGAAATTGATCTTCAACCGGAGTGTCATCTTTGATATTTTGGAGTCTAGATAGGAAATCAGCTACTGTGTTTTGTTTTCCAGGCCTATCTAGAATGGTGATGTTGAATTCTTGTAAGAGGAATAACCATCTTATAACTCTACCATTAGTGATTGATTTGTTCATTAAGTATCTAATTGCAGAATGATCAGTGTGAAAAAAAGTTTCATAGCCTGTTATATAGTGTCTAAACTTGTTTATGGCATGAACAACAGCTAAAAACTCTTTTTCAGTTACAGTATAGTTTAACTCTGCAGGAGTCAAATTTTTACTGATATAATAGATGGCATAGGGAATCAAGTCTTTCTGTCCCAATACTGCTCCTAGAGCTATATCGGAAGCATCTGTCGAGATATGAAAAGGTAACTTCCAGTTAGGTCCCCTTAATATAGGTGCTTCGGAAATTTTGGTTTTCAGGGTTTCAAAAGCTAACTGGCAATCAGAAGTCCACTTGAATTCACAATCTTTGGTGAGTAATTTGAAGAGTGGAGATGCTATCTTGGTAAAGTTTTCTATAAATCTCCGATAATATCCTGTAAATCCTAGAAAACTTCTAACATCTCTTTGACAACTTGGAATGGATAGGTTAGAAATGACTTCAACTTTTGCCTCATCAACTCTAATTCCATCCCCTGAAATGTGGTGCCCTAAAACAATACCTTCGGTAAACATCATAAAACATTTTTCATGACTAAGTGAAAGGTTTGCTTCTTGACATTTTTTTAAGACTTTTTCCAAGTTTTCTAAATCCTCTTCAAATTTATTCCCATAAACTGTGAAATCATCCATGTACACCTCTACACAGTCATGTATTAGATCCGAAAAAATTCCTAATACTGCCCTTTGGAATGTTGCAGGTGCATTGCATAATCCAAATGGAAATAATCGGTAAGCATAGGTACCCCAAGGACAGGTAAATGTGGTTTTGTCTTGATCTTCAAGTGCTACTTGGATTTGATTGTAACCACTAAACCCATCTAAGAATGAAAAGTACTTTTTGCCAGCTAATGTATCTAATACTTGATCTATGAAAGGTAAAGGAAAATGGTCTTTAAGAGTAGCTTTATTCAGTTCTCGGTAGTCAACACACACCCTCCATTTTCCATTTTTCTTTGGCACAATCACCAAAGGAGAAACCCACTGACTATTTGAAATAGGATAGATGAAATTAACATTTAACAATTTTTGCAATTCTTCCTTGACAATTTCCCTAAGATTTGGATTCATCCATCTTTGAGGCTGTCTGATTGGTTTGCAATTTGCCTCTATATAGATGTGATGAGTACAAGTCTTGGGACTTATCCCTTTCATGTCGGTGTATTCCCATGCATATGCAGAAGAATGTCTCTGTAATACTTTGACTAACTCTTCTTGTTGAGATTTTTCTAGGTTTTTGTTTATGTTCAAGGTTTTGCCCGGAAAAATTTCACTTGTAGAGCTGCCAAATTTGTCCATAGAATGAAGAGACATCTGCCTAGATGACAAAAACTCAATATTGGATCCCTCTTGAAATGATTCATGTTTGTGTTCTGGAGAGGATTCAAAGTTTTCTAGAGTATTCAGACTTTGATTATCTTCACTAATTTCTGAAATTGTGAAGAGAGGTTGTAAATCTTCTTCATCCTCTATCCATTGAGTGTCATCTAAATCTGTAATTGTCCTAGCTGGAGGATATAAAGTGAATTTCTTAGTTGAACTACCATCAAAGATGTACATATCACCGGATCTACAACTAATAAAAGCATCAGCTATAGCCAACCAAGGTCTTCCTAATATAACAGGATGGCCTCCTAGATTATTCTTAGGAGTTAGGATCATGAAATCCACAGGGTACTCCCAAGAATCTAGGGACACTGGAATGTCTTCTATTAACCCATCTGGTTTGATCACAGATCTATCTACTAATTGTAATAGTGTGGGTGTAAAGAGAAGATTAGGAAGTTTCAGTTTGTCCATGATTTGTCTATTCATGATATTTATTGCTGCTCCTAAATCAATGAGTGTGTTTTGAATTTCAATTCCATTGATGTGAATTTTGACAACTGGATTTCTTGGGTCAAGATACTTTGGAATAGCAATCTTGCCCATCATAATTCTACTATTTGTCCTACCAATTGAATTTTCTTGGTTTCTCTTATTCTTTTTCTTGTTGTCTTCATACTCAACTCCTTTATTGTTTTGGCTAAAATTGGGATTTCCTTGATGGCTTGCAATAATGGAATTTTAATGCAAACATTTCTCAATTCATCTAAGAAATCATAATTAGGCACCATGATTTGTTTTTCTACACCTCTATCAATTTGTAATCTTTACGGAAAGGGAGGTATAGAAGTAGATGTGGATGGTTGCTCTAATACAGGAGTTGGATTTATTGGATCTTTTTGTTTTAGTTTTTCAATGTGTGGGTCTTGAAAGGATGTGTCTTCCTCAAGACTTTTATTCACCCGTAGGGAGTCTTCCTCAGAATTATCTTGTTCTTGTATGATCAAAGAAGGTTTCATCTTTTCAAGTATCCTTCGAGACCTAAGTTGAACATCACTAAGGTCTAGAGGAGTAATTAAATAAGTTGGAAACTGTTGGCCTTATATCATGTATGTATTCTGAGGGTTCTTATTATTGGGGTTTGGTTTGGGTTGAGCCGGAAATTGATTTGATTTTTGAGGTAATGGTAATGGAAGTGGTTGATTTTGATGTGGTTGGTTATGATGATGTTGTTGAGGATTTTGTTGAAAATTTTGTTGAAGATTTTGAGGAAAATTTTGTTGAGGATTTTGAGGATAAAAATGTGGATATGGTGGATAGGATGGTGGATACTGATAGTATGAAGAGTATCTTCCATAGGGACTTTGTGTTCCTTGTGCCCAAGATTGAGATTGATTTTGAAATTGGGGCCAAGGTTGCTGCCAAGAATTCCAAGGTGGAGGTTGATTATACATTTGATCATGGAATCCTTGTGTCTGAGGTCCCTGCCAAGGTCTTCTAGATACAAAATTGAGAGACTCTGTGGAATTTGTAGGAGTTTCCTCCTGAAAGATAGCTTTGAGACCAGGAAGAGAAGGACAATTCTTGGTCTCATGTTTCTCAAAACAAATGACACAGGTTTCTACAACTTTTACATCCAAAGGACACTCTCTCAAGGCATGTTTCTTTCTACATTTGGGACAAAAGATTGCCAAAGCATCAGATTCAGCCTTTTGCTTGTTTTTTATCTTAAGGGTGTCTATTTTTTCACTAAGACTCCCTAAGATGTCATATTTAAAATCATCAAGCATGTGTCCTATTTCTGATCTACTTACTGTCCCAGAAGCAGACTTACTTGCCCTTGCAAGAGCGGGATCTCTTGGACATTTGACAGTTTTAGATTTCCCTCTTGAAAGGTTAATACATAACTCAGATATTTCAGGTAATGTGAGTTGTGATATATCCCCTTTTCCCATCATGTTAAGGATATCCAACCATTCATCCCTAATTGTTTTCAACAAAAGAGATTTTAAGGTGTCTTGATCTAGGTTTTCCATTTTTTCCCTTTTGATGTTGTAATTAAATCTCTCCAATAAATCTTCCAAATTTTCATCTTCTTTTTGTAACATCTTGAACACTTCTTCCTTATGATTAACTGGCATACAATAATCCAAATATCTCTATAGAAATGCTTGTTTCATGTCTTCCCATGCTCTAATGGAACTACTGATTAGACTCATAAACCACTTCAATGCTGCTCCCTTCAAAGTTGAAGGAAATAATTTCAGTTTTTGAGCATCTTGTAAGTAGTCATAAGTTCTACACAGCACTTCAAATTCGAATAAGAAAGTTTAAGGATCTTCAGTTTTAAGTCCATAGAAGTTTGGAAGGACAGAGGGTGAAATGTTTTTCATGGTTGTATTGGTTTCTTCATCAATTATAGGGAACCCAAAAGAGCTTCCTATTCTACCTCTTCCTCCATTTGCACCTCTACCTCCTTCTCCTCTACCTCTACCTCTACCTCCAAATAGTGTGTTTTCTCCATTAGAAACTCCTCCTCCTCCTTCTTCTGCCATGGTTGACTCCTCTTGTGGAAGTGGAAAGGTTTGTGTCCCTAACAGGAATTTTTAGATCTTCTTCTATGGCAGGTTCAGTGGATGAAGTGGAAGGTTTTTCTAATGGGATATCTTATTTTAGATCTTCTAGAAGTCTAGGATCAAGAGAGGATGGAATATGGGTATGAGTTGAAGGTGTACTAGCTCTGGATCTGGATGAAACAAGTGGTGTTCTATAAATCAAACTTTTGCCTCTGCTGCTTATAAATATTCCCCTTGAATCTCTCTCCCTATGCATATAATTGTTTTTGGATGCTAAGAAACAAAGGTTACCTAGTTTTCACTTCCCCGGCAACGGCGCCAAAATGTTTGGTCTCAATCTAGTCTCCTAAATTGAACTCATTTAATTGTCAACCAGGGTTGGTAAACTACTGAAGTGAAGTGTACTGTATGTACCTAGGTGTTTGTTTCTTAATGCGTTGTGTGTAGTGTTTTGTGATGTTTTTGGTCTTTTGGTGGTTTTATGTTCACAAGAAAGATGACTAGAAAGCTAATGGAAAGGAGCTGGTGATTAAGAACAGAGTGAAACCTAATTGGTTGATGTCAAATGGTAAATGCAAATGCAATATTAAAAACATAATCAAATCTAAACTATGACTAAGAAAAAGCAAAGCTTGATAATGACTTCTAAGGAAATGATTCAAAACATAAACTCAACTTGAGAAATGATCAACTAAATATGCAAATCCTCCTAACTAAACAGTTTGAACAACTAACTTATAATGATGCAACATTTCATCCTTGATTAGAGATTTGTTGAAGCAAATTTGGAATAAAACATTTATACCATCATAAGATCTTCTACTCTAAAGCTAGTTCCTAACTCTATTCTGCAACTTAGTTTAATGACACTACACTTCACTCAAAGGTTATGGATTTTTGAAATAGTCTTTTGAGGAAATTTTTGTTTATGAGATGATAAGGGAGTTGCAGAAGTACTTCAGGCCTTAAAATGATATTGTCTTCTGTTCCTCTGGTTATGAAGCGATTATATATTTTAGAACAAGAAGATGTTTGTAAATAATGAAGGCTGTTTTGTTAAGTTTAACAACTGAAGTAGTCTAATATGCAGTGAATGACAACTAAATATGGAGTGCAAATGCAATGAGTTAAGCTAAAAATGAACTTAAGATGTCACTAATCTAAAACAGTGCTGAACTACAAGTCATTATCAAACTTAAAACAAAACAACTGAGCATGAGTTAAGTGCAATTAAACTCCGGAGTATCCTAACTAAGCTATCATGCATTATTCTATGGAATTATACAGTCTGTTTGTCCATCATGATTGGTATTTTGGAAGAGTTCCTTCTTTTGGAAGAGTTTTTAGAACAATCCTGACTATGTAATTGAGTGCAAATGCAAACATAAAGACTGAAAGCAATGAAAAACTAAGATATCATAGCCATCTCCCACTCATCATTATGATATTTTGGACAAGCGTTTAAGAGCAAGAACAACTATGGTACTTAGTGAAAACACACAACTAAAACGTTCAAGATCACAATCATGCTTAAGACAGTATAAGGATTTTTTGGAAGAGTTTCTTCTTTTGGAAGAGTGCTTAGCATAAGTATAACTATGATGATGAATAAAAGAGATTACAATTAAATCCTACAATACTATAGCCATTTCCCATTCATCATTATAATATTTTGGAAGAGCTTCTTCTTTTGGAAGAGTTTTTAGAATGAGTATAACTATAGTAGCTAATGAAAACAACTACGAATTCAACTTCAAAAACGTAAAGGCAGCTAGAATACTTACCTAAATTACGCAAATAAATCCGTGCAAGAGGCAGGGGCCCTCTACCACCTGACGAAATATAACTCCAAATCAAATCAAAGCTTTCAAAACAACACTGTCTGCTTCATTAAAGGTGAAATAACTTGAACAGAGCACTCTACGTCTTCAGAAATGTAGCACAGAATCTAAACAAAATCTAGAACAAAAATCTAGCCTAGCTCTCAGTTTCCCAAGTGTTTATATAACAAATGCTCATAACAAGACTTGCAACAATTTCAGGATCATTGTCTTTCCTTATCGGAATCACATTAGGACTCTTGAAGTGGCTGCGTAAAAAGGAAAAAGACATCTGGACTGAGACAGTCCTAATAGAAGTTTGCCTTCTTAAATGTGTTCTCACGTTCCAAAACCATACCCAGAATTCGTTTCTTCCTTCATGGTGAGCAACGAACCATGTAGACATGGCGTGGAATATGCCCATATGCGGTTTTTCTTGAGAGGCCACCTGGAACATATCCAAACATGAAGACAGCTGTAGAATCGCCGGTTAGCTACGGAATGTCTGCATTCTGCAGCTAGTTCCGGTCAAAATGCATTACAATGACAAAAATCATAAAACTTAGCAAGTCAGTCATGTTAATCATTCTAAAAGTAATTTTAACTAAATTCATTGATCAATTGGGTCTAGGATAGCAATGTACAAAGGAAAATGAGGTAAAGTAAGATGAAATAAAGCACAATTTTGAGGCTCAACAGGCTGGGCGGCAGAAATTCATCCAATGTAACAGCTTTGGAATCATTCGTAATCTTCCTTAAGCCAAATGGAGTGGAATATATCATGTAGCAGGTCTCTATGCTTGCAATTTCTGCTAACATCGTAGGCGGTGGTAATGCAAAGGTTCCCATTAGGGAAGAATCCTTTAAGAGTCCTACACCAATGTTTTGAAGTGCTAGTTGGGGTGCATGAACTAATGGAATGCTTCCAGATACCTGGGAATTGGAGGCAAAGAAGGAGATTTGATTTATGATTGTGATAACACCTTTATGAGGAAAGGCGATCATTCTAAAATATGTAGAAACAATTATTGTTTTTCCCCCTAATTTGACATGCAGGTTATTGATGATACCGCAAGGCTTATATGTACGATCGTCAAAAGCTTTCAACATCGTAGACGATTGAGATAGGCATGGAGAGCCAAGAGACTTCCAGTAGTTTAGAGACATAATGCAGGTAGATTCTCCCTCATCAATAATAGTAAGATGAACAAGGTGATTGAGAACATTTACTTGGATGGAGAATGCCAATTCTCTTGGTAATTGCGGCACAACTCGTGTGATTAAAGACTACAAGATTGGAATCTGTCGGATCGATTCCACCAATTGCCAACAACAAAGCCTGATTTTGGGAGGGAAAATTTTGAATTACCTCAAGCATCGACATAGCTGAAGGGGATTGAGCCAAATCTTCAACTATATTATAATTTGAGTGGCTCGGGCTCGAGGATTGAATGTCGATTTATGGACGACTCCCTTCAATGGCTTTACTGTTAACTCAGGAATAGAAGTTGGCGAAATAGATTCCGTATATGGATTCATGGTAGAGGTAGTAGGTTGATTAGTAGCCTGAATTCCATAGTATTTATTTCTCTTTGATTCCAAAATATCATTTTTTGGCTTCATGACAAATAGCGTAAGCAGTTGGGAACTAGAAGCTAGATCTGTAGCAACCATTAGGGGAATTTTGAGGTCCAAAATGAGCCTCCTAAGAAAAATGTAAAAAAAAAATAAACTTTATAAGAACCAATAGGATTCAATATGATGATGTCAACCATGGGGGATGATTCACCATTTTTTAAGTAAAAGGGTTAAAATATTAAAAAATAATAAAATAATAAAACTATTTTTTCAACTCATATTTTCAACTTCTCTCACAAAGTGTTTACTCAAATTTCGAGTGGGATTATTCATTGGAAGCAAAATTTAATTCCTCATACAAGGAGTACCCATGTTGCATACTTGTGATGGACCATGCTACACGAAAAATGAGAAATACATGAAAAATGTGATTACAATCACGTTTTCATGTATTTCTCATTTTTCGTGTAGTGGGACGCATCAGAAGTATTCAACATGGGTACTCCTTCGATGAGGAATTAAATTTTTCATCCAATGAGTACTCCCGCTCGAAATTTGACTAAAAACGTTAGGAGATAAGTTGAAAATATGAGTTGAAAAAGTAGTTTTTTCTTTTTTCCCTCTAAAATTTGATGATGTAATCAAATATTATTCTATTATTTCCACTATTATTTTATAATTTCCTTAGGAGGCCCATCTTAGACCTCAAAACTCCCCTAATGCATATTTGTCTCTGTATTCGGAAATGGATTTGTCAACACAACGGATGCATTCGAAGTCTTAAGAAATTTTGAGACTTCGGTGCATTGAGGAAAGTCACGAACAAAGTGCTCCTCATTAAATATGATGCAAGGGTAACGAGGTTTCCTATTGTTTCCAGATTTTTTATCAGATGATCGTTCCTATGGGGTTGAATTTTCCTTTTTCTTTGCTTTCCCCTTTTTCTTACATCCAGGTTGCTTGTCACTTTTTCCTTTGTCAGATGACACGACATGAATTTCGGAAGAAGGTGCAGGAGAAGATGTAGTAGAGTGATGTGTGCTTGCAGTACCGATCATATCGTCACCGGCATTAGAGTCCTTAGATGGAGGAGGGACGATAAAATTAGATCGCGACGCGTTGGGAATTTTCTCATAGAGCGTGCCAAACTGAGTATAAATAAAATCTAAGTACTGGGCATGAGAAATGACCTTATTTTCAGTGACAATGCCACCCTTAGCCACATCCTTAGTGATATATGGAAACAATGACTTAATGAACCTCTCAACAAGGACATGATCAAGAACAAATGTCTTAACCATTCTACGACAATGACGCCACTCATGAATATGATAAAAAATGTGAGTAGCATTAGTCTGTTTGAAATTGTTCAACAGTTTCGTTCCAGTTTCATATCTTATGGGTAATTGGAAGTGGGTGAGAAAGGTAGTAGCTAAGGCAGTAAAATTATCAAATGAAGCTCATGGTAACTCAATGTACCACTTCACGAACGGAAAAGTGAGTGTACGCTGGAAAATACACAATCGAACAGAGTCATCATTTAAGGAGTTCGATGAACACCACAAATGATAATTCATAACATGTGTTGATGGGTCTTCTCTAGGGTTTCAAATGAACTTAGGAATATTTTAGGGTAACTTATGTGGTATCATCGACCACCAAGGAGCATAGATGATTGGATCGTTGGTAAGCCAGTTTAAATCAGGTAATTCTAAAGTTGCAACAAAGGGCAACTATCGATTTAAGTCAGGTTAAGCATAGCCAGGGTATGATGGAATTTCTTAGGCAACAAGCCTTTGAGCACCAACATAAGAAATTTGTTATTAGTAAACCAAATAGGGGTTAGTTTGATAAGAAAACTCTTGAGGATTCTATTGACCAAAATCTGGGTAAGCTACTTGTTGTTGGAATGATTGGTGTGGCATTTGTGCTTGTGGCTGCCAAGGTGTCTGTCTACCAAGATTATAACCCGAACTAGAATAGCCTTGACCCGGTTATGAATAGGTAAAACCCATTTGTGCCTACGACATCCCATAATAAGGTAATCCAGCTTGTGAATAAATAATTCCGGATACAGGTGGTTATTGTAAACCAACTGAAGGAGTTGGAGCTGAGGGCCCAATACTTGAGGGTATTGGGTTGAAGGATCCACCTGAGATGGTTGAGGTACAACACTCTAAGCCTATAACAGGGGTAAATATGTATTAAAAAGTAAAGTAGATGTGGGTGCAATAGGTTGAACCGGTTGATATGAATGCACAATCATTTGTGGTTGAATGGGCAGGATAGGCTGCCACTGACAAACAATCATTCCAACATTAGGATGACCATATAACGATGAAGTACTATCAAAATGGGTGAACATAGGTTTCCCCCAACATGAGGAGTATAATAAGATGGAATATATTATTCTCCAAATGCTTGGAGTCCAGTTAAATTTGTACTGGATGGAATATACCCAGATGGACCAGCTTGATATTGCACTGAATATGTATATAAAGGATCAAGACATTCAATACTCATTAGAGATGTACCAGATAGAATACCAGATGATGAAATGGGTAAAGTCCATGGGTTTGAGGATGCACCACAGAAGGTTCCAGATAAATTTTGGTAACCAGGTGGGATGAAAGGAACACCATATAGACGTGACTCTCGTGATGTGGTGAAAATCGACGGGGTAGAAATAGTAGATGCGGTCACAACTGTAACAGATGGTACAACCAGAGATGTTGACTCAACCATGGTCATACAACCCAATGTATACCTTATAAGATCTACGTGAACTCGAATTGACACAGGATCAAAGATAGAAATGTGAGGTGATTGAGGAAAAGACTCATAAAGATAAAGCTCCTCACCAAAATGAGTTGGAGTTGAAGGTATTTCATCTTGTGGTATTTATTCAATCAAAATCAAACCAGGTGGAAGGATTTCTTCATTAGGCCCGGGATATATTTCAGGTGGTTGACTGCACGATATGGGAGATTCAATGGCTACAATTGACTCTGGAGCGACCGATATAGGAACAACTTCCAGTTTTTTGACTTCGGGATCTAGATGTTCTGGTAAAAGAATAACATGATTTGAATCAACTTCCAGTTTAACAACGTTGGGTTCGAGAGGTATGGTCTCACTGATTGGATGAATCATGACCACAAGTAGTTGTGAGGACTTTGTCTAGACAACAGTAGATAAACCAATATTTGTAGAAACAACTGGAGATGACTCTGATATATGTCATTATGATGTCACACCAAAGGTACTGATAGTACAGGTTTTGATAGAATGATGTTGCCTTCACCGACCATAAATGACATCAGGTGGTAAGGGTTGTTTAAGTTTTATTCTACGCGAACGACGGGGAAAGGGATGTTCTTCTTCCATAATGACTGATTGATTTTATGAAGAAAAAAAACAAAATAAAAGGGTAATTCTGGGAAAAATGTCTACCAAGTAATTGTGAACTGCAGAATATCTCCTAGCGAACCAAGAAGTATGGGAAAACAATCTCCCTGAATGTTGTGTTTGGTGTATCACAAGTTACAAGGCGACTAACTCGGTTACCTATGGATGGATAGAAACCTAAATTTTTCCTCCCAAATATACCCGAAGGTACGTGGAGGCCCAAGTCTGTATTAGAGCTGTCTAATGCGAAACCGAACAGTGAGAGCACCACCTTATACTTGTCGTACTAGAACACCACCCTATATACCCGAAGGTATGTGGATGAGGTCTGATATACTTACATACGTGGAGTGAGGTATCACACTCGGAATGTATCGCAGACAAGTTAGTGAAAACTTATATGTTTAACGACTCCGGAACACGTCTATAGCCTAGACCTTCTAAATGTTATCGTTAATGTTCCAATGCTTTTTTTAGGTTGATTGATCTAAATTTTATGTAGATCTTGTTTACAAGTTTGTCTATGAGGTTCACTGCATGATGTAATGGAAAATCCTAAAAATGAAAACTAAATGATAAGAAAACTTTTCAATTTAGCCTTTTCAATGAAAATCCTAGCTACTAAGGGGAAAGAGCAATCATTTTTTCAGAAAACAACAAAGAGCACAAACTAAATGCAACTTTCCTAACTTGTTCCTATGAAACACACACAATTCTCTATATGCACATGCATGTTTTTCTTTTCAGATCCCTTTAATGTGAATGAAAGAAAGGAAACTAGATGCACACATCAATCAAACAAATATTTTCTTATGAGAAATGAGGAATGAAACAACAATTTCTCTTAGGAAAATGAAGAATGGAACTACAATTTTCCTACAAGAAATTAGGAATGAAACAACAATTTCTTTTTCAAAAACAGAATTTATCTAATGCAAAAATAACATACTTTGAATTTGATTTTCCAATGATAAATAAAAACATTAATGAAAAATTGTTCAAATTACTTTTCAAAGGAGGAAGAACAAGAAATTTTACTGGTCTCTAAGAGGTATCCGACATCTGAGAATATAACAAACAAATGGATGAAACTAAAAGCAATGACAAATTTTGATGAAATTTGGTTGGTTGAGGGGGAAACAAAGTCTCTATGGGGAGACAATGTGTTGTAGAGCAACCCTGAGTGGGAGACAGTGCGTTGCAGTGCATTGTGTCTTGACGGCATTGGGCATAGCTAAGATTGGAAAATCAAGCAGCTAGACACAATTCTAATGCAATTTGTTCATTCAAATGACTTGTTATCATAGAATTGTACTTGATTGGCTACTGATCAGACAACTCTATGTAATTGTTTCAAACCAACTTTTGACTGAAGCTTAGCCTCTTCAGTCTGAGAGGGCTCTCTCAAAGGGGTTTATGATATTAGATAATGATAGTACTAGATGTCTAACTCTATTTCAAAAGTAACTTGATTTTTGTGTATGTAGGTTGAAAAGAATGCAGGCTTGCTACCATTGGGCTTATGGGGTCAATAAATCAGTAAATTCAATGGCAGGTTTATTGACATGGAATTTGAGGCAGATAAGAGTTTTTAACAAAGGTAAATCAAACATAAAACATAGGGCAACACAATCATTTTATCAATAAAGGAAGTCAGAGCATAAACATATGAATTCTGAGTAATAAAGATGAAATCTACTGCAAGTGATAAACATAAATATATAGATCAGAGAGACAGTAAAAAATCCATGAGAATGTCAGGTCTGTCAAGAAGAAGTCCTCTGTATTAGTGATATAAGTCAAATTATATAAAGCAGCAGTATGGTGCAAAAATTCTCCAACCCTTTACAACTTCGATAATTTTATTTTAAATAGACATTCTTACAGCAGGGATGATCTGCCTCTTGGCTAGATTCATCTAACTCTTCCTATGACACCTCATATAATAGAAAAAACCATGTGTTTTAATAGGAAAATGAGACCTATTCCCTAAAGATGACATTTCCTAATAGGACTCAAGCTCCTATTTATTACATCATTCTACCTTATCATTGAAACAGTTACATGTCTATTACAACTAAGCATCACATGCTCAAATAGGTTATGACATAGTTCATCATTACTTGACATATTAAAGACCCTCCTAAACATGTGGAACCAAACCCTATTTTTCAGGAAAACAGGACCCTTATCTTGAACGAAAGATTTAGCTGATGAGTTGTCTCCACAACACTATTTTCAAGTGATAAATGTTTGATGGTAAGGTCCCTTGACATGTTGGATGTGTCCACCTGTCCAAAACTCCACTGGGATTCTTCAAAGCCTTCAAAAACAACTCGCTACGAAAACATGACAGTTTCATAGCGAGCTTTCGTAGTGTCCAAAAAATAGCTTTTGCACCTATAAATTTTTCTCTTTGGCTGTTCCAGGGTGTTAGAAAAAACATGAAACATCATCACCACAATTCTCCCTCCTTGAAAGCCGCAAAAAATGATTTTAAAGGCAAAAAGACAGCTACATAAATTTTCGTACCATTTTTCGGGCTTTAAGCCTAGGAAACTCTACGAAACTGTGAAAAACTGCACAATTTCTAGATTTCAAGATTTTCTCAAAAACGTGCCCTCCAGCTACAAAAACTTGGTCTTCATCATGCCATGAACCTTATGAAACATAATCAATCTCAGCTTACGACCCCTGTGGTGTTTCTTCTTCATTAATGATAAGTTGAGGTATGGGCTCTTCAACTACAGTCATCTTTAAGGCCTTCTTCTCTAGCTCTTCATGAATCAATTCTAACATCTCTTGGAGGTCTTTGACTTGGTCCTTCAATGTCCTGTTCTTAGATTTCAAGTGCAGGTTCATTTTTCTGATATGATTCACCTCTCCTCTCAATGGCTGAGTCCATTTTATTAATTGTTGTGTGTTATCTAAGGTCTTTGACACAATATTAACTTGCTCTTCCCAAATTTCTTTAATTTTCTAAAACTGTACCTTTTGAACCTTGTGATTCCTTTCCTCTTTCTTCAAGACTGATATTTCATCATTTTCCAGCTTCAACTTCTCCTGAAGGACCTCAATCTCTATTTTTTCAATAATTTTCTATGTTCCTTTCCTTTGTTTAATAACTTATTCTTCTTTTGCAGGTGAGGGAAGGTCAATGATGCTTGGTGGTGGCTGGATAGTTTCAATGAACTTCTGAGCTTCTTTACTGCTTTCCAAGACCTTTTTGGCATGTCTTGTCATTGGTTTCCTAGCCTGAAACATGAATCCTGCATCTTCACCCTCAAACTCTAACTTCTTTGCTGATTTGGCTTTCTTGAGCTTCTTTCCCCCCTCATCTATATCCTCAGCTTGGACTATGGGAGTTTCTTCCATATCAATAGCATGCATATTGTCTTCTAAATTTCCCTTAGCCATTGTTTGGCTTCTTGTAACCCTCTTACTGCCATTTTTTCTCACTGTTGGCTTTCGTTTTGTAGGTGTAACAATAGGTGTATAAACTTTCTACAATGGCTCTGTCTCCATGATTACTGTCTCACTCTGCTCTTCCACTAAAGGCTCACTTTTTTCTGCCACTAAAGGCTTAGTTTGTTCTGCCACTGAAGGTGATGGTATACCTCTAGGTTTAAGAGTTCTTCTAGGGGTGATGGCATCCACTTCAAAACCACTGACAAACAGAAAAGATGACCAGTCTCTGCCTAATCTTTTCAACTCTTCTAAAACTAGCAAATTGATTAAACCATGATGAAAGAGTCAGGTTTCATTTCCTTCAGATTTAGCTTGAACTTTATCTGACATTTTAACTAAGCTTCCGTATAAGTAAAAAGGTAAATCAAGAGACCTCTTACCAACAAAATGTAGTAGAAGCCTGAAATGGTATGATTAAACCATGTGGTACCTCCCTTCACAAGTGAAGTATTTCTGAATGATTAGTGACATCTTTGAGAAGTTGTCTTTAATGTAGCTCCTTGAGATGGCATTTTTGAGATCAATCTCACTATGCTCTAGCTTGATAAATTCTTTGCATTCTTGCATGGTGAACTTGAAACCTTTGAACCATTGTTCTTCTCCCCTAGGAATTCCTATTGCAGCTGCAATATTCTCTGCTGTTATAGTGGGGTTCAACATCCCCACCTTTGAATTTGTCCCATTGAAACTGATGGAAAACTCCTTAGAAACCTACAGATGGCATCCTTGCAATATTTGGGAAAAAACTGCAAACACCCTGTTCTTTTGAAAACTTCTAAGGAAGTTGGGTCTTCATTCAGAAAATTCATGTCTGATGGCTCATATCTGAGACAATGGCCTCATTTTTTGGTCTTTCTATTTGCATCCATGGTGCTTTTATACCTTCTCTACCTCGCTTGATCAATGACACCTGCAATTGCTTGAAAATGCCAACAACTAGCTTAGCTTGATTAAACAGCTCTCTAGAGCTCAATAGCATGCAAAGATGAAGCGGGGAATGAAAAAGACTTAATTGGGAAATATTTTAAAGTTTCGATGACAACTCGCGCCTTCATCATGACTCATACATGCTAAAAACAGAAGTGATGACCTCATACATGACCATTGAACTTTGTTTTAACCCTAACTGACTCGAATGACATTCACCTTAACACTTATAATCATTAACTGACACCTAGAACCTGATTTGAAAATACATATAGGAATACCTCTTTTCGTAGCATACTTAGTTTATTTCCTGGCAATTTTGCTACGAAAGTATCAACAGTTTTGTAGCGAAAACTGCACTTTTAATGTGCAATTTGCTATGAAAACAAGAAATCTTGGCTAAAATGACTTTTTCGGATTTATAAGCTTGGGAAATGGAATATTTCAGGAAATAATGTTTGATGTGACATGAAAATACTTGAATGGGGGTGGGTTTGGACCTTAGGATAGGCTAATAAGAAAAAATTTAAATTTTTCCTTTACCAACTAATGACAAATGAACTCTATGACTATACCTTTGACAAATGAACCCCTAAGAATGTGTCAAATGATGTTTCACTTTTTATGAGTGATAATAGTGGCTCCACTTGGGATGGTGTGCCCCTGTGGTACACCAAATAACCTATAGTTCCAGTGCTATCCATCTTCTTTGAAAACAAAAACTCTGAAATTTGCCAAGATTTCCTTCAAACTCTAATGGCTTTCACCTCGGGCTCAAGCTTGATATTTAGCTTGTCCTTATTATCAGAAAAACATATAAAAATGGAATATATACAATGGAATGAGAAATCAGTAGAGCTTAAGAGGAATAGTGCTTAAAAAATCTGCCATTGACAGGCCCTCCAACACAAGGTTGTCCATCCATCTCCTGGAGTATGTAAGTGTTGTTTCCATGAAATGCAGCCACTTTGAATGGACCTTTCTAGATATTCTCAAACTTACCATGTTTCCCATTTTCTTCAATCCTAGCCTCCAACTTCAAAACCACATCTTGGATTTTAAAGTTTTCCTCCTTGACCTTCTTGTCAAATGTCTTCTTAATTATGTTTTGAGATCGTTGATTGCTGTTATAGACTTCCTCATTTTTCTCCTGCAAGGCTATCAACTGATTTATTCTCCTCTGAATTGTATTTGGATCCTCCTATAATCCTTGCAGCAGATTCATGACAGGCACTCCAAAGGATGTAGGAAAAATGGCTTCAGCCCCATACACCAACTCATAAGGTGAAGTTCCAATTGATCTCTTTGTGCAGACTCTATCAGCACACAGAGCATACTTCAGCTTCAAATGCCATGACTTCTTATTTTCATGCAGCACCTTCTTAATAATCCTCACAATATTCTTGTTAGAATATTCATCAAGACCATTACCTTGCTCTCCTTTCTGCAGCAAAACTCTAGCAATTGTATTTTCTGATGCATATGTAAACACCAAAAATTCTTTTGAAAAATCCAGGCTGATCAACATTGGTGCTTGAGTAATTGCCTTCTTGATCTCCTCAAATGAGTGCTTTGCTTCTATTTTCCACTTGATGTCAGCTCCTTTTTTTAGCATCTTAGTTATGTCTTTTACAATCTCAGAAAAATTAGGAATAAACCTCCTCACAAAATTTACCCTTCCAAGGAAAGACTGAATTTTCTTTCTGCTTCTAGGAAGATCCACTTTCTAAATGGAATTGACCTTGCTTGGATCGATATTAATCCCATATTTAGATATGATGTGCCCAAGTAACTTCCCTGAATTCAGAGAAAAAATGATTTTAGTGGGATTGAGAGAAATTACAAACCTTCTACACTTCAGCAGAATCTTTTCTAGGTGCTTCAAGTGATCTTCTTCTCTCCTTGATAAAATTGTTATGTCATCCAGATAGACAACCATCAACTTATCCTTCTCCTCAGCAAAGGTAATGTCCATTTCTCTTTTAAAGGTAGCTCCTACATTCATCATACCAAAGGAAATCTTGGCATACATGAATGTGCCCCATGGTGTGGTAAAGGCATTTTTCTCCTGATCTTCTAGATGCACAAGTATATGATTGTATCCTGAAAAACCATCCAGCATGGACATCCTTTGGGAACCAACAATGTTCTACAGAATTTGGTGCATCTTTGGGAGAGGGTAATTGTCCTTCAGAGAGGCTTTGTTCAAGTTTTTGAAGTCAATGCAGATTCTGATTTCTCCACTCTTTTTCCTGATTGGAACCAAGTTTTCAAGCCACTTTTAGAATCTATTTGGAACAATAATTTTGGCATCAAAGAGCTTCTTGATTTCCTTCTCAATCAAAGGCATGAGAAGTGGATTAATCCTTCTCAATTTCTGTTTAAAAGGTTTTTCATTTTCTTTAATAAGAATGGTATGCTGAATGATAGTAGGATCATACTTCTTCAAATCAACATAACTCCATGCAAAAACATCTATGAACCTTTTCATCATCTCAATATATTTCTGTTTCATGTCAATTGAAAGAAAATTTGAAAGCTTTATCATTTTTGGCATTGCTACTATACCAAGGTTACAACTCTATAACTCTTCCTCATCAACTTGTATCCTAGGAGATTTAAACAAATCATTCTGTTAAAAAAGCTTTTCAAGTGGGATTATTCCTTTGGGTATAGAATTATTCTTCAGCTGTAACACTTCAGAATTCCCCTTTGGTTCAGCAAGCATGTTTTTCTGGTCCATTTGTGTGCTTTCAAACTCCTCTTTCAATTCTATAAATTTTTTGACTTGCTAATAATCCTCAAAAACTTGCCAATGAATTATGTTGTCAGGGATAGCAGGCCTATGGAGAACTTCAACCTCATATATTTCAGTGGAATGTGCAGGGATAATAAACAACCTTGCAGAGATAGCTAGGGAGTCAGCTACTGAGTTTTGGTCTCTAGTCTTCACAATAAATGAATATTCTTGAAAATTATCTAACATCTCCATGATCAAATTTCTGTATGACCTCATTCTCACATCCTTAGTTTGATATACACCCTCAACTTTTTAATAACTAATTCAGAATCTCCACAAACAAAAATCTTTTGGGCACCCATTCTTTTCAAAATTTCTATACCAAAAAATAGAGATTCATACTCAACCATGTTATTTGTCCAATCAAAGTTCAGTTGTAAGAAAAGAACTTACTTTCATCCTCTGGAGTTGTAATCCAAATTCCTGCTCTAGCCCCCTCTCTTGCTGTTGATCCATCAAAGTGTAACAACCACCAAAATTCTGCCTTCTCTTCACTGATTTGCTGATTTTCTGTTTCCTAAATTTCTGTTTGCTGATTTTTTGATTTCTTTTCATCTTCCGCTTTATCAGTCAATTCATTGAAAAGTATAGCAGAACCTAATTCAGTATCAACATCATATATTGGAAAATTCTAAGGTTTGTCCTTACTACTTACCATATAAGCCATCCTTGTTTCTCTGTATAGTCTTCTTTTCTCACCAAAAACAGGAATGATAGCATAAGTTAGGTCCATCTGCATGGTTCCTTTTATCTTTGTTTCTCATGAACTTGATAACAACATGCCAAAATTAGGTGGAATGTCTGCTATCACAATTTCCATTACCACTGTTTTGTCAGGGACTTGTGTAAGACCAAAAAATACATCTCATTAGGGGAATTTTGAGGTCTAAAATGGGCCTCCTAAGGAAATTATAAAATAATAGTGGAAAAAATCAAATAAGATTTGATGACATCATCAAATTTTAGAGGGAAAAATGAAAAAACTACTTTTTCAACTCATATTTTCAACTTATCTCCCAAAGTTTTTACTCAAATTTCGAGCGGGAGTACTCGTTGGATGCAAAATTTAATTCCTCATCCAAAGAGTACCCATGTTGCATACTTTCGATGGGTCATACTACACGAAAAATGAGAAATACATGAAAAACGTGATTGTAATCACGTTTTTTTTTATGTATTTCTCATTTTTCGTGTAGCAAAGTCCATAAAAAGTATGCAACATGGGTACTCCTTGGATGAGGAATTAAATTTTTCTTCCAACGAGTACTCCCACTCGAAATTTGAGTAAAAACTTTGGGAGATAAGTTGAAAATACGAGTTGAAAAAGTAGTTTTATTATTTTATTATTTTTTAATATTTTTACCTTTTAACTTAAAAAATGGTGAACCATCCCCCATGGTTGACATCATCAACTTGAATCGTATTGGTTCTTATAAAGTTTATTTTTGTTGTACATTTTTCTTAGGAGGCCCATTTTAGACCTCAAATTTCCCCTAATGTTTATTAAACCAATGCACTAAACTATTTTTTAATCAAAGGAAAACAAATCCTTATATGGCCTAGTAATTTCCAATCCCATCCTTTCCATGATTAATTTAGGCATGAGATTACGAGAGGCCCCTGAATCTAACATGGAATTGTGTATTTTCATGTCATGAATGCAAAGGTTGACATAGAAAGGAGGAACCTCTTCATTCTGCTCATCTTCCAATCTTGGTCCCAAGTATATGGTTGGATGATCTTCTTGAACATTAAGGATATCAGTAGCTCCTGGTTGGAAATTCAACATTTTTACAATCTTACTTCTGTATTCATTCACCTTAATAATTTCTCCAAAAGGTACCGAGATTTTGATCTTAGAGATCTCATTCTCCAAACTGAAAATAGAAGTAGATTTTTTAGTCTCTTTGACAGGGGGAGGAGGTGGTGGATCTTTCCTAAGCTCAGCAGCTTTAGGGGAATCCTTCTTGGGCTATTTTTTTTTTGCAGTAATTGGAACATTTTTGTTTCTGATGTTTTATTGTTTCTGCATCTCAAAGATTGCATGTTGATATCCTTTAAGATAATCAGATGGTTCCTCAGCCTTGTTTACATCATGATATGACTCATCATTTTCCTCCTTAGTCAAAAACATCCCTGACATGTTTTCATCTAAGCAATGAATTGAGTCTTCTTGTATTTCAGGATGATCCTCTTCATCAACTAAGTTTTGCCGAAAAGAAGGCCGTACTTGAGGGTTAGGCTGATTTATGTTTTCCCTTGGTCTATTCTAGTTTTGAGGTCTTATGAACTGAGGATTTCTAAACTAAGGTTCATGTTGTGCAGGAGGAGCAGAGGCATTCCCAAGGGAAAGCCTATCCATCAGTTTTTCCATTGTCTTCGTCATGTAGTCAAATTTATCATCAGAGGTGGAAGGATTATCTTCTTCTTTCAATTTTTTCTTTCCCATCTTGGAATTTTTAGCTACTATCATATTGACCTCCACCTTCACTGCATCATTTTTCATTTTAGCTAATGAAGGGGATTCTCTTTCTCTAAGCAGGATAGAAAATTCATAATCAAAAGCCTCAACATATCTTAGTTGAGCTGCTCCTGGAGGAGGCTTTAGATGGGAAGGGATGGAGTCATAAACTTTGTTAAATCTCTTGGAGAAATTTTGGATAGTTTCATCAACGGATCTTTTCAAACTATTGTACTCAGTGAGAGCTTGCATAGGGTTGGTTCTATTTCCCCACTTTCTCAAGAATCTATATTCAAATTCATTTCGATTATGTAGGCTTCCTGGTGTAAGGGCTTTGAACCACTTCCTGACCTCACTAGTAAAGCTCTGAGAAAATAATCTCATCTTGACATCCTCATGGTCAACCTCCTCCCTGTCTATGAAGTCACTGAACTGGTCTACATGCTCTTCAGCTGTAATCTCTTCATCACTTCCCCAAGTTTTGATGCTAGTAGAGTATTTTCTAGAAAGGGCATTAAGAACAACTGGAAGAACAAGAGGGGCATACCTAGAAGGTGCAGTAGTAGGTGGAGATGGTACATTTCCTACCATGATGACTGAAACTGTGGTAGTTTTAGGGACAACAACAATAGAGGAAGAGGAACTGTTAAGAGGAGGGCTGGTTGGTCTTTTTTGTCCAGTCACAATTGAACTCCAATCAGGTAGAGGGACACTAGATTCACTTCTTAACGATATTTCAAATGGGTTGAATTCCTTCAACCTATCCAAATATTCCCTTTCTAACAATAACTAAGATGTGACTGCTTCCCAAAAATCTTCTTTATCTTTTTGAGTCACTAAGGCCGAGGTATCAATACCTCTTCTATGTAGGTATAAGACAATTTCAGTCAATTCTTTTTCATTTTCAGACCTAAACAAGACTTCCCGAATTTTATCATCAAACATTTTATCTTCAGGACTTCTTAAACCTTCATAGAACAAGGCTTTTGTGTGCAATGGAGTACCTAATATTGCAGAACTGCCTTGAATGCCTCTGGAAATTGTGTTTGGATTATCCACAATTGTAGGTGGACCTGGGTCAGGATTACTCTGCATATATATTCTTTTCAAATCCACCTTTGAACAAGAGAATTTTGAATGGAGTCACCAAGTTAGATGTAGCCTCGAACAGCTTCTGAGCTCCTGCTACCTTCAAGAGTCCGACTTCAAAATTTCGGGAAAAGTATATCTTCAGGCTCTCGGCAGACGCACCAAAATGTTATCACAAAATTGTACTTGGTTGGCTGTTGATCAGAAAACTCTATGTAACTGTTTAAAACCAGCTTTTGACTGAAGCTTAGCCTCTTCAATATTAGAGGGCTCTCTCAAAGGGGTTTATGATATTAGATAATGATAGTACTAGATGGCCAACTCTATTTCAAAAGTAACTTGATTTTTGTGTATGTAGGTTCAAAATAATGTAGGCTTTCTACCATTGGGCTTATGGGGTCAACAAATCAGTAAATTCAGTGACAAGGTTTCTTGACATGGAAGCTGAGGTACATAAGAGTTTTTAACAAAGGTAAATCACATATAGAACATAGGGCAACACAATCATTTCATCAATAAATGAAGTCAGAGCATAAACATATGAATTCTGAGTAATAAATATGAAATCTAATGCAAGTGATAAACATAAATATATAGATCAGAAAGACATTAAAAACTCCATGATAATCTCAGCTCTGTCAAGAAGAAGTCCTCCGTATTACTGATATAAGTCAAATTACATAAAGCAGCAGTATGGTGCAAAAAATATCCAACCCTTTACAACTTCGATAATTTTCCTTTAAATAGACATTCTTACAGTAGGGATGATCTACCTCTTGGATAGATTCATTGAGCCCTTCCTATGACACCTCATATAACAGAAAAAAAACATGTCTTTTAATAGGAAAATGAGAGCTACACCATAAAGATGACATTTCCTAATAGGACTCAAGCTCCTATTTATTACATCATTCTACCTTATCTTTGAAACAGTTACTTGTCAGTTACAACTAAGGATCACATGCCTGAATAGGCTATGAAAAAGTTGATCACTACTTGACATATTAAAGACCTTCCTAAACATATGGAACCAAACCCTATTTTTCAGGAAAACAGGACCCTTATCTTCAACGAAAGATTTAGTTGATGAGATGTCACCAATTTTTTTTTTTCAAGTCATAAATTTTTGATGGTAACATCCCTTAACCTATTGGACGTGTCCACCTGTCCAAAACTGCCACTGGGATGCTTCAAAACCTTCAAAAATAGCTCGCTACAAAAACAAGACAGTTTCGTAGCGAGCTTTCGTAACGTCCAAAAATAGCTTTTGCACCTATAAATTTTGTTCTTTGGTTGTTCCAGGGTGTTAACCAAAACATGACACATCATCACCACAATTCTCCCTCCTTGAAAGCTGCAAAAAATGATTTTAAAGGCAAAAAGGGAGCTACAAAAATTTTCGTAGCATTTTCCTGGCTTTAAGCCTAGGAAACGCTACGAAACTATGAAAAACTGCAAAATTTCTAGATTTCAAGATTTTCTCAAAAAAATTTCCCTCCAACTATAAAAACTTGGTCTTCATCATGCCATGAACCTTCTGAAACATAATCAATCTCAGCTTAGGACCCCTGTGGTGTTTCTTCTTCATTAATGATAATTTGAGCTATGGGCTCTTCAACTACAGTCATCTTTAAGCCCTTCTTCTCTAGCTCTTCATAAATCAATTGTAATTGATCTTAGAGGTATTTTACTTGGCCTTTTAGTGTCATGTTCTTAGATTTCAAGTGCAGGTTCATTTTTATGATATTCTTCACCTCTACTCTCAATGGATGAGTCCATTTGATCAATTGCTATGTGTTATCTAAGGTGTTTGACACAGTATTAACCTTCTCTTCCCAAATTTCTTTCATTTTCTCAAACTGTACCTTTTGAACCTTGTGCATCCTTGCCTCTTTCTTCAAGACTGATATTTCATCATTTTCCAGCTTCAAATTCTCCTTAAGGACCTCAATCTCTGTTTTTTCAATAATTTTCTCTTTTCCTTTCCTTTGTTTAATAACTGATTCTTCTTTTGTAGGTGAGGAAAGGTCAATGATGCTTGGTGGTGGCTAGACAATTTCAGTGACCTTATGAGCTTATTTACTGATTTCCAAGACCTTTCTGGCATGTCTTGTCATTGGTTTGCTAGCCTGAAAAATGAATCTTGCATCTTCACCCTGAAACTCTAACTTCTTAGCTTATTTGAATTTCTTGAGCTTCTTTCCTCCCTCATCTATATCCTCAGCTTGGACTATGGGAGTTTCTTCAATATCAATAGCATGCAGAATGTCTTCTAAATTTCCCTTATCCACTGTTTGGCTTCTTGTAACCCTCTTATTGCCATGTTTTCTCACTGTTTGATTTTTTTTTGCAGGTGTAATAGCAGGTGTATCAACTTTCTGCAATGGCTCTGTCTCCATGACTACTGGCTCACTTTTCTCTGCCATTAAAGGCTCACTTTTTTCTACCACTGAAGATGATGGTATAACTCTAGGTTTAAGAGTTCTTTTAGGGGTGATGGCATCCACTTCAAAACCATTGACAAACAGAAAAGATGACCAGTATCTGCCTAATATTTTTAACGCTTCTAAAACCAGCAACTTGATTAAATCATGATGAAAGGGTGAGGTTTCATTTCCTTCATATTTAGCTTTAAATTTATCTGAAATTTTAGCTAAGCTTCTGTATAAGTAAAAATTTAAATCAAGAGACCTCTTACCAAAAAAATGTAGCAGAAGCCTGAAATGGTATGAGTAAACCATGTGGTACCTCCCTTCACAAGTGAAGTATTTCTGAATCATTAGCAGCAGCTTTGAGAATTTCTCTTTCATTTTTCTCCTTGGGATGGCATTTGTGAGATCAATCTCACTATGTTCTGGCTTGATAAATTATTTGCATTCCTGAATGGTGAACTTGAAACCTTTGAACCATTGTTCTCCTCCCCTAGGAATTCCTGTTGCAGTTGCAATTGTCTTTGGTGTTATAGTGAGGTTCAACATCCCCACCTTTGAAGCTGTCTCATTGAAACTGATGGAAAACTCCTTAGAAACCTGCACATGGCATCCTTGCAATCTTTGGAAAAATTGCAAACACCCTATTCTTCTAAAACCTTCTAAGGTAGTGGGTCTTCATTCAACAAATTCATGTCTGATGGCTCATTTTTGAGATAGTGGCCTCCTTTGTTGGTCTTCCTCTTTGCAGCCATGGTGCTTTTATACCTTCTCTGCCTCGCTTGATCAATGACACCTGCAATTGCTTGAAAATTCTAGCAACCAGCTTGGATTGGTGAAATATCTCTCAAGAGCTCAATAGCATGCAAAGGTGAATCAGGGAATGAAAAAGACTCAATTGGGAAAGATTTTAAAGTTTTGATGACAACCTATGCCTTCATCATGACTCATACATGCTAAAAACAAAAGTGATGACCCTAGACATGACCATTATAATTTGATTTAACACTAACTGACTTGAATGACATTCACCTTAACACTTCTAATCATTAACTAACACCTAGCACCTGATTTGAAAATACAGACAGGATTACCTCTTTTCGTAGTGTACTTGGTGTATTTCCTTGAAGTTTCGCTACGAAAGTATCAACAATTTCGTAGCGAACACTGTGTTTTTATTGTGCAATTCGCTACGAAAACAGGAAATCTTTTCTATAATGACCTTTTCAGATTTATAAGCTAGGGAAATGGAATATGTCGGGAAATAATGGCTGATGTGACATGAAAAGGCTTGAATGGGGGTGATTTTGGACCTTAGGATAGGCTAATAATAAAAAAATTATTTTTTTCCTTTACCAACTAATGACAAATGAACTTTATGACCATACCTTTGACAAATGAACCCCTAAGACTATGTCAAATGATGTTTCACTTTTTGTGAGTGATAAAATGACCAATAACATAAATTTTAAGCTACTGATGAAGATAAATAGAGGAAAAAACAAAAGGAATGATAGGATTCTCCCCAGTGGAGTCGTCAATTTGATATACAAAATTGTGATCTACGGATAAACCAAATTCCCTAAGTGTGGTGTTTATCACTTAGAACAACAGAAGAAAGAATAAATATTATTTTCTCTAAAACAAGCAAATATACATAATGGGAAAGAAGCCTACTTGTGATTCTTTCACTTATCCTTCTCCTTCTGTCAGTGTTTTCATCACTCTCAATCCAACTCAAGTCGCTAGATCGATTCCTGCAAATACAAACAGAGAACAAAAAAACACATGCAACATACAAATATCTAATTATCTTACTCAAATCAAACCGATTAGATCTGAAATACATACATAATTCAAGAATACATTGCACAAGAAATAGAGACATATGTATGGGAAAATTAACAACAATATTTATTAAAGAGTAGAAGGGGAAGATTACAACCAATGGATCAATTTTTTGTCAACCTGCTCCAACTTTATTCCAGCCTCATCACAACCAGCAGTATCCCAACAACATATCAGTATTTTCACTCTCTTATAAAATGAGAATCCAACAACATAACTTTTCACACAATTCTTCATTCCTAGCACTAGGATGAGTACTCAACTTATAGAGAAACTGATGGTATTTTATCAATGAATGAATTTATAATAATAGACAATACATGTTTCCAAATTCAGAGGTGTTATATGGACACTTGGACTCAAAGTTTGACACATATGGAGATTCACATAACAATGATAATTCCGCTCCCAGGTGACCAACACACCCTTGAGTGTCGAAAAGTGCACTTCAGTGCACCCTTACATGGAGGATGTGGCACTGCAACTAAGCTAGTCCCTTGCAGATGAGAATTGGTGAGTTAGTAGGTCATATAACATATACCTCAAACCTTGGAAATCTCACAATAGAAGCCATGAATGAAATGTCTTCACTTAGGGCATATAGCAATTGAAATATAAGGGGATGGTAGACCCTATTTCATTGGTCCTGGGGATGATGTCCATTTTGACCAGGTCCTAGGGGATGATTCCCAAATTGACCTATAACAGAGACCAAAACATTTGAACAATAGGATATGTGTGCAATTTCATCAGCATTGTTCCACCAACTAACAGTATTGTTCCTGCTATCTTTGTTGGGCTATGTACTTGTTTCATACTCAAGATTTCCATTTTGTAGACTGTAACATACAAATATATAAGTAATTAGAATAGAATACAGGATCCCTGAAATTATTTGAAGAAAAAATTATATGGATAAAATTTGATGTTTTTTTTCTTCAAAAGTGTATTTTTTAAAAATATTGTATTAAAATATAAATTTTTAGTCCATGAATCTATAAAAAATTTGAATTTATGATTTATCATAATTTAACCTTTGTCTTTGTAGAGGTTCATACCTCACCCTTGTTCTGGTTGTTTTTGCTTTTAGGGGGCTTGGTTAATGAGGAATAATGTTTGTGTTGATTAGGCATGGTGTCTATGGTTCCTTGCTCTTCCTTCTTATCTAATTAAGAGATTTAATTAATATAAAGAAATGTAATTCCTTTATTCTAAAAGGGTTTCTTGAGCTTAAGAAAAGGAATAAGCTTGCTGCTTATAAAACATTGGTATCTTTTTATGAAAGAAGAGCTTGATTTTTATGATAGAATGATAAGTGAAGTACAAGTCGAGATAGTGGGATTATGTTGGTAAAAAGCCAAGTGGTTGGTCTTCTGCTGGCTATTTGAAGGGTAAGAGACTGTAGTTGGATTGATAATTTTATTTTGTTAGGTGAAGTCGGAGGTTTCTGTATCTAGTAACTTAGGGACTTCTCTACTTTCTATTCTGTTTTATGTATTTCCTTCCGTAGGAATAGATTGGTTGGATAGTTCTATATAGTTTGGTAATTGTAATTGGTTGGTTTAATGATCTAAGAGGGATATGACCTTGTTTTTGGTATTTGTTGAGGTTTGATCCTTTGTGGCTTATGGCTGCTGAGTTATGTGGACTCTAGATAGGTAATTCCTGTGATAACAAAAGAGTATTGATGGATTCGTGTAATGGTGACGGCGTTTTGTCTAATCAAACCTCTAGTTTAACCCGTGTTCAAAGTGATTTTAACGTATAGGTAGGTGTTGGCGAGGAATCAGGTCTCACAGGCAAGACCCAGGTTCAGGATTTGTGGACAACAAAGGAATCCGCTGTAGTCTAGCACCATGCCGGCATTATCACCCCACTCCGGAGAGCAGAGAGTCTCACCCGAGGCGTGCCGCAACCACATGCAGAAGGGGAACAGATCGATAGCAAGGAACAGATCCGCAACCCATGATTACCATTAAACAGATTTCATAAACATAGATATATCCGCAAGAACATTCAGGGCGTAAACAGGTATAAAGAAAATAAAATTTTAAGCCATCGTAATCATCATACATGCATAAGAATTACACAGTGGGACAGTAACCTGCAATAGTATTGATATCTTCATCCACAACCATCATTACATCGCTTCCACAAGGAGAGCTTACAATCTGATACATATGCATTACATAACAGAAAGGTGAATGAGAGAACCCTAGGAACTATAGAGATATCATGGCCGATCTTCTTCTGTCGCTCTGCGTTCCGTCACCTGTAGCCTTCTTCTTTTCTCTTTCGGCCGAGTGAATGCTATTTATTCACCCACTTCCGCAACTGTTAGTTCCTCTTTTTGTTCTTCTTCAGTTGCTTCCCGCTTCTCTCTTGTCATCTATGTGTTCCGCTTTTTTTCTTCTGCTGTATATCTTCATGCATCTGCTGTCTTCAGCTATCTCTTACTTCTGCGCCACCTCGATAGCTCTGCAGCATGTTGTTGTTGCGACTTGGTCGCAATTGCCATGTGTCATCTTGCTGCAACTCAAAAAGGCCATCCTTTATTCAAAATGAAAAATATTCCAAATAAAAAACAAGGGCTCCAACAGGCCCCGACCACAGTTTCTTGACTCGTCCCCGAGTCAATCACAAGTGACGGTCTCTACCTCCATTGCCCCGCTTGATTCCGTGCCCTGTTCGCGCTGTGTGACTTCAGCTTGTGCCTATTGTTCAAACAAGGGCCCCAACTCCGGGACTCGATGGAATGCGGTAGACTTCAGTTCCGTGAAGGCCGATACAGCTTGCAAGGTTGGCGTCTATCAAAGCTGCACTGTCGTATTTCCCAACTAGAGACTCTGTCCTGTGGATCCTGCTGTCAAGTGTTGGTTCAACGACGGATATGAGGGCCTTCGGCATCTTGGCTCAGCGCTGATAGACGTGTATATTTCGTCTTGGTAGTCTCTCCTGGTGCTGTTCGCCTGAATACTCCAGCTGCTCCTGTGCTGCTACAATTTCTAATGCTAAATGTTCTGGCATTCTCGTGATTTATTCATGCAAACGATGTAGTTTCCTGGCACGAGTGAAGATGATGAGACCCCATAATGAGTTAATTCATGCTGGCAGTATTTTCTGTGATAATCGTGCGATCAATTGCGTGCCAATGGGTATTCTGACAGTTGCTGACAATGTCAGGGGGAAATGGGCAGACGCGACGGCTGAGGTTACAGCGGATGATGGTAGAATGATTATGGTAAGGTTACTTCCAATTGTGGTAATTTATGATGAAAATCAGGACGATCCTATGGACTCACACAAGTACTGAATGAAATGACCTGGACTGACACTGGCATGTTTATGGATCTTACAGGGATGACACGCTGGACACGCGCCTCCCTGACCACAGTCGGTTGCAGTGAATTCCCCGCAACAGAGCGGTTATTGAAAAGTTATACGGAAAAGGAAAAACCTACCTATGCTCATCCCGATTGTGGGAGAGTTATTCAGCTACGCTACGCTACGGGTGCTCTCAGGTGTGAGAGTTATTGATGAATGTTGGAAGAAACTTACTCCTAGTAGGGTTTCAGGCGTGTGCCACTCACCCACCCTGGTAAAACAGTACTGTCCAGCTGAGCCAACCGGACAGCTCCGGAATCCCTAATCTCGATGACGAAGTAAGGTCCCAGCCAGTGCATCTGCAGCTTGCCTGGAAACTTCTGAAACCTGTTGTCATATAAGAGGACCTTACCGCCAACTTGGGAGGTTTTATGCTTGATGTGGCAATCGTGCAACGCTTTCTAATTGTCCTTCTGAACCTTCTGGTGAAACTCAGCCAGAAACCTGGCTTTGTCCAGTTCCTGTAGTTCATGGAGGCGTTCACGAAGTGACTCCTCTTCCGAGAACTGTAAATACGTGGCGATTAAAAGACTGGGTACAGTGAACTCGGCAGGAATCACAGCTTCCTGGCCATACACCAGCTGGAATGGTGTCTGATTGGTCAAGCGCTTCACCATGGTCCGGTAAGCCCATAATGCAGCTGGGAGGCGCTCATCCCAATCGTCGCGCTGGGCATTGTAGATCTTAGTCAAGCCTTTCTCAAGAATTTTATTAAATGCTTCGACCGTACCATTAGCCTGCGGGTGATACGGGCTGCTCTTGTGGTGTTGGATCATGAATGTGTCCAACAGCGATTTGACCGTGGCATTAATGAAATGCATACCCTGATCACTGGTTAAACTACGGGGGCAGCCAAACCGGCTGATGATGTGTTCAAAAATGAACCGGGCTACTGTATCCGCCGTGCAGTCGCGTACCGCTGCTACTTCAGCCCACCTCGTGAGGTAGTCCGTTGCGGTAATAATATAGAGAGCCTTAGAGTGTCAGGCGACTGGGTCGATGGGGCCTACAAAATCGACATCCCACTTCTTGAATGGCCGCAACACCTGGACCGGGTGTAGCGGAAGCTTGTCCCTGTGAGAGGGCCTCCCCGTCCTCTGGAACACGTCACATTGCTTCACAAATGCTTTACAGTCGGCATGTACTATTGGCCACCACAAGCTAGCTTGGAGCACCTTCCTGGCGGTCGGATTTGCACCCACATGCCCTCCCGCAACACCGCTATGACATTCCCACATCACAGCTTCACACTCGTGGTCAAGGATGCACCAGCGCAGAACCTCATCAAGACCTAGTTTATACAGCTGCCCCACGATCAATTGGTATTTGGCAGCCCGAACGACCAAGTGCCGTTTCTGGAGCGGGGTGTAATCCTGAGGGCATTTCCCCGTAGTCAGATAGATGGCAATTTCTGCCAGATAATCTGGTACTGCTTCGACCCAGAAGAGGTCAGCGTTTGGCAGCTGATCATCGAGCGAGCCGTCGTTCTCCCCCGTCACCAACCTGGACAAATGACCGGACCCAACATTCAACCTCCCGGGCTTGACAATCACCTAAAACGTAAATTCTTGAAAGAGCAGAAGCCAGCGATAGATCTGTCCTTCCAAAACAGGTTTATTCACCAAATACTTCAATGCAGAGTGGTCCGTAAAGAATTTGAATTTTCCTCCAAGAAGGTAGTGGCGGAACTTCTGGAGTGAGTACACCATTGCCAAGGCCTCCCTCTTAGTGGTGGTGTAATTATTCTCGACGTTAGCCAATTTGTGGCTGGCGAAGTAGATGGGTTGGTCAATGGTCATCTCTCCTGGTTGTGCCAAGACAACCCCAAGTGCAATACTGGAAGCATCAATATGCACATGGAACTGCTTATCCCAGTCTGGGTGAACAAGTATGGGCGTCGTCACTAGCTTTTCCTTCAGAGTGTCACGGGCCTTTTGACACTCCGCCATCCACTGGAATACTTATGACTTCCGCAGTAATTTCTCCAAAGGGGCAGTAATCTTTGCGTAGTTGCGGATAAACCATCGATAATATCCTGTATGGCCAAGCAGGGCACGCAACTTCTTCACTGTTTCGAGGGCTTCCATATGGACGATTACCGCGACCTTGGTGGGATCGACGTATACCCCTTGCTTGCACACCACGTGTCCCAACAAAGTGCCGAAAGGAACTGCAAAAATACATTTCTTCAAGTTCAAGAAAATTTGCAACTGGCGGCACCGATCAAACATAATGCGCAACAGGGTGGCATGTTTCTTCAGCAGGCTGTAGACAGTCCAATCGTCCATGTAGACTTCTAGGAACTTGTGGATATACTCCGAAAAATTAGCAATGACAATCCGGGAGAACACGGCTGGGGAATTCTTCAAGCCAAACGGCATTACGTGGTATGCGAACGATCCCCATTCAGTGGTGAATGTCATTTTTGGTTTTTCTTCTTCCACAATGCGCACCTGATGGTAGCCCGAAAAACCATCAGTGAAGGAATACACTTCGTTCCCCGCGACATGATCCAAGAATTCATCGCTAAAAGGAGTGGAAAACGGGTCATGGATACAGGCATTGTTCAGACTCCAGTAGTCGACACAAACACGTATCTCCGCCTTGTCCTTCTTATTATGAATGACGATGGGTCTAACCCACTCTGCGTCCTCCACTAGAAATATGATACCTGCAGCCAGCATCTTATCAATCTCCATCTTGACCTTCTCCTTGACCCGTGGGTTCAGCCGATAGGGTCGATGCTTTACGGGCCGGGCATCCGGTTTCAGCACGATGCACATTTCCCCGAGATCACCCTTGATGCCCTTTAGATCTGCCACTGACGAAGGGAACAAATCTTCGTATTCCTGGAGGAGGCTGAAAATTTCCTTTGTGGTCTCTTCGTCCCAGTAATTTCCCACCGTAGCCAACTTAGGCGTATCCTTCGTCCCAATGTTTAACTTCTTGGTCTTCAGTGGCTGTAAACGGACGCCTTCGGCGATCAGTTCTTCATTGATGTTCCGCTCGCCTTCCTCTCTTCGAAATACAGGTGCCTGAGGTCTTCCAGGCTGTCATTGTCTGGATCTCCGTCAATCCGTTGGCAAACCAACTCGCGCCTGGCCTCAGGACATGATTCGACCGTAGCCCCCTTAGCCTCGGGGTCGCGGAAAAACAGGACCGCCTTGATCGCTTGTAGTGCCCGAGACGCCTGCTCGGTCTCCCCTTCGAACAAGAAGCACCGAACAAACTTGTCCGTGACTTCCTGCCAAGAGCGGGTTCCGCATTTCCGCTCTTCCTCCAAGTACCAGGCCTGGGGGATTGTATCCAAAGAGTGGATAAACCGATGGACCCACAGCTCTTGCGGGTATCCCAGACCTTGCCACTACACCTCACAGCTCCTCACATGGTCCTGCGGATCAGAAGTCCCCTTGTACCGATGCCCGCTTTGAGGGCCTTTTTCTTCTTTAAACCGTGCCCTCAAAGCCTAAGTCACGCAACTTCATTGCAACAAGGTGGCACGATGATTTTTCCACCACCTGGCCGATGTGGACTGTAGGGCGACGTCCAAAAGTGGTATCCTGCTACCTTCTGGTACCATGTCCTCGACTTTTGTAATAAAAGTATTCACAGCCTACATGTTGGACAGGGTGGGGTATTCTCTAAACTCAGCCCCAATCCAACGGACTCGGGCAATGACGGCACATCTCTGCGTGCTGCTTTCATACCCCCCCTACTTCTAGTCTCCCCAGGCGAGCTCCGAGCCCAACTCCGAGCTTTGGACACTGCACCAGATGACAGAGCCTGTGGCCATCGGGTTGATATAGTCCTCCCTCTTTCCTGCAGTCATTTGGTACAGGTGGTCCATCATTTGTGCGTCCTCCCAGTTGTCCACAGTTTCGGTATATCACAGGCCTTGATAAGGGTCGAGGGTCTGCGTGACCCGTACCTCCCCATCCTCGAAGATCATCAGCTCCTTTTTGAGGTCGATGATGGCATAATTCTCGAAAGCCCAGTAAATTCCTAACAGGGCGGGGTAAGGATCCTTGTCCCCCATTAACATCAAAGTCCGCGTAAGACTTCACCCCCGCAATGTCGACCTCCACACCTTTGAGTTGGCCGATCGGCAGAATGCAATACTGGTTCGACATTTTGAGTTGGATTGGCGAGTAGGTCAGTTGTGGCTGTCCGAGAGCCTCCCATGTCTTCCGTGGCAGGATGTTGATGTCGGACCCCAAATCCAGCATGGTATCGCTGATTTGGAATCCCGCAACCTGCGTGTTAAGCCGAAACTCTTTTCTCGTTCGTCACTTGTTCTGCTTGACGCGCTGCATGTACTGGGGGGCTACTTGCACCGGTTCCCCCAGTCCTGTACTTCCCCGCAGTGCCCCTTCCAAATTATGCTTCAGCCGCTGCCGCAGCGCAGCATTGTCAACAATCTTGAGGAGTAACTGGAGCCATTCCTCAATCACATTTCCTGTAGCGCTCTGCACACCAGGTTCTGTCAGTACGGGCGCCTCCAGGCCTCCTGCGTCCCTCAGCTGAGCAAATGCCTCTACTGCCTCCTGGAAATATCTCTTCTGTGCCTCGGGCCTGATTAACGTACTCGGGGAGGCTGGCCAAACAACCCGTGCCAGCTCTTTCTCGCGAGCGTCCTCCCCCGTTTTCTTACCTCCTCTCATCACAATAGCTACGTTCTGCATATCCTACGTCATGGTTCCACGTGGCTCGGAGTTTACCAAATTCGTGCCTCTCTGCCGTGTCCGCTCTTCCCACTTCTTAATGAGTTCTGGGTAGTCCTCCGTGTCATGGGCATTTACGTGGCACTGAGAACACCACGGGCATCGGGGAAGGGGGCATTCCCAAGCCACGTGACCCTCCTGGTCGCAGTTGTAACACTTCACCGGACCATGACCCCCCGTGCGGCCTCCACGCATACCGCCACCTATTCCCCTGGAAGCCTCATTCACCCTATAGGTTGGTCGGTCCAACCGGTCCGCAAGGGCGTCGAGAGCCCTGCACTGCTCAATGTTATGAGTCCTGGAGGCACAAAACTCATAGTATACATTGTTTGGGACATTGGAGTACTTTTGTAGTATCGGGCACATCCGAGGAAGATGCCCCATCGTCCGGAAAATCTCGCAGTACTCTGTGATGGAAGGGATCGATTGAGGTGGAAACCCCGTGTAAGGCGGTTGCGGCTGGTATACCCCCTGTGGATTCATCGCCACGCCACCCTCGGTGGGTGGACCCCCCTGGATTTCCGCAACCGAGGGTCCCACCCCAGTGCCACGCAACCGAGGACATTCGGTTGCGACGTGGCCTTCGACCAGGCAGTGAGTGCACCAAACATTCGGCCTGGCTGGTCTTATACATTGCATCTCCTTGAGCTTTTCCGTCAGACTAGCGATCTGGTGCTGTAGTCCCACCAAGGAGGGATCCGGCAGGGCCGACCCTCCTCGATATTCCTGAGGGTAACCCGCCATGGCCTCGATCTTCATGGCCTGCTCCAAGGTGTCCTGCAAGTTGTCAATATTCTGCTAGGTGAGGGGGATTCGGGTCAAGGGAAGTAGAGACTTGATGAACCAATCCCTCTGATGGTTGGGATCGATCAGGTAGCTGAGCTTCCCGATCGCGTCCTTGAATCGTCACATCAACTCCCATGTGGTCTCTCCATCTTTCTGCTTAATCTCCCAGAGCTCGGACAGACCCTGCTGGTCCATCTAGGGCAATTTGAATTCTCGAACAAAATCCTGCTTTACATCCGCAATTACTGGATTCGGATGGGCCTCAGACCACTTGATAAACCATCGCAGAGCCCTCTCTCTGAGCATGGTTTGGAACTCTATTAACTTCCCTGCATCTGGCATTTGTCGAGCCCTCCATATGACTTTGCACAGATACCAGTGTTGCTCGACATCATCATTGCCCCGGCCAGAGAACTCTGGATACCGGGTGAAAGACCCTGCCATATTTACTTGTAGGGGGTTGACCAGAATAAAGCTGCCGAGTCCTGTTGCGTGATTGTTCCACTAGGGAATGCAATATTGCTAGTGCCGCTACTACTAACATGTGTCACTGTCGACGATGAACTGCTATGTAATTGACTCAATGCTTGTAACTTAACGAAAATATTACTTAAGGGTTGATAAAGTACCAGGCGAAGGTAGGGATATTTTCCATGCAGAGTGTTGGAGGTAGGGCTGCCTGGAGAAATGGATGTCATCCACTCTTGAAACAACCGTTGCATCGCGACATACCACTCACCATCGGAACTCTCATCGGGCTGCATCCCTGCATCGTCTTCGTCAGTCACCGTCTCCCTTTCTTGCTTGGCTGGGCTCCCATGCACTCGCCGCACTCTCGTCGCGGTCCCTTATTTTTCCCGAGTTTCTGCGTCCATAATTCCTGTCCTCTGAGGCGCCTCCTTCTGGTTCTTCCTATCGGTTTCCCTTCGTTTCAAATCCCGCATCACCCGTTGTTGCCACATATCGGCGATCTGTGCCCACCGATGTGCACATCTCTCCCTCAACTTCTGTGCGGCCTCAGCATCCATTCCCCACTCCCCGCCTTACATTCTACGTAGCATCTGTCCCTTTAGCCCTTCCCCCAGCACTAGAGGTTTACGCTTCCATGACCGTTTTTTGAAATGCCATCAGCCCCTCATCCACCATCAGGGCTTTAATCCACAGTGGAATCTCCTTAAACAGCTTCCCTCTCAACCCGGAACGGAAAATAGCTTCAGCCTTTGAGAAGGATTGGTAGCACTTTTCAGAAAATTCCACAATATATTCGTTCAAAGTGGTATCTACCCAGAAATCCATGGTGCGAGTCAATTCGTTGTCCAACCGATGCAGAGCCACCAGATCCCCGTGTACCCACCTGCGGTTTACCTTCCATGATCCATCTCTGGGAACCCTTGTCTGTAACCTGTGCAACCAGTTATAGAGATCACTAGGGAACTTTCCCCAGAGGATCTCGTAAGTGTCACTGACGGAATCTGAGAAGAGGACAAGATCCCTGAGCACGCTTTCCTTTTTACTCGTTAACGTCACTTACTGAGCAATGAACTGATCTAGATGGTTATCCCACCATCTCCTTATTTTGCCTTCGTAGATCCTCAATACCATGATCTAGTTCGCCTCATACCATGCAGGTCCTGGCAACAGAACCATTTTTTGGCGAGGAATCAGGTCTCGCAGGCAAGACCCAAGTTCAAGAGTTGTGGCCAACAAAGGAATCCACTGTAGTCTAGCACCATGCTGGCATTATCACCCTACTCCAGAGAGCAGAGAGTCTCACCCGAGGCGTGCCGCAACCACATGCAGAAGGGGAACAGATCGATAGCAAGGAACAGATCCACAACCCATGATTACCATTAAACAGATTGCATAAATGTAGATATATCCACAAGAACATTCAGGGCGTAAACAGGTATAAAGAAATTAAAATTTTAAGCCATCGCAATCATCATACATGCATATGAATTACACAGTGGGACAGAAACCTGCAATTATATTGATATCTTCATCCACAACCATCATTACATCGCTTCCACAAGGAGAGCTTACAGTCTGATACATATGCATTACATAACAGAAAGGTGAATGAGAGAACCCTAGGAACTACGGAGATATCATGGCTGATATTCTTCCGTCGCTCTGCGCTCTGTCGCCTGTAGCCTTCTTCTTTTCTCTTTCGGCCAGGTGACTGCTATTTATTCACCCACTTCCGCAACTGTTAGTTCCTCTTTTTGTTCTTCTTCAGCTGCTTCCCGCTTCTCTCTTGTCATCTGTGTGTTCCGCTTTCTGTCTTTTGCTGTATATCTTCATGCATCTGCTATCTTCAACTATCTCTTGCTTCTGTGCCACCTCGATAGCTCTGCGACGTGTTGTTGTTGCGACTTGGTCACGATTTCCATGTGTCATCTTGCCGCAACTCAAAAAGGCCATCCTTTATTCAAAATGCAAAATATTCCAAATCAAAAACAAGGGCCCCAACAGTGGGTGAGACTAGTGGATTGTTGATTATGGTTAGCTCATGTTTAGGGTTAATTTAAATAGTTTGTATTGTGAGAGTTGATTTTTGTTACATAATCACTTAAATTTGTAATAGTGTTTCACAACATTCCTATGAGAAAAAGATAATAAAGAAATATAGTTAGAACAATGCAGTTATCTAAAAACAATTTCCATTAGAAAAGTCATGGAAGGGAGTGTATTACTTAGTGCATAGGAAAAGGTGGGACTAGTGAGTTTCAGACCATCATAATAGATATTTTGATCAATTACATGCCTATATGCATACACAAAGATTCAAATTTTAGTTTTCACTACAATAGATATCTAGTTGCAATGAGATGTTCACAATATTAAAAGTACCCACCCTAACAAGGCCAACGCGAATATGAGGAGGTAGAAAATCAAAAAAGTGAGTTTGGGTCACACATCCCTGCAATGCAATGAAATTCTAAGACGAAAGTACATTCTATACTGAAAAGTAGAATTACAATTTAGAAAAGCTAGTGAAAGTTAGTGATTCTTATTTGGATTCTGGATTTTAGAATATTGTTTGAATTTAATAAATTAAGTGAAACATTTCATTTTTCTCCCATGATTCAAATTATAAAATTATTAGAAAATATAAACTGTAAAAATAAAAAACCTAAATAAAATATTAATGTCATTATATTGTAATTACATTATTACCACAGTGTGACAACCATAACGCATTGTAAATCTATTTTTAGTGCATAAATTTTCAAGGAAAAGAACGAGAAGGAAACAAAGTACAAACCTCAATGTGAGAGGACAAAAGAAACAAAATACATATCTTAAAAGTTTATAAATATATAATTTTAGACCTGGGATTTTGTATTCCCTTCAAGGTTAACATCAATATATACTTTCCATTCAAAAAAAATGAAAATATTAAACAATACTTTATCATACCTTTCAACAAAAAAAGGCAACAGGAACCATGGAAATCGTAGCAATGGCATGTCTATAAACCACTAGAACATAGTGACTCATTCCTCCATTTAGAGAAACCTTAGTCATAATATTCATACCCGCATACCCAAATTGTAGGGATATCATGGCAATATAAGGTTTTGATATCTAAAACACATGGGACAACCTACTATTTTTGAACGATGCCATTACAAACAAATGTTTAATGTAGAAATGCCCAATTGAAGAAGCAAATCTATAAATAGTCCTCTACTAAAATACACTAAGAGAAACAATAGATATATTAGTTCTGGAATAGATAAGCTCCAATTTGATTCCTTCACATTCCTGAACTACTGCAAACTACAAGTTATATACCTGAGAAATTCCCTCTGATTCTTGAATGAATAAACATAGCATTATAGGCTTCCAAATCCATTTTGGAAAGATTTATGTTTCATCCTGGAAGCAATATCTATAAGGATAAGAGTGCAGGGACTGGCTAGTAATGCCATAGCAAAGGTTGAAATTTCAACTGGTATATTTGGCATCACAAATCAAGGTTTCTATTCCATCCAATCACTGTTGTCCGCAATTTTTCTAGACCATTTTACACTTATATTCCCAAAATATCCCTTGGCTAAGATTTATTCCTTTGAAATTGTTGCTCCCCTCACTGAAAATATTAGATTGTCGTGGTATATTAGTCTTTGAAGAATAAGTGTGAGTGCAGCTCACTTTGGGAGGGACAACCACTAGTTGTGCTATGCTACTATGACATAAAGGGGAAGCTGGAGAAGGAGAATATGTTGTGGTAGGACTTGGTTTATTGTGAAAACACAATGGTTTATTAGTATTTGAAGAATTAGTGTGAGTGCAACTCTCTTTGGGAGGGACAACCAACTAGTTGTGCTATTCTATTGCGACAGAAAGGGCAAGCCAGAGAAGGAGAATATGTTGTGGTAGGATTAGGTTTATTGTGAAAACAGAGTATAAAGGGCACACATCTGATGCCCACAGTCCTGAACTTCAATGGTACACAATTGATCAAAGGAAATGCAACAAACCTCAGATTCACTAGCATCAGAAATATTATCTTCAATGTTGTCTTCTTGATCAGTGGAAAAATACACTAAAGAAGCAGCTCCAAATAGAAATTTTTTCTCCCTTGCCTAATTGGCCTCCATGAGGGTCATCATTTAACAACAAAAAATAATACAAATCAGGGTCATCATTGAAATATTTCCTGCATATTTTTTGTTTGAACTCGATATCCTAAAAAAATTCCCTTAGATTCAATTCATCTACATGGTAAATATGTATACCTTGGTAACCAATACTAAAAAACCCTTTCATACATCAAGCAGCCTTCAAGCCATAGAAACAAAACATACTTGGGCCATGCGAGGAACTCTAACCATTTGCTCAATTTTCAATCAAACAAGATTTGATTCTTGAATGAATAAACGTAGAATTATATGCTTCCAAATCCATTTTGGAAAGATTTATGTTTATTCCTTGTAGCAATATCTATAAGGATGGGAGTGCAAGGACTGGCTAGTAATGCCATAGCATAGGTTGAAGTTTCAAATAGTATATTTGGCATCACAAATCAAGATTTTTGTTCCATCCAATCAAGATACTTAGTGTTAATTTTTCAATATTGTTTTATGTTGTATCAGTTACTTAAGGCCAAATTAGATTTTCATTAACATTGTATTTAGATCTATCCTTGAACTCTAATCACTTTAGCATGTTTTATTTCTAGGTCATATTCTTGTAGAGTAGTGACCCAATTAGTTCTTTTCTCTCCTAAGTCCTTTTGGATCAGTAATTTTCTCACTGCGGGGAAAGAAAAAATTACTTTAGTATGATTTTTTAGAAGAAGAGGTTTGAAATGCTTGATTGACTTGAAAATTGCAAAGGCTTGCTTCTATACTTTGGAATAATTCAACTCAACTCCTTGAAAATTTGAGTTGAAGAAAGATATATGAGCTTCCACCTTTTGTTCATTGGGTTGTGTTAATACTGTTGCATATGATAGTTCATAAGCAAAAGTATATAAAATAAATTGATTAGAAAAATTAGGAGTTTTCAAAGAGGGAGCATCAATAATAGCTTGTTTAATTGATTCAAATTATTCCCTTTCATTATGTCCCCATTTGAAAACTAATTTTTTCTTAATCATGGCTTGTAAGGCTAAGACAATCTGAGAAAAATCTGGGACAAAAATTTTCACAAAATTGATTTTCCCAAGGAAGGATTGCATCGATTTCTTGTTATGTGGTAAGGGAATTTCAGAAATTACCTTAATTCTCTCTCGATCTATGCAAACTCATTCTTTGGACACAATAAAACCTAGAAGTTTTCCTTCGTTGAGAGATAAAAATGACTTCTTGGGATTTAAGGAGATTCCATACCTTTTACTCCTCTCCAAGATTTGTTTCAAGTCATGAAAATGATTATTTCTTTTCTTGGAGAATGTTGTAATATCATCCAAGTATACAACAACAATTTTCTTGATCAAACCTCTGAAGTGATTTCCATAGCTCTTTGGAAGGTTGCTCTTGCATTTATTATTCCAAAAGTATTTTTTTATATGCATAATTTCCCCACTTAGTTATGAATGTGGTCTTGAGCTTGTCTTCAAGATGTACGAGAATTTGATTATAACCCAAAAATCCATCTAGAAAAGAAGTTAGTTATGAACCAACAACAAATTGTAAGATTTGTTCCAATGGTGGAAGTGGAAATTTTTCCTAGTCGCATGCCTTATTCAAATTTATAAAATCAATACAAATTCGAATATTGCCAGTGTTATTCCTAACAAGCAGAAGATTTGAAACCCATTTATAATGTCTAATTGGAAGAATGATTTTAGCCTTAAGGAGAATTTTTAACTAAGTTTTTATCTAATTTTCCAGATTCAGATGAATTTTCCTAAGATTTTGATGAATGGGATTTACATCGGTAACAATGGGATAGTATGTTGAATGATGTAGTTATCATAAGTTTTCAAATCGTGATAATTACAAGCGAAGACATTCTTATACCTTTTCAATATATGAATAATGGAAGATCTCTCATCTGGTGAGAGTCCAAGGCCCATATTGATATTCTAAGGTTTGAGATCATATCCAAGGTTAATAAGCTTAAATCTCAATGTTTAACTTTGAAGTTTGTAGTTGGTAACCCTTTTAAACCTATCTTTTAAGTCATACAAGTCCTCGATTTTAACTACAGGTTTGGGTAAATAATTTTCCTCAGTCTTCATCTATGATTTGGTGATAATAATACCCTTTAGATGTTATAAAACTCAATATATCTTCATCATTATTGAACACACGCCAATTAGTGATGTTTTCAGGGATAAAGGGATGAAAAATCAACTCAATAGAAAACTTATCGGGGCTAAAATCCTCAGGTGGGATGAGCTTAGATGCAACATTACCTAAAAGTTCAGCACTGGCATTTTGAATTCTTAGAACCGGAGAAATGTCAAATGTTGTGAAATGTTAATTAAGAGCTTGAATAAGGGATTGATAATGCTTTAGGAGACTAGAAACGCAATTAATGTGCTTTCTTACTTGTTTTATTACAATTTCAAAGTCACCAAATACTTTGAGGAATTTTACATTTAGAATTATAGATTTATGCAATCCCTGTACTAATGCTTCATATTCTGCAATGTTAATAGTACATTAAAATTCCAACCTACATGCTAGCATGTTTTCTTCTCCATCGGGGCTTATCAAAATGCATCCAGCTCCTGCACCATCATTATATTTAGAACTAGCAAAATAAAGAGTCCAAAATAAAGAATCATTCTTAATTACAGGTGTATCTACAATATGTACACACTTAGATTTTTCTATTTGTGAAAAAATTTCAACCTGAGAAATGACAGAATCAGCTAAGAACGAAGATTATTGTGCTATAAAATTTCCAAACAAAGATTCAGAAAATAGCTCCCAAGAATATTGTTTGTAAAACTACTAGTTTGTTTTCTTTGTCTAGATCGGGCACTACTAATTTCATGTGTTTTTCTCAGTCTACCTGAATCTTATTGGGCTTACCATTATAAGGAAGCCACATTTGTGAAAATTCTGTCGAAAAATAACCATGTAATTTCTCGGACCAATCTCTTCTTAGGATCAGACAATAAAAATGAGGAATATCAGCGACCAATATATCAATTATTTGACATACTTTTGAATTGGAAGATAGTCTTATTAATACATAATTCATTTCTCCCAACACTTAGACCTTAGTTCTATCTAACTAAACCATATGGAAAACATACTTTTGGGGTGAAATATTTAGTTTAAGAGAGATTTAATAGGGCATTATATTGGATGATGCTCCAAAATATACTAAGGAACTGTGAACGTTTTTATTAAAGATTTCAAAGGTCAGCAAAAAAGGAGCATGAAAATTTTACCTATCTCCAATCAAAATGGCATCGGAAGAATTGGATTTGTTTGAAGAATCATTTGGAGGCTTACCTTTTCCTTTAGAAGCTTTAACAATGACAAAAGTGGGCAAAGGATATGAAGGAACTGCATTTAATTCTTTAAGGAGGAATTTATGCCACTAATTTAATTTGCTAACTTCATATAAGGAAATATTAGCTTTGGCATTCTTCATATCCTCTACTATTTTGTATTCTATGGTGTCTGAGAAAATTATAGTTTTATATGTAGAGGGAGAATTTGAAGAATACAGAACTAAATCAGAAGATATAGGAGGAGAATTATTAACCGTTCTTTTGTCCTTAACAGAAGGAGTATAATACTTTTGTTTTTTATTTGATTGTGAGGGGTCCACAGGTCCTTTACTTCTTGTACTGACTGGTAGGGCTTCCTGTTCTTGTTCATTTTTTGAAGTAGTAAGGATAAAGTCCCATAATCCATGAACTTTGACTAATTCTTCTTCCGGTGATTCCTCGACAGATAAGGCCGATTCATATTCGTCTTTATCAGATTCATCATTAGATATGATGTCAAGAGGTTGATATTCAGACAACTGGGCTTTCTTAAAAGGCCTAAAATTATTTAATGAGGATTTGAATACTCGTTTCTTAATTTCAACCATCTCATTAGACGTTGTTTTGAGGACCTTCTGTAACCCATCCAAATTGAAAGGATCCTTGAGAGATTTATTTTTAGATTCATATTTGAAAGTGCCCTTCTTGTGTTTCTTTCTTCAAGTGAATTTTTCTTTTCCAAAGCAAGAATTATCTTCTCAAAAAATAAAGCTTCTTTAATATTATCAAGTAAAGTTTCCTTGTTAGATCTATCAACAAATATTGCAATATTAGAAGGAAGAGCAGAAATATACCATTTGATTTGTACATCATCACCTGGTTGGGAAGTCTCAGGAATTTTGTTTAACAATTTATTGAACCTAGAGTTTAAATCTTCTATATTTTCATTCAAATTAACTTTGAGATTATACAAATCATTAATTAAGGAATTTGTTGTGCAATCAACTCTGAATTTTGTCAAAAATTGTTCTTTGAATGTATCCCAGCTATTTATTGATCCTGGTGTTAATGAAAATTACCATGATCCTGTGGATCCTTTGAAAGTATAAGTGAAAAGTACAACTACATAATCTTCTTCTACAACTCCATTAAGGTTGATGGCTAACATGAAATTATGAAGGTGTTCCTTAGCACTCAATCCATCATCACGATTATACTTTGGTAACCCTATCTCTGGATGTTTAGGCAGAGGATGGAGTGGCGATGCCATTTGGACTGCCCCTGGGTTAGTCCAAGGTATGTTTTCCATTATGGGGTTTGTAGGAATAGAAGAAGTTGTAGTTGTTCTAGAGGCTGAAGATGATTGAGTGGAAGAATAAGTAGCCCTTGTAGTGCTACTGACTATGATAGCACCAATCGTTTGTGTTAGAGGAATGTGAATGTAAGGATTTATCATATGGTAAGAAGAAGGTAGAGAATAATTTGAAGGATCGAATAAGGGAGTGTGAGGTGGGGAAGATGTTGTAATCTCACTATTATAATGTTGAGTTTCTGAAGTAAGGACTTTACTTCAATGAGTGGGTAGTGGAAACTCAAAAGGAGTAATTCCAAGCTTTTCATTCTGAGATCAGGGCAATGCATGAGAAAGTCCTAAATATGATGATACACTTCCTTAAGCTACTTCAAACCGAATAGGTCTTTCTCCTAAAATAGAAGTCCCTTCCAGTGCTTGGATCAAGGTCCGGACTTCAAGTGACTCTTGAGGTGATGGAGTGGAAGTTTGACCGACTTAGGAAGTGTGCTAAGAGATTTTGTGGTTGTTTCAATAAATTTAGATCTAGGAGAGGGAGATTTGTGAATGGGATCTTGAAGTTGGAGGAGATTTTGAGGGGGAATGACTCTTTTGATGGCCTTTTGATTTTGGATTGAACCTTGATTCCATTCATAGTCTACATGCCCTCCTTCTGGTGTCAAAAATGTTGAAGTCTCAGAAAAATATGCTTCAACATTGGGGAAAATCACCCAGTCAGGAAATTAAAGAAGCTCCTTCTATGTTTGGAGTGGTGGCTCCGACTGGGGACAATGGGACCAGTTTCCCTTAAAAAATATAAATGGATGGACATAGATTGTGAAGGAAATGATATGAATCGGGATAATGTAACTAAAATTGAAGTAGAATTAAATATATATATCATGAGATGAACTCTATCTTTATATGTGACTTTTAATGGATTTCATATCATATAAGAAATATAGATCATAAAATACTAATGAAGTGAAAACATATAAGGATAACTAATTTAATCAAATAATAATTAAATTAGCTGATTAAAACATATCACGTAAAATATATCATTCTTTCTCATATATCTTGAAAGATTAAAATCTCACACATCAATAGTGAACAAATGCTTGAATGTATATAAAACACATATATAATGGAAAAAAATTAAAAAATGACTATTTATCTCATTGAAAAATAGTAGCAATATAGAGATAGTAGTACCTGATATATTAATACTCTGCTCATGAGAAAACCACTCTAGTTCAAATTTTCTATTCAGATTACTCAAGAGTTACAACAGTGCAAAATTTTAAAGTTATCTTTACAAACATTGAGAACCCCCTCTTCATTGACATAAAGGGGATTTTATACTTGAGACTTGAACTACAATAATAGTAAATATATAAAATGTTGAGGTGGCTTAAACAAACCAACCTTAAAATAAAACTAAAGGACAACAATAACTTATGTTTCAACAAGATATTGAAGAACCATAAGTTGAATGTTCTCCCTTTTCTTATCATAGTTCGTATATATCCCATATTGACTTTAATTCAAGAATATTGGCTGGCTTGATGTGCATCTTTCCCGTGAAAATTGCATCAGAGAGCGTTGGAAGAAGATGTATAGTAGTATTGGAAAGACATATTAACATGATCCATTGGCTATGAGGTTTGACCAAATATTTCCAATGACTTTCAGATTTACTTTTGATAACTTTTTAATGTTTTCAGCTTCCTTATTGGACCAATCCTACTATGACTTTGTTAACACTTTGAAATCTAGTAAGCCTCCTTCTTGGAATTCCTGAATTAGATTAGCATGTAAAAATATTCTCACTGAAATATTCAGTGAGGTCATTTGCAATATTCCTGGCACTAAAGATGGCCATTTATGCTTGTTTGAGCTTAAAATCCTAGTGTTTGAAAAATGATTTCCTTTTGTTATTCTTCTATTATTGGTAGACTGGATGATCTCCCCTTTGCGTTATCTTGCCAAGTAATGTAATCAGAAATTTTTTCCTCAATTTCATCATAGTATGTCCCTAGATCAAACAACTGATTCATAAGTGAGTTGCTTGATTGGAAAAAATCATTAATTATTTCCAGCTTTTGGAAAAATATTACTTGTTGTTCAGCAAAGAGACTATTGAGCTCTCCTGCTTCTTTCCTGAACTCTTCAATTCCTGGATTATATTTTAATTGATTAATATTTTGTTGCAGTTACTGTATCTGAGTGTCTGTGCTTCTCATGCTAGCTTCATATTGAAGCTTCAAGTCATTAAAGCTCTTTTGCAGCTCTGCTAGCTGGGACTGCCATTGTTGTTCAATACTCTGTCTCTCATTTTGTTGTCCTTGTTCCAAATCTAGGATTCTTTTATCCTTCTCTTTAATAAATTAGTGTACCTTTGAGGCTTTATCTATTGTAGCTACAACATATGCTCCTGCAAACTTAGATAGCCTTGTGAGGTTTTCAGAGGGATTTGTTTGGGGCTATTTCCAAACAACATCAAGAGATACATTTCCAAGGAACAAAGTATGGGTCTAATCAACCCTTCTCGATTTATTTGTCTGCTCATGAGAACCTTGTGCTTAGGTTTGTAAAACACATCCAGAGGGGGCATCTCTTCAATTTTTAGAACAACTTCATAAGTTGGGAATTCTGGGATGATTTCCCAAAAATTAATATTAACTGCTTTGTTGGAAGCCCTAGTAGTGAGTGAGGTATTCCTAGTAGTTTTAGGAGTATTAGAAATTCCTTTGTGAACTGAAGTTTTTAAATCCTAGGATCATGTAATCTAAATGGCATGATCAAACTGATCGAAAATTTCATCTAGCTCGCTGCCCTCTTGGAAATATTTGGCTTGATCAATTGATGATGAGGTTATTTCTATCTCCTGTGATGCATTACTTCCCTTCGATGAAATCGACAGGGGCTTACCTTGCTGAGTATTTTTTTGAGGAGTCCTCAACGTGTCCAGAGGTAGGTTTTCTAACCTTTTGTTTTGGTAATGTTTGAACTTGTTTAATTATTCGGGAGTGATTCGGGTAGTTGATAACCTTTCTACTTGTGAATAAGTCTAGGCTGATTCAAATAAATCATAAAATGCATATGGTTCATGTGTGAATTGACGTACCTTGACCTGTGAAGTGAAATTGTTTGTTGTATCATTTGGATCAAACCGTCTGCTTGGGATAGTTGGGAAATTCAAGCATTGGATTTGGTCAATTTCAAGCACAACATGCTTTATTTTTTCAAGGGCATAAACTCCACGTTGAATAGGAAAATATGACAATATGGATTTCTTAACATCTTTTATGGCTTTGGTTAGGCCATTCCCAACAGTTTGGTAAGAAATTTCCCAGGCTAGGAGCTTATCGGGGACATATAGTAGAAGAACATGTGGGTTGGCTAAAATGTTGAAAATCCGAACATAGGTAAAAGACTCTTCTCTAAACCATTTTCCTATAGTTGTAAAATCATTGTTGGATTCTTTGGAAATTTTGGAGGCATTTTCATCAAAAACATATTGGAACATTGGCAACATAACCCCATGGCATATTTTATAGAAATGTGGTTGGAAATTGGACTCCCAAAGTATATCATGTTAAATATTAATAGGCTTAGGGCCTTCTAGGGTCCATTTCTATCCCTTGTATGGAAAACCATAAGTAAAGCAGATAACATCCATAATGTAAGAACTCATGTAAAAAGAGGGCACAATATTATTAGAAAAACTGTGTTTTTATCTGTAAGCAATAATTTGGGAGGCTATACTATTGGATAATATAGTTGTTTAGTCCATTATATATGCATCTGAAGCAACATCTATCAAAGGTACCCATTGAACTGAGAACTTATGGGTATTTGGATATCCATACACCATACACATCATGGAAAATATGTAACAATATGGGCCAATGAGAGATGCAATAGTATACATATCCTTGTCCTTGCACTTGTGCTTATTAGGGTCCCTTCTACATTGCCTGATAGGTTCTTATTGATCTTCATTTTCTGCCATGAAATTTTGGACAAACTATTTGGCGTATTTCTTATGTGGTGGCGGAAAATGATACATTTTCCTCAAATCCTCACTAGTTAATGACCCAATTATAGTCTTCTTGGAAGTAAGGAAGGTCCTTTTTGCAATATTCAATTTTTTTATGACCCATTTGACCATGTTTGTGTATGGTAGAATCTTTGGTCATGCAAAATTTTTTTCTAGATGAGAATTAGCCACATCGCTCCAGGAAGTTTTAGAAGTGGATGTGGAATTATCAGTTGCGTCCTTTCTCTCCACTATCTAGGTTTCTCATATTAAAAAAATATATACATAGCCTCCTATGAGGAGATTCCAGCGTCTGGTGTGCACGTAGTATCTGTGAACAACAAGAAAATTTCAGTAACTTCCAAACAAGGAGGCGAATGTTGTGCCACAAGCTTCTTATTTCCCTTAACATTCTTAGACATTTCGTTTGTATTTTGATTTTCTGGACTAGCCTGCGGGGAAGAAAATACAGAAATGAGAAACAAACTTTGTTAACCAGAGAATAGATAAATAAAATGATTCGTATGATTACAATCTATGCCTTTATGAGTGAAATAAATCAATCATTAAACAACAAAAATCAAATCATTTATGATTTCGAGAAGATTGAATTTGTTACACTTGTTAATTTAGTGAAGAAACGTGGGTTCACATGGCTTTTTGTCCAAGTCAGTAGCTATAAGAGGTTTCGCACCAGAGGTTTCCTTTGGATACACATTCTAAAACATGCGATATTGAATTTCCCTGATAAAAGTTATTAATATTGTAACAGTTATAGAACAAAGGTGGGAAACATTTATCAGATATTCTATATTTGGGTTTTCTTAAAGTAACACTTGATCAAATGTGTGATACAGAAAGTTGCGATATGGACAGTTGTGATATCGGGGAGGAAAGTCTTATCAGAGGTTGGAGGAGTATGGATATTGGCGTATCGGAAGGAATGGGTTATCGAGGATGAGAGATATTTGGAGGATGTTCAATTGGAATCCTCTGATATGCAAAGTGCGATGAGGAACATGGAATTATTGTGGGGTCAAACTTTACTTATTGTATACACGGAAACATGTTTTCACGTTATTTAAGGCATTTAGACCTATCTCGCATTTCTTAACCAGGGAATTCATATTGGGGTTTTCTCTTGAGAGTGCGGTATATACAAAAGTTGCGATTTTGATCGTGAACAAAAAATTTTAATTGTGATTTTCTCTTAGAACCATTACTTCGACATTTAGTCCCGATAATATATGTTTCTTGTTAAAAAATTCAACTAAAATTAAAATTCTCCCATTTTATTCATCAAAAATTTTAAAGGGTCCCCATTATTTATTAAATTTAATTATTAATCATAATTGGGGGGTTTTTGAATACTACAACCCGGTGTTATAGATAAGTGTTATTGTAAATTTTTGTAGATGTTCTATGCTTGAAGCAACTTTACTTCTCTTACAGCAATCACACAAATAGTTAAGTAAAATGCTGATAGAACATATAAGTGGATCTTATAGAAGACAAACCAGAAACAGAAAAATGTGATGGTGCGTTACGACGGTCAACAGGATGCTTCAACCAGCAAAGTCTCCTTGGTCAGCCAACCCAGAATGTGTCACAACAGTCCTCTAATCGGCAACCGAGTCAACCCAAGTCAACTCCAAAAAATTCAACGCTGTCCAGAAAAGTCAATGCAGGGCAGCAAGCTAAAAGTCAATGCAGCAACGGCTTGGTCAACCCTTTGACCTAGATTTCTGTGCCAAACAGTACGGCCTTCCAAAATCGAACTTCTCACGAAATTTCAGCCCAATTGGACCATGCGTTGACCAAAGTCAATGC